>JAMPIV010001912.1:247500-266545 GCA_024509875.1 Oreohelix idahoensis
CTAGTAAGAAAAGAAATGGAGACAAGAGGCATTCCTGTCGCACTCCAGTTACGATCCCAAACGGTTCTATAACTTTTCCTTCATGAAGAACTTTGCATGTCATGTTTTATAAGTTTTCTTTATTAAGTTAATGATCTTCAGGGGAATCCCAAAATGCCTCGTCAATTTCCTAAGTGATTCTCTGTCTACACTGTCAAATGTCTTGTCATTGTACACAAATCCAATGTAAAGAGGTGTTCCATTCTATACTTTTTTCCACTATTATTCTCAATGTCGCTGTCTGATCTGTACAGGATCTGGTTTTTTGAAAACTGTTTATCTCTCATTTGCTTGTCTATAGACTCTTTTAATCGCTCAAGAGTGATCCTGTTTAATACTTTTCCGAACATTGTTCCTCTTTAATGTGTCATCATCATCATGTGACGTATTCTTTCCAGAACGTTGTCTCCATTACAGCTGCTCTGAACGCATCACGATTCTGGGCAAGTCGACCTGCATCAGCCAAAGACAAGTTCAGACTCTCTGTGATGTCCTGGGTCCACCGTCGTCTAGGTCGACCCCTTCCCCTTTTTCTAGGGACCATGCCTTCCATCACTATTTTTTTCAAACTATTATGTCTTTTTATATGACCGAAAAATTTCAGCTTCCTTATTGCGATGGTATTTAAAAGCCAATGTTCCTGTATGTTTAGTGAGTGCAGTACTTCTCTGTTGGTCTTTTTTTCTGTCCAGGGTATTCTCAACCTCCTTCTGTAGCATTTCATTTCGAATGATGTAATCTTTTTTGCAACTGTTTTATTGAGTGTCCAAGTCTCGCAGCCGTATGTTGCTACTGGGAATATACATGCTCTGATCAGTTGTAACTTTGTTTCTTTGCTTGTGCCTTGCCATAGGTTTTTCATCTGTATTAGTTTATGTGAAGCATAATGTGTGCTCTCACGTAAATCTCCCTTCTTATGCAGCTTAACGAGATATCATTCCTTGCATTCTGCCGGTATTTCTTCCTTCTCCCAGACTTTACCAAGTAATTTATATAAAATCTCGGTTGCAGTGTCAATATCCGCTTTGATGTCTTCTGCTGGAATGCCATCTGGACCAGCAGCTTTTTTCATCTCTTAGAAGCGTTATGGCTGTCTTTACTTCTTCCTTCGTTGGTCTTTCACAGTTAATTTGTAGCTTTTTGTCTGTTGGCTGGATGTATGGAGAATGTTGTGGGGCTGGTCTATTGACACGGTCTTGAAAATATTCCGTCCACCTCTTCATGTGCACTTGTAAATTGCTAAGCAGTTTTCTATTCTTGACTTCAATGAGGCAATTTGTTTGCTTGATTTTCCTGTTAGTTTCTTTGTGCTGTTATACAGTTCTCTCATTGGTCCTTTAGCTGCAGAATCGTCCGCATCTCTTACCAACTTCTCAATATATTTCCTCTTGTCCCTTTTGATGCTTCTTCTTACTTCTTTGTTTGCGTCTATGTACACTTCCTGAGCCTTGGCTTTGGAACTTCTGTTTTTGCTTCTGTTTACTTCTGCTTTCTTGTTTAGACGTGATTTTGGACAATGACAAAGGCTCTGGGGAATGGAAGATTTCCTCGAAGCGACCAAGGTAAAAGAATTATGTCGTGCTTGACTGGGACGTGCAGATGTCCATTACATATTTCGGACGTGAGCAAGTTTCTCATCGCTCGAAGAAGTTATATCATGGACTTAGTCTACTGGGAACTTTCTTCTTGCAGATTTTTAAGATGAGTTTCGCTAGCTTGCGAACGCTTACATCATCGTCCGAACGTAGGGGAATACTAATGAGATAGACTTTCCCTGTCTCAAAGATATCTGAAAACAAACACCGTGAGGATGATAGAGCTACGTGTAGACGAAGTAAATAATACAGAAGTGATTTGAGTGCAGGAACTGTCAAAAATAAGACTGACACTTGAGGAGTTAAGAATTTACAATAAAATTAAAGCAAAAAGAAGAGGGGAGGGGACAAAAGTCAAAGATAAGAAATAGTCGTAACTGATTGGACGAAATCGGCAGGAATTGTGAGTCCCAATCATCACATCATGTATTTGTTTTAAGCTTAAGAGACAGCTTCACAAGTTAGCTTGCTTTCCTTTATTTTAATGTTTCTTTTTTTTTTTATAGATATTGACGAATGTTCTAACACATCAATGTCGATCAAATGTGACGCTGCTACAGAAATCTGTCACAACCTACCCGGAAATTTTACATGCGATTGTAAGGCTGGATATGCCTTAAACGGTAGTAAATGTGAAGGTAAGATATTCTAAGATACTCTATGACGTTGTCGACCCTTTTATCGTTTTTCAAAAAAAAAATATATATATATATATATATCACAGAAAGTGATAGCCTTGCTTGTGTGCATTATTATGAGTCACTCACTCGGTCACCAAACATACTGATAATACTGTACAGAATTTTGATATGGATCGAATAGCACAAAAATGCAGGACATATGGATGATGAAATTTGTTGATTATGATATACAAAAATGATTTCTGACATAGATAATACAAATAACTGACATTGGAGTTAACTCTGATTTGTGTTACGCTATTGTTAAAAGACCTTTCCTGAGTTAAAGCCTTTTGTACTTTAAGTATAGTTTCCCAAGTTACCTATAAGCAACAATTATCAGCAGTATTAATTTTTTTTAAATTTTCATATGTATGCATGTATGTGTCACTATCATGTGTGTAGATTACGATGAGTTAATAATAGTATGATGATATGTAATAGGTCCAAAAGTCTCCATAACACTGGCTTGCTAGAGTAAGAGTATTTAGGATACACAACAAGAGATGAGAAGGCGAATACTGTTTATGCGTAAGTAAACAGTAGCAGGGTATTTTATAACTCCCGCGACCTACGCTCCTGGACATCCCAGAAAGATATATATATGTGATGGGGCCGTAAAGACACCCCGGCTTCCCCCTTTATGTTAGACACCCCGGCTTCCCCCTTCATGTTCAGGGCATATTTATCGCCCATATATTTTCGATGTGCGCACAGCATGCTGGGATGTGAAAAGTCTGACAAAGAAGAAGATTGATGACTAGGCCATAATAAAGCCTACGAATTAGTTGTGGTGTGTTATATTTGATAGTCGTGTGTTATATTTGATAGTTGTGCGCCATATCTGTGTTTTCGTGCCTAATAGAGCAATAAAGGCGAGTGTTATTTAAGGGGCAAAATTAATCCGCGCAGCGCACTAAAGTCGAGTGATTAGCCTATTGCCTATATAAAGAATGCGATGGCCAGCAGCGGCCTCTTCCAGTATCAGTCCAGACAAGAGAAAACGAAACGAGGCGCCCTGTGTGGGTAGCAGAAGAACAAAGACATGACACATTAGCAATCGAGCACTAGCTGGGTGTTTGTTTGGTGTTTGGTTTGTTGGTTTATTTGTTTAATGTTTGCTTCAGTGTGCTCTTGGTCACTGATAGGGTTGTAAAAATAAATACAGCCCCTGCCCAAGAATCAGAGTTTTATTGTTGAATCGGGTCGGTTGCGAGTGTGCAAGAAAGTGATCAAATATCACATCATCATCATCACCATCTCGCCCACCCTATCACATATATATACATATATACACACAAACACACATATAGGGTGTCTCTAAAGCCCTAGTGCAAATTTAACTTTAACAACTTTGGACGTACTCATGACAGAAGTACAATATAAAAAAAGCATATAAAAGGATAATAAATTCATTTTTAAAGTTAAATGTTAGTTTTACCAAATTTGAGTTAATTTATTTAGATCATGTGACTGAATGAAAATGGCGACAGTAAATAAAGGGTTATGTTTTTGAAAATGGACTGAATTATATGTAACGAAAGATGGCAGTTACCTTGAAGCCTAAAAAGTGAACTGTATTGTTGTACGTAATGTAGTTTATTGCATTAAAGCCGGAGTTTTCACCATTTCAAAAAAATTCGACCGGGCGGACAGTTCGGGTACGAATAGCCGGACAAATACGACCAAATGCCGTTTTTAGCGTACTTCTGTCATGTATACGCCCTAAGTTACTAAAGTTTGAAGTTGCACAAGGACTTTAAGAAAACCCGGTTTATGTGTGTGTATGTATAATATATATTGTGTGGGGTGGGAAAGAGTAAGTAACTAATGAAGTAATTTGATGCCGTTGTGACTTAAATCTCCTCAAACCTCTTGCTAGACACATTCATTAGAGTTCTTAGATTAATAGAGTAGGAATGTCTTTCACGTAATTTCAGAAGCTGTCTTAAGCTATTTTGAAAGACTGATTGATTATGTCTGGCCTTTCATATAACACGTGGTGTCTGGTAGTAAGATATTTGTGGACGTGGAAATTTTGCTATGCTTCTGAAGAACAAGTGGCTTTTATGAAATACTGGAACTGGCTCACCGTAATACAGGATATGAGTCAATGTGGACACAGCCAGGGATTGTAAACTGGTGGGTGAGATATGTGAAGTAATCTGATGTCTGGGCTAATAGCAGCAGCGTATAAGTGTTGATGGTAAATACTTTCTGAAAAAAGAAAGAAGCAGGAACATTGATTCAGTGATCTCTTGGATCTAAAGTTGATATTACTTTTCTTAGCGACAATACTCTCTGGTTACTACGCATGGAGTATGACTTCTTGACAAAGTGAAGTAATAGAACAGCTCCGAGCTGAATATCACGTGATTTGACATACACCGATTCAGGTACGGTATCTGGTTTTCTGTATTTGACACAAAGCACAGTCTGGAAGTGATCACTTAAGCTATCTTCCATCTTGTTCCACGTTAAATAGTGGTTCAAACGACTTCTGAGGCGTTAGACTTGAGTACCTTCAGCCAGGAAATTTCCTAGAAAACAGCACGACAACTTCTTTGAAAGCTATCTGTTAGCACACTGGATACTGACAACTGTATAGGAAGCTTAAACAGTTTGTTTCTTACTTTAACTTGTTATCACGTGATCTAGAGTGTGAGGAATTAGCAATGTTGATAAGTGTGTCGCGCATCGCCTACACTTACTTGGCATGCATACATAGAATCAGCTCATTGTAATCTACATTATGAAATTCTAATCTACACACACGCCCTCGACACTTACATGCAAGCATAAATATTATAGCTGTTCATTATCGATCGCTGACGCAATTAATCTAATCCGGAAGTTGATTTCTGGTCATCGAGCGCACAACTGTTCACATCATCATAATGACATAACTTTTCAAGACGGTCTCGCTATTGTTGGCTAATATCCCTTAAAATGATGTTGTCTATACTAAAGCTATGAACTTTTCTAACGAGACCTTTGATATCATCTTGAACGGGGAAAACTACAGAAAGTTGAAAGTTTCAATTATTTAGGCAGTAAAATGACTCAGGATGGTGACACAACAAGAGAAATTCATACTAGAATTGCTTTGGCAGCTAGCGCCTTCAATAGATTATCTAACATTTGGAAATTACGATCATTGAATATACATACCAAGCTTCGTCTGTTTAATTCAAATGTTATCTCAGTGTTAACATACGGCTGTGAGAGGTGGAAAATAACAAAATCATTGGAGAACAAGCTGAATACATTCGAGAACAAATGTCTTAGAAAACTCATGAACATCAGTTGGAAAGAATTCAAGACTAATCGACAAATAAGAGAAGACTCTAGGCAGAAATATGTCTCCGACTATATAAGGAAAAGACGATGGTCATATATCGGTCATGTCCTACGAATGCAAAACAACAGAATACAGCTACAGGCGCTCACTTGGGTTCCTGAGGGTAAGAGGAAAAAAGGAAGACCAAAAGAAACACTCAGAAGAACAATAATAAGAGAAGGAAGAACGTTGGGCCTAAATAATGTGCAAGAGCTAAGAGGAGTGGCGTCGCAACGAACAAACTGGAGAGCACTGGTTTCTGCCTTATGCGCCGTGTTTGGTGCTTAAAGAATTTATTATTATTATTATTATTATACAGTCACATGGGGCAATCCTGTGTCTGAATCGGTTAAAACAAACTTTCTTCTGTGCTACAATCTTCATGTTTACTTTCTAACCTTTTCGCCTTCTGTTTTTATAACCAAACACTTACCATACCGAACTCATGTCAGCGTCAGTTATTGTGGTACGTCACGGCTGTCTTGTTTTTGTAGTCTCATCGAAATGAGAACAAAGCTGATGCGAGAGAAAAAGAAGCAGAATTTGGTTCTGGTAGGGATTGGTCTGGTTTGGTTTAAGGACTATTTTCGTTGCACACGGACTACTCCATCAGTGCTCCGATCTCCTCCCTTAGATCACACAAGGAGAATCTCAGCACAGTGCACGAACTCCGTAGCACTGGCGAGAATCCCAGTGTGTGTATATTAGGAATCACACATAAATATGTTTGTTATGGGTAGGTTTCTAATTTTTAAATTTTGCCAGGGCAGCGGCTTGATAGGCCTACTCTTTACGATTTCCAACTGCCGTGGGATTTACTTGCACACGAGACCTCCTATTTATTCGCCCTTATCCGAGAAGGCTAGGCATCCGATCTCACTACCCATGAGACCAGGTGGGAGTATGACATCCTTAGGACCATTCGTTCTGAAAAAATCTTTTCCATAAATTATTTTCCCTTAACTGGGAATCGAACCCGGTACCTCGAGGCGGACGCCATACCTCTTAGCCACTCCAACCCCCTTCTGGTAGGGAAGTATGTATATATGTAGGCTGGAATAATTTTTGGTTGCTAATTCATCACAGCCTACATTTTGTGTTTTCATTTTCAGTACACCGATTCCTTTCAGCCTCGTCATCTCGAATTTAGTTTATCTTTTTCAGAAGCTCATTTTCTTAAATTCTTACTGATCGACATTACGCTGATTGTCTGTTTTCTTATTTAGCGCGGGCTTGTCTGCTGCTACCTAACACATTGACAATAGTGTCAAATTTGTAAGATGAACTATACTGAAGCACATTAAAAACGCACCACCTGTATAATCCAGGAACCGAGTGTGAAATGTAAATATAAGTGTTTACAAGTTTACATATTTGGAATCTTTATTCATTTTCCTATGAATCCATGCTGGTCATTAATTTGTACATTTGATTGTTATG
This sequence comes from Oreohelix idahoensis, assembly GCA_024509875.1. Classification (NCBI taxonomy): domain Eukaryota; kingdom Metazoa; phylum Mollusca; class Gastropoda; order Stylommatophora; family Oreohelicidae; genus Oreohelix; species Oreohelix idahoensis. The sequence goes on from JAMPIV010001912.1 coordinate 254,595, forward strand.
AAATTCATTGCATTCTGTGCAGGCAAGGGAGAAAACCAAAAATGCAACCAATAAAAAAATTCATTCACACTATCCTCAGTATCTGGTATGTCCACCGTGTGCTTGCAAACAAGCTTGGCAGCGGCTCCGCATGGAACGCACAAGCCTCTGAAGGAAATTCCGGGGAATCAAGTCCCATTTACGTGTAAGAGCAGCTTCGAGCTGTTGCAGATTAGCTGGAGAACCTTGCCTGTAGACTCTGCGTCCAAGCTCGTCCCACAGATAGGGGACATGTCTGGTGATAGGTCACAATGTTCTGCTGCTGTAGATATTGCTGCGTAATGCATGCGGTGTGCGCATGTGTGTTATCCTGCTGGAGAAGCTGCAAGTCTGGATAATTTGTGAACGCAGGAGCAACCAATGCATCCAGAACCTCATCTCGATATGTCACAGCACTAACATTTCCACGGAAGACGTGAAGAGGCAAGCGATGGTGAAAACTGAATGCTCCCCAAATGTGAATACTGCCACCTCCAAATCGGTTGTGCTGACGAACACAGCAATCTGCAAAGCACTCTCCACACCGTCGCCAAATCCGCATACGTCCACTAGCAAAGGATATGTTGAATCTGCTCTCGTCTGTGAATAGGACAGCATTCCACTGCAGTCTAGTCCATCTGACATGTTGCTCTGCCCATTGCAGGCGCTGCTGACGATGTCTGTGAGTCAAGTTTGGCCCAACATAAGGTCGTCTTGCAGTAAGGCCTGTATCTCTGAGTCGTCGTATGACTGTCATTCGAGAGACTTGCCCACGTCTACCCACTATTGCTCTTGCTGTTTGACTTGCCGGGAGAGAACGATTCCTTAGGTGACTCAGCACAATATGACGATCTTGCGCATGGGTAGTAACTCGTGGTTGCCCACTCCGAAGTCTATCCCGGGCACTGCCAGTGGTTCCGTAACGTTCATTGAGACGTACAATAGTGCTGTGGTGGCAATTCATCCTTCTGGCAATGGCCCGCGAGCTCATTCCGGTCTCCACCGTACCAATGACTCGTTGGCGGTCGTTTTCAGATAGTCGTGGCATTTCAAGCACATGTACTGGGTGTTTTGTCTCAACGGCCTTTTTATACCGAGTATGCTGCCACAACGCGTACACATTTTTAGGGCCATAGCTGTTGGGAATCGTGTTGCACGTGTAACTTTTATTGTTTTCATGTAGTCTGTACACAAACCCGTGGGTTGAATCATGTACTTTCCATTCCAGCAGCCATTCGCTCTCTACCTCATGACAAACACGGGGAAAATTCTTTCCTACACTTTTTTTTCCAGCTTCTCGGCATCAGTTGTCGTGAAACATTCTAGATCCATATATATAAATTAAAAGGTAAATGTAAAGCCTAACACATAAATTCAATAAAAGGAAAGAGAAATGGTAAAAGTACAGTGCTGTCACAATGGCGTACAAAAATCCCCCTTGTTTTCTACTTCGTCTGCAAATTGTAACGCTTCACGTTGATAGTAAAGCCTACTGCATCAATACACGCTTTCTACAATAAAACGTGTACTGTATTTCTAAGAAAACCTTGAGCTAGGCACACTGCGTAATGACCTAAATTAATACTTCCATTAATTTCATTTTATACACTACGTTAACATAAACGGAATGTAGTGAAATTGACAGAGATACAACGGTAAAATACCTCCAAAGATAACATGTAAGGATAAAAACATAATGCGTAGGCTGCTGATAGTACATGATCGCCCAGACCGCGGGTCATCACCCTCCATAAAAATTGACTTGCTAGACAGGAGGGGAACGGCGGATAAAAAGGAAAAATATGACTGGAAAGATTGCGTGAGACTAGAAAGGCTAAGGAGACGCAATTGGGGGGGGGGGAAACGGAGAAAAGTCACGTTTCCCAAGTTGACATAAAGTAAGGAACTCGACAGAAGGGACCTTGGATATGTTACGCCACAGTCATTTATTGGTCGCTTTTGCGATACCAAGCCTTTGATTTGAATTCAGCGGCAGAACGCAGATGTTTGGAATATTACAAAAATTAAAAAGTAACTTTTTCGTAATATTAATGTTAGGAATATAAAAATTAGCTGGCCGGATGGCCCATTCTGAGCAGTGAACTAATATGTTCTTAATTTTACAGACGGATAGATAATATTGAAGATAATGACAAAAGACAGTGTTGTTCACATCAGCGACAGACTGTATGGAATAAAAAGTGTCGCTATTTGCACAAAAAAACACGACCTCGAGACGCAGGTGTTCAAATCTACTTAGTAGGGAAGCGAAGGGACATTGGTGGGAGCTGTGTCTAAATATAACTTTTAACGACAAAATTTTGGAGGGGAGAGAAAGGTTGGTTCAAAAATCAAGTACGTTTTTGAAAAAAACAAGTAGAGACGGACAGACTAACAGATAAACATCCATACTTGACTGAAGCATGACTGAAATGACTTTAGGGTAGGAAATTTGAATTTGAAATAAACCTAGGCAGTGATTGGCCACAGACAATCATTTTATCGGCGCTCAGACGAGAAGTGGGGCCATTCCTCAATAGTTGTTCGATGATAGACACAGTATTTTAAAGTGTGGTGATTTCCAAATGAAAGAAAGTGAAATAAGTTCAGGGACGCCATACTATAGCCAGCAGCTCAGCTGAGTTTTGCTAGCATTTCTGTGTTCTTTATTCATAATCTGGTAAGATTGAAATTATTTCTTTGTATATTTTGAATATTGTTTAATGTTCGAGTGATTTGATACTGCCATATCATAATCTAGCCTTACAAACAAGTAGGGATTTGCTCTAGACCCCCCGCCCAAGTCAGGGTCTAGGGACCAACAATATACATAAACTCCAGCAAGGGTTAGGAAAGACAGATCAAGTGTTGAGAATAATGAAACATATTACCTATCCACTTTTAGGGAAGGAAACTAATAAATATTTTTCAGAATCTATAGTCTGGGAGGACCTATCTGATGTAAAACCACCATGGTAAATGTGCTGTTTGGTCAGAGAGATCTGACCTGTCTGTATGATGTGGTTGTTGTGTCCGTGTTGTGTCCAGACGTGGGTAGAGAATAGAATTTTGACACATAGCCAATACTTTGATTGCAGAGCTGTGAGTTTCAGTTGTCAACAAGGCGGTGTCCATTCAGTTGGTGATTTTACTCGAGTGTATCTGTGCAGTACGTTGTGACAGAGACCACTATTATTGCCCGCCAGCACGGAGAGGTGGGACCACCAGATTTCAGCACCAGAGCTACATATGCAAGTTGAGTGAGCCTCTGGTCTGCTGGAAGTTCACCAACGCCTTTTAGTTACTAATACCCCATAAAATTCCTGCAATTTACTGGACACTGTGTAGTCAATATAGACAGGTGTGATGAGGCCACCCCAACAGCACAAGCATTAACTATCCTCCCAAGTAGATGACTACTAGAACATTTTAATAAAACTAACTAGTCTAGTACTTATATATGTACACTCTTGCATTTATTATGTAACATTCCATGCATTTCTTTCATAATTTTAAATCCTTTTAAAAAAAGTTCTGGTCAACATAAAACTTGATCCAGAACAAATAAATGTAATATAATTCTATCAAAAATTTTACACTCTTGAGTTAGTTCAGTGTATTATAATATTTGTTAAATATTATTAGTCTGCTTAAATATCTGTGGGTGTATCTATAACTATCACACCACATTACATATCATTACCCTAGACATTTTACATAGCTACATTCATTAAGAAAAAAAATTGAGTGTGAGGTCGTAGTGGTAGCAAGAAAGGCCTTCTGACAATTCACAACTACATTTTATCTCAGGAGCCTTCACAGCTGGCCTCATACATTACATTTAGTAATATCACCATCATACAATACCATCAAACCCACTACATACATTGGGGTCTTGTCCAGGGATAATTAGCCCAACAGTAATATTAGGATCTCCTGGTTGGAGAAATAAAATTAGGGGAAAAAATTGTGAAATTCCCTTTAAAATTAAAAGTGTCCCTGCAGATAAAAGTTGGTGAATCTTCACAGCCAGTGATAATTAATTAGTTAACTGGTTAGTTAGAATTAGTTAGACTATAGTCATAAGAAGTACTTAGTGTATTTACTGGTTAGAGATTTAGCTTGTATATTATTATATTGTCTGAAAAGTATGGCGGAGCTAGCAAAATTCCGATCAGCTGCTGTGCTGACCGCAAAGGAGATGGGAATGGATGGTCAAATTTTAATTCAATATGTAACGGCTGAATGTGATAAATATATTGAAAGGGAAGATAGAAAGGTAGCTGAAGAGAAGAGGTTACAAATTGAGGCTGATAGAGAAATTAAGAGGCTGCAGATTGAGGCAGAAGAAAAACGACAGCAAAGGGAGGCAGAAGAAAAACGACAGCAAAGGGAGGCAGAAGAAAAAAGGTTGACTGCCGAAAGGGAGGCAGAAGATAGAAGGTTGCAAAGGGAGCACGAATTACGACTAAGGGAGCTGGAATTACAAGGCCCGGCTCCTGAAAATGGTGCCAGCCCTTTTGCCTCAGATGCTACGCCCAGTCTGGGAGCCTCAAACTCAGCTATGGGGTTTCATTTAGACCATTTTGTTGAAAAAGACGATGACATAGAGGGGTACCTAGGACGTTTTGAGTTATTAGCTACTACATATGGGTTAGAGAGAGAGAGGTGGAGTTTAAAGCTATCACAGGGATTGAGAGGTACTTCTTATGAAGTATTTGCCAAAATGAACAGGGAAGACCAAGACAATTATGACATGTTAAAGCAGGCTTTGTTATTAAGGTACGAGAAGAATGGTGAATTTTATCGTAAGAAATTTAGAAATGCCAAACTGTTGTCTGGGGAGACATACCACCAATTCTCTGCTAGACTAGAAACCTATTTGGAGAAATGGACGGCTCTGGGGAAGACCCAAGATCTTAAAGAAATGATCATGATTGAGCAATTGAGAGAGTCCATGGCTCCAGACATGAGAAAATTTCTCATGGAACAAGGTGCAGAGAAGTTGGGGGAAATTTTAAATGTTGCTGAGAGGTATCAGGCAGCTCAGGCAGAGGTAAGTGGTGCTAAAAAGAAGCACATAGACAATTTTAAAGCTCCACAGCAATTTAATAAATTTGATAATAGAGAGCAGGGAAATAAAGGTAGGACAAACTTTGAGCGGCCAAGAAATGACTATCGCGACAGAAACTCACAGTTCAATGACCAAAAGTTCAATGAAAGAAAACCGTTGAACCAAGGAAAAAGATGGTGTAAATGGTGCAAGAAGGATAACCATAACACCGAATTTTGTAGAAGGAAACCTTCAAACATTGCTGCAATGAAGTCGGGGACGCGAAGATTAAAGGTTAATCCTAATGGACAACAGGAACCTTATCACCCCCCAGTTTGTGAGGATGTTATTTGTAATGGGGTCACCATAAGGTGCCTTTATGATACAGGTTTGGATTATGATTCAGTTGTGAAGTCTAGCCTAGTGGACCCAAGTCAGTATACCACAGAAACAGTGGAAATACAAGGGGCGACTAAGGACATACCACTCATGACACTTCCCATCGCAAGGATAACGGTGAAAACTCGCTATGTGGAAGGAGAAATCAGAGCAGCAGTGATAGATGAACCAATCTACCCTCTGATATTGGGGTGTAGATACGTCTTCTTGGGGAATCCCGAGAAACCTGTGATCATGGCGACAGTGCAGACCAGGTCACAGAAGAAGGAGGAAGAAGGTGAACCTATAAATGCTCATCCAGAGGAGATGAGGAAGGCGCAGGCTGAGGATAGGACACTCAAGCCCTGTTTTAAAAAATTGCCCAAATGCCACACACCTCCGAGCAAGGGGGAATATTTCATGAAGAACAAACTCTTATACAGGAAGGCCGGAACTGGAACAAATGGTCACAACCAGCTGGTTCTTCCCACTTCATATAGAGATAAAGTGATGGAACTCGGGCATGCGATTCCCTTCAGTGGTCACATGGGGATCAGCGCCACAGGACAGCGTATAGCTTGTCATTACTTCTGGCCAGGGATAACGGAGGATATAAAAAGATATGTCAAATCCTGCCCAGAATGTCAAAGGGTAGCTCCAAAGCACTGGACTGCTCCTGCAACTCTAGGGGAAATGCCCATAGTGGGAACACCTTTTGAGAGGGTTGCAGTGGATATTGTAGGACCTCTCACTCGGACCAAGAGGAGGAACAGTTACATCCTTACTCTGGTGGACACTTGTTCTATGTGGGGAGAGGCGGTAGCCCTGCCATCAATTGATTCAAAACATGTAGCAGAGGCACTACTTACAATATTTACCCGATTAGGATTCCCGCATCAAATCTTGACGGATAATGGTTCTCAGTTCAAGGGGAAACTAACGGAAGAAGTTTTTAAGCTATTTCAAGCCAGACACTTTCATTGTAGTCCGTACCATCCACAAGGGAACGGCCAGGTAGAGAGGTTCAACGGGACTCTCATTTCTATCCTGAGAAAGCTGGCACACGAAAAACCGGATCTGTGGGATCAATTCCTGCCCGCCGCATTGTTTGCGTACCGGGAGGTACCACATAGTTCAACCGGGATGGCTCCCGCAACTCTGCTATTTGGGAGGCCAATAAAAGGTCCATTAGAAGCTCTATTAAGGACCTGGACAGATGAGAAGGCGGAAGAGACTGTTACCTCATCGTATCAATACGTGAACGAACTGACCACTCGTTTGAAAGCTGGATGGAAACTGGCAAATGATAATTTGAAGCAAGCCAGGAAGAAACATGCAGCATATTTTAATAGGAAGGCAAAGGACAGGGAACTGGCAGTCGGAGAGAAGGTGCTGCTTCTACTACCCGGAAGCCAGAATAAATTACAAATTGGTTGGCAAGGTCCATATACGGTTCTAGAGAAGGTGTCTAGAACAAACTATAAAATTGACAAAAAGGGGAAGGAGAAAGTTTATCATGTAAACCTGTTAAAGAAGTATCTGGACAGACCACTCCAGGAAAGCACCCCCTTATTGACCTTGGCTATTGCAACCCAGATGCAAAAAGAACCACTCACCTCACATGAATACCCATTACATCCTTGTGAAACCGCAGCACAGGTAAAAGTCAGTAAGCACCTGACTAAAAACCAGAGGGAGAGAGTTCAACAGGTTCTGGAGGAACATACAGATGTATTAACAGATAAACCAGGCCATACAAATTTGCTACAGTATGACATGAAACTGGTAGACTCAAACCCAATCTGTATGAGAGCCTATTCTATTCCGTTCGCGAAGGAGAAGGCATTGAAGGAAGAAATAGAGTATTTGTTGAAGGAGGGGATTATTTCGCACAGTGAATCATCTTTTAGTTCTAGTGTCGTTTTGTTGAGAAAACCGTCTGGGGAACACAGACTGTGCATAGATTACAGGAAACTGAATGCTGTCACAGAAGGACAAGTGGATCCATTACCAGACACAAAACAGTTATTTGCCAGACTGAACAAGGCAAAATACTTTTCAAAGGTGGATCTTAGTAAAGGCTATTACCAGATCCCAGTGAAGCCTGAAGTGAGACCTTATTTGGCTTTTAGCACTTCGGATGGACATTATGAATTCAATATGCTACCATTCGGACTGAAAAATGCTCCGAGTGTGTTTTCAAGGATGATGCGCAAATTGTTGGATCCCCTGAATAACCCATGTATCACGAATTTCATGGATGATATTCTCGTCGCCACAGAGACATTTGAAGAACACATTGAAGCTCTGGAGATGTTGTTTGATAGACTTCGGGAGGCGAACTTAACTGCTAGGCCAACAAAATGTTGTATTGGATGCAAAGAGTTGGAATTCTTGGGACACACTGTATATCAGGGTAATATGACCCCTGATCCTAAGAACTTGGAAAAACTGCAGAGAGCACCTAGGCCGCAAACAAAAAAGGACGTGCGATCATTTGTGTCGTTATGCGGATTTTATCAGAAATACATCAAGAATTTTAACGCTATTTGTGCTCCTCTGACTGATCTGACTCGCAAGGGACTTCCAGATAAAATTATTTGGACTGCACAATGTGAACTAGCGTTCCAAGAGTTAAAGGAAAAACTCACTAGCAAGCCTATTCTCAAACTGCCTAATTAGAGTAGCGGCAGACGTGAGGAGTAATTTTACCTATGTGTATCGCTGGTTTTGGAACTTGCCATAGGCATGTTTTCAAGTGGGGAGATGTGTAGTGAAATTGACAGAGATACAACGGTAAAATACCTCCAAAGATAACATGTAAGGATAAAAACATAATGCATAGGCTGCTGATAGTACATGATCGCCCAGACCGCGGGTCATCACCCTCCATAAAAATTGACTTGCTAGACAGGAGGGGAACGGCGGATAAAAAGGAAAAAATATGACTGGAAAGATTGCGTGAGACTAGAAAGGCTAAGGAGACGCAATTGGGGGGGGAACGGAGAAAAGTCACGTTTCCCAAGTTGACATAAAGTAAGGAACTCGACAGAAGGGACCTTGGATATGTTACGCCACAGTCATTTATTGGTCGCTTTTGCGATACCAAGCCTTTGATTTGAATTCAGCGGCAGAACGCAGATGTTTGGAATATTACAAAAATTAAAAAGTAACTTTTTCGTAATATTAATGTTAGGAATATAAAAATTAGCTGGCCGGATGGCCCATTCTGAGCAGTGAACTAATATGTTCTTAATTTTACAGACGGATAGATAATATTGAAGATAATGACAAAAGACAGTGTTGTTCACATCAGCGACAGACTGTATGGAATAAAAAGTGTCGCTATTTGCACAAAAAAACACGACCTCGAGACGCAGGTGTTCAAATCTACTTAGTAGGGAAGCGAAGGGACATTGGTGGGAGCTGTGTCTAAATATAACTTTTAACGACAAAATTTTGGAGGGGAGAGAAAGGTTGGTTCAAAAATCAAGTACGTTTTTGAAAAAAACAAGTAGAGACGGACAGACTAACAGATAAACATCCATACTTGACTGAAGCATGACTGAAATGACTTTAGGGTAGGAAATTTGAATTTGAAATAAACCTAGGCAGTGATTGGCCACAGACAATCATTTTATCGGCGCTCAGACGAGAAGTGGGGCCATTCCTCAATAGTTGTTCGATGATAGACACAGTATTTTAAAGTGTGGTGATTTCCAAATGAAAAAAAGTGAAATAAGTTCAGGGACGCCATACTATAGCCAGCAGCTCAGCTGAGTTTTGCTAGCATTTCTGTGTTCTTTATTCATAATCTGGTAAGATTGAAATTATTTCTTTGTATATTTTGAATATTGTTTAATGTTCGAGTGATTTGATACTGCCATATCATAATCTAGCCTTACAAACAAGTAGGGATTTGCTCTAGACCCCCCGCCCAAGTCAGGGTCTAGGGACCAACAATATACATAAACTCCAGCAAGGGTTAGGAAAGACAGATCAAGTGTTGAGAATAATGAAACATATTACCTATCCACTTTTAGGGAAGGAAACTAATAAATATTTTTCAGAATCTATAGTCTGGGAGGACCTATCTGATGTAAAACCACCATGGTAAATGTGCTGTTTGGTCAGAGAGATCTGACCTGTCTGTATGATGTGGTTGTTGTGTCCGTGTTGTGTCCAGACGTGGGTAGAGAATAGAATTTTGACACATAGCCAATACTTTGATTGCAGAGCTGTGAGTTTCAGTTGTCAACAAGGCGGTGTCCATTCAGTTGGTGATTTTACTCGAGTGTATCTGTGCAGTACGTTGTGACAGAGACCACTATTATTGCCCGCCAGCACGGAGAGGTGGGACCACCAGATTTCAGCACCAGAGCTACATATGCAAGTTGAGTGAGACTCTGGTCTGCTGGAAGTTCACCAACGCCTTTTAGTTACTAATACCCCATAAAATTCCTGTAATTTACTGGACACTGTGTAGTCAATATAGACAGGTGTGATGAGGCCACCCCAACAGCACAAGCATTAACTATCCTCCCAAGTAGATGACTACTAGAACATTTTAATAAAACTAACTAGTCTAGTACTTATATATGTACACTCTTGCATTTATTATGTAACATTCCATGCATTTCTTTCATACTTTTAAATCCTTTTTTTTAAAAAAAAAAGTTCTGGTCAACATAAAACTTGATCCAGAACAAATAAATGTAATATAATTCTATCAAAAATTTTACACTCTTGAGTTAGTTCAGTGTATTATAATATTTGTTAAATATTATTAGTCTGCTTAAATATCTAACTATCACACCACATTACATATCATTACCCTAGACATTTTACATAGCTACATTCATTAAGAAAAAAAATTGAGTGTGAGGTCGTAGTGGTAGCAAGAAAGGCCTTCTGACAATTCACAACTACATTTTATCTCAGGAGCCTTCACAGCTGGCCTCATACATTACATTTAGTAATATCACCATCATACAATACCATCAAACCCACTACACGGAAGGACAGATGGAATTAGGATAGAGAGAGTGAGGGCTGAAAGCAGGAACGCATGCAACACTAACACGCGTCTCGCGATATATAATTAATGCCACCCCAAGCGTAAGGCCAGAAGCACTAACTTTTTTCAAATAGACAGTGATAAAAAACACTACCACTACGAGAGTTAGGTTTAAAAACCTGTAAAATGCTTATTGGGAAACATGACATTCTACTGTTTTATGTCTGAAATCCTGACATTAGTATGACAGAACAGTCGAAAAGGCGGGACAGGTGGCGGTTCAAAATCGATAAAATAAAAATAAAAATACACGACTATCCTAGAAGAAAATGCATATTTTGAACGCAGCCCCTTAGCCCCATTAAATTTATATATTTGGGTTTCTTAGGACTTGCTGTCAAAGAATATGTTAAGTGTTACGCAAATAGTCTAGGAATTAACAAATTATAGCCAAAAAAAAATAGTGAGGGTGTCAGACAACACCAAATAATAATCGCACAGTGGCATGTTTTGAAACCACTATTTTACGGGAAATAGGCCACCATGTTAAATCCTATTTGATTGGATAGAAGTAAATGTAAGGCTAAACACGATTAGTCGGACTACAACTACTAATTTTGGTTGTTAGGGGAAACGTGAGAAGGGTAACATTTTTTGAAAAGCTGTGTAAACATGGCCCGATTGGTTAGACCCACTAATATAGTCAATTAGGAGCGTCTGTTCAGTGCCACATTTTAAAATAAACTTACTAAGAAACAGTGCGTTGAGAACCAGATCATATTTTTCTAAATAAAAGTCTGGGACAAAGGCAGATCGGAATTTGTGCCATTATTCATCGCCAGTCAACGTATTTGTTATCATTTCCATGAATTGTGGTAAGCTTGACATATTTGAGATCTTTTTAATGAAAATTGAATGTGAATTGATAATTTATGTCTGTATATGTGTGTGGTTCAGTAGCCAACATGAGGCAAAGCCTAAATATTGCTCCAACCTGAACAGGACGTGTCGGAGAAAAGTAAAACTGCATGGAATTGCCAAACAGTACACTGACACCTATCTTATTGACTAGAAAGAACTAATGCTGGAATTGCAGAGGCGTAGTAACCATTAGGGAGGAGTATACTGGTGTGAATTGTTTCAGATGAAGCTAGCAGTTGGCCTACCGCTCTGAACTCAGTGTTTGTTATGTATTGTGTTCAGTGTGGAAATAGATTATAAATTAGTTCTGAAATAGGAGGTACAACCTTCTTGTTTCAGGGACCGTGGTCCTAAGTTATTGAAGCAGCACCTGGTCTGAGTTTTGCTGAATCCAGAGGCTGACCGCATACTCCTTGGTCCAGATAGCGACCAGTGAGGTGTCTCCAGAACACAGGAAGCAATCGAGCAGAGGAGTCTTTTCCTGCCGCCATCACGAAAGATAAGCTTCTGTGGCCAGAGTAGCTCAACATTATGTGCCCCCCCCCCCCCTCAAAAATTTACAGT
>JAMPIV010001913.1:0-15000 GCA_024509875.1 Oreohelix idahoensis
CTTAAATAAGGACATTTCGAAATAAACTATTGTGATCAAAATATCAAGTTTTACGGATCGTTTGAAAATTTGGACTTCACTTCCACTTTGCGTATCACTCATGTCGATTGAAAACTGTTAAAAAGGAACAATCTCTGATGTAGAATGGACATATACTGTGATGACTGATTCAATTACATTCAAAGTTTTAATAAAGGAACTAACGATGATTGGATAATCATATCATAATTCGATAATATGAACCTTGTGTCTTAATGAACTTTCATACAAGTCAACAGGATATAACAACGATTGGATCTTCATGTCCGATATTGTTAAATTTTCTAGTTATTAAATTAATATATAATAAAATAAAGTTAAAGTGTGATGAAATAAAAAAATAAAATATACTAAGAAAAGATGAAACAAAATAATATCACACCAATTAATATTTTAATTAGTGTAATTATCAATTTAATAGATATTACATTATGACATTTCATATTTATAGTTAAAATGTATGAATTTTTTTTTTGTTCTTTTCTTCTGATTGCGTTAATTTAATTAGGCATCTATCCTTACACTTCATTTTCACACGCATTCTAATTTAATATATACTTTAATATTTGGTTTTAATTGTCCGTACTTCTCAATTTTTATTTCTTTTACTCTTTTATACTATTTCTCATTTTCTTCAATTAGATATTAATTAGTTAGTACCATACGTACATACTATAATTAATTATTTTAATTTTAATTAGTTAGAATAATTTTAATAACACCTCACATTATTAGTTAGTCGATACATACAACAAATTAATTAGTTAATTAGTTAGTGACAGTGACATTTCCTTGTTTAATATAAGTTATATGTATGATATGACGTTGATTTTATTATAAGATATTACTGACATGACCACGACACTGTTCTAGATAGAACATCATAGGTCATACATCGGGTTTTGTTAAATTTTTGATAATTTGATTAATATTATTCAAAAAAAAAAAGATTTTTTTTCCCCGTCTGACAGGAAATCTGTTACGGTGTTATTTTAAATGACGGCGTCTGCTGGGGTTTAGCCATGCGCAACGTTAGGGGTCATTAACATTTATAGAATATGTCGATATTTTACGGTATACTGAACGCGAAATATATGCGGAGATTATGACGCATTCGCGTTGGGAAGGTCACGCTGGGTGACTTGGTTACATGGCCCTTGTTACGCTATCCGTCAAGCTGAGTATATAGCCTATATTAGATATATGAATCGATGTAGAACTCAGGGTCAGTTCGGATATTAATCTAAGTATGAGATTAATTAAATCAAATTAAATGATGGAAGGAGAATCGCATTATGATTCAAATTGTAGCTGTCAAGAACTCATGTGCTCATTTCTGGCTGTTGACTACAACAGCGCACGTATATAGCCACGATGTTCTTCTGACATATTGTTTTGACACGGACGGACATGAATACTATGCATGTAATTTCTAATGACTATATATGAATGTATACCGATGTGAACTGTCTTCGTGCGTCAACTTGTAATAAATATTGGACTCGAATCGAAGGCTTACCCACATTCCTTTGATTACGTTTGATTGCTTCAACTTGCATTGTTGACGGTCCTTTGACCTGATGAACTCTTTCTTGTAAGAAGTTTATAGTAATAATGGATGAGTTCGTACGGAATCGGGGTTTGCTTGGACACAAGTTGTGTAATGATAAATAAGCAAGCATCCCAACTAAACTTATAATAATCGAACGAAGGACCCTCCAACACCAGTAAACCACCCACGCAACACTGGGTGCTGATTCTACATGAAATTAACTTCTGCTTTATACTTCATTATATTCATTCATAACCCTCCACTCCCAAAGGAGCATAGGCCTTCAACAAACACATGCCAAGTCCTCTTGTCACGTGCCATCATCTCAAGTTCTTTCCACGTTCTCCTTATCATTTTCACCTCTGTTTCCAGCTCTCTTCTCCATGTGCTTCTTGGTCTACCTCTGCTTCTCTTGCCCTGGGGATTCCAGAACAAGGACTGCCTTGTAATGCTATCAACAGGTTTCCTCAGTGTGTGTCCTATCCATCGCCATCGTCTTCTTCTCATCTCTTGTTCCACTGGCACTTGTCTAGTTCTTGTCATCAGTTCCACGTTGGTAACCTTGTAATACCATTTTAATCCCTCTATTCTACGCAAGCACCCATTTATGAAAGTCTGTAGCTTTTTGGTAGTTGTCTTTGTTGTTCTCCATGTCTCAGAGCTATTCAATAGGACTGACTTCACATTTGAGTTGAAGATTCTTATTTTCGTGTTGGATCCGATTTCTCTTGATCTCCATATATTTCCCAATGCAATGAAAGCTCCTCTTGTTTTTTGTATTCTTATTTTGATATCACTGTCTGTCCCTCCAACTTTGTCTATATTGCTGCCAAGATATTTGTACGATTCTACATCTTGTATTGGTGCTTCTTCAAGTTCAACCCTGTTATCATTACCTGCGTTACACACTTATGGATAAAATATATGATAAGCGCTTAAGCGCCCCACGCTTTTTGTCAATTTGATGTTACATTTTTTGACTGCAAGCTATAAAGTCCTTGAAACATTATTTGTGGCTTTTTGGTGCATTAAAAGCCTGTGTTTAAAATATTTTTAAAAAATATTTGTTATTACTAACTTGCTCTGGAATTGCTTGGTTAAGATAGGTAGAGTGAAACCATAGATCACACGGAGAAGATAACTGAAGACAAATATGAAGAGGATGAAGAAGAAGAATTAGAAAGACTTTGAGCTGGTGGCATGGGGTAGGAAGACTTAGCATACGTTTGTTGAAGGTCTATGCTTCTATGGAAACATAAGGGTGATGATAAAACATAATAATAATAAAAGCCCCTTCAGTCATAACTGACAATGGAAATGCGTCCCTAGGATGACTGACCTCCACTGCTTTTTTCATAGTGTTCCTTTCGACGTTTTCTCCTCTCTTCTGCTTGCCGTGAGAGCTTCTTTTCACTTAATCTAAGTTGGCGCCGTAGAAAGCATCGCCACTTGGTGCGATCGGCAGCTTCATAACATATACAGTGTAAAAAAAAAAATATATGAAAGCAACTGATTTTTAATAGTTAGATTTGCTTCACGCGCACAGAAGTTAATCAAATAAAACATTTTAAGACACTACACGACGCTAATCGTCCGATTGGTAGAGCTGTTAGAGCGCTTGTCTCTCCCGGCAAAGCTATAGGGTTGCGGGATCCGAACCTGGTAGTTTCACTCTCCAGAAATCCCATTCGTAAATTGATATTTGATTATGTTCTTGTGTTATGGAAAAGACAGCGAAGAAGGGAAGTTTCACCATACTCCATAAAGATCGGCCTGCTATAGCGAAGTCTTTAAATCTTCACTCCCTTACAACAACATCTAATTTGGAACCACCTCTTACCATAAATACTTGATGCTATATAAGTGCCCTCTTATTAAAAACGCGCTTTTCGTGTAAATCCTACTTTAATGCAAACTGGGCCTGTTTGGTAAAACCACAAAAACCAAAGACTGGACATTTCAGTATCTAGGTATTTCTCAAGATGAAACGAACACTAACAAGACACATTTTATTTAAAAGGACAGAAAATCACCTCTCATGTATCGTTCTGTATAAATATGCATCTACTAATGGACACATTAAACAATAATCATTAATTCCATTAATTTGATGTCATGGAAACGATACCTGCCTCCTGTAAAGCCTTTAAAAACTGATTTCTTTCGACTGCTAATAAAATTGCACAATTTCTCTGGAAGTGTACAAAGAAAAGAATGTCTAGAAATCTGATATATACGAAAAAGATCGAAGGCATAAAGGAGTAGTCGAAGACGACAACTGAAACTGTAGAATGTTTTGACCAAAAAAAGTCGTAGAAAAATCATTAGAATGCTCACAAGACAAACGTGGAAAACCAAGAATCTGGGATCCAGACCTCCAGTTCGCTGGGAGGACAACATCAAACAATCTCTGAAAGACTGTGGGCTAGACTAGAAACAAATCAAAAGGAAGACAACAGATGCGATAGCATGACGGTCTCACAAGCTAACCCCTATAGTCCAGGATCCAGGACTGAAGAAGGGCGACTAAGTAAGTCAAATGATAGCCAATTTTCACTTCGAGAAACATCCTTACAAGACTTAGATTCACACATGTATCTTGGCAGAAACATGGACAAAATTCTACAAAGAGGAAGAACGTTAGTGACATTAAAATGGCACATGGTAATAATGATGAAATCCCTCCATGTTTTGTCGTCCGTTTTGCATACTCCCATCATTTCAGAATCTAGAGCCTACTCTAGTAACATTATATAGAAATTTGCTCTAAGTCATGAAGAACAACAAAAATAACAAATAAAAAGCTACAGACTTTCATAAATTGGTACTTGGGTAGAATAAAAAGATTTAAATGGTATGACAAGGTAACCAATGTGAAACATGACAAGAACCAGACAAGTGCTAGTGGAACAAGAGATGAGAAGAAGACGCTGGCGATGGATAGGACACACATTGAGGAAACCTGTTGATAGCATTACAAGACAGTCCTTGTTCTGGAATCCCCAGGGTAAGAGAGGCAGAGGTAGACCCAAAAAAAAAAACATACAGAGAAGAGGACTGGAGACATAAGTGAAAATTATGAGGAAGACGTGGAAAGAGCTTGAGCTGATGGCACGTGACAGGAGGACATGGGGAAGTGTTTGTTGGAGGCCTCTGCTCCTTGGGAGCTAAAGCGTATTAATTGATTGATTTGATTTACGAAAGATGAACTTCGTGTAGTTCCCGACGATCTCCGAGCAGATAAAGAAAGAATATAACTACTACATAGATAACTGCCGCTCAACGTAATGAATACTGCATAGAATGAACAGCAGATGTTCAAAGATGTAAGCATGAGAGACATGAAGGTGCTGCACATATTTACGTAGCCTTGGTACTGATTTATTCAATCTCCACATCTGTTTGGTTTGAGAGGAAAAAAATTATCAAAGATGAGAAGGAAGATGGTATCACATTAAATTCAATTTTGCGTGATGATCCAAATTGATAACGTAAGTGTAATATGTTGTGTAGGATGATAGCTTAAGACATATGACGGTCGATGTACGACCTCAGACAGAATTTTGCCAAAATGGAGATGGAATAATGCAGTATTTAAGGCGATGATAAGCCAAGCATCTTAGGAGGACGAAGCTCCCTGCGACATCGCCTCAGATTGGGAGAAGAGAGGATCTTACGATAAGCATTCCCCGTGGTGAGTTATGACTGGAGGAGACTACAATCTATAGAAAGAAGTAAATGAAGCGGATGACATAGTACAAAATGACTTGGCAGAAATTTGTTGAAGGCGATGATGAATAATTATTAAATTTTGTTATTGTTTTACTGCTAGGGTATTACCTCAGGTGTCTGTCTGTTCGAACTTCTGGTTCCTTACTGTTATTGGCTCAGGATTGCCCCGATGTTAATTTTAGAAGAAAACTCGAACAGCTGTGTAAAAGTAATTTTTATCCGTTTGTTTAATTACTTTTTATTGTGTGTGTTTTTGTTTGTTTGTTAATTAGCGATAATTTCTCATTGACTCATAATGATGGTGATGTTACGATTGCTAAAAATTCAAAATTGCAAGCTTCTTTTGTTTCTTTTTGAAGACTCAACTCTGGCAGACGTTGATTCAACGGTTTCAGAAGTGGTCACCACAGCTGGAAGCGACCTTGACACGACAAAGAGTCTTGATGAAATGTCAAGTACACCTCTTCCACCACAAAATGTTATACAGCAGTCTACAGTGTTGGATCCTTCAACTTCTACCTCAGAGGATGACACATCTGTCACAAATGTTCCATTAGAACACCTTTCGAGCGCTGACTCGACAGTCACCTCTAAAACATTAGACGCTGACAGCGCAAGCCAAGATGGTAATACATCGAGAGATGTAACCATGGAGTCGACTAGTGAGGCGCAGTCTGCTGCTAAAGCGGAGGAAACAACCCGCATCATTTCTGACCTGTATACTGTGACATTACCTACTATAGACACATCCCCAATTTCCACCGTCAAACCACCTCTGCTTACACGGGACGAAACAGACACAACAGAGGCTAAGATATTCCCAGATACAAGTCAGGAGATGACATCAGAAATTCCAGCTGACACTACTAGTTCTGTTGATCTCCCTTCTACAACAGATATGCTCTCAAGTGATCTGCCTTCCGAAACAGACTCACCATCAAGTGACCTACATTCAACAACAGACATACCGTCGGAAGATCAGTCTTCTACAACAATCAAACTCCCAGCTGAGATACATTCCACAACAAGGAAGCTTTCAGATGATACACGTTCGACATTCGGCGAATCTTCCACTGAAGTTGGTACCAGCGGTATCCCTGATGTTGGCAGTGACACAATCACCAACATCACTACAATTTCTGACTCATCAGATATGACAACAGCCACTTCATCTATGGAGGAAACTTCAGTATCCAAGACCAAATCAACAATTTTAACGACTACTTCCCCAGTTAAAACAGCGACAACAATTACAAGATCATCAACATCATCACCGTCATTATCAACAGTTCCAGGTGATAAACTGAAGCTACATCAGGACACTGACGGCGACTACACATCTTATGAGACGGTTAGACTAGTCTTCAAAGGCAACCTTTCGGTAGGTAGATTGTAGAGCGTCAAAACTACATTCACGTTAAGACAAAGAGAATTAAAAAAATAGTTTAAACAAAAATTTTGAAATAAAAAATCAAATGAAAAATTTTTTTATATAGTGTGGTTACATCACTACTTGTCCCATGGGTGATTTCTGGTTCATGTGGAACTAATGCACAGAATCAGACAAACACCATTTAACAAAACGCGAAAAAAAAAGACGTTGTCGTTGGGTAGGAGGACATCATAGCGAGGACACCAGGTGATAGCTTAACAAAGCGGTATTGTTCTGGAAACCTCAATGTAAAAAAAAAAAATATAAAAAAAAAAAAACAACGAGAAACCCAGAATTACGAATAGAAGAAAACTAGATACCAAAATAATAAAAAAGATTTGGAAGAGTTTGAACAGATGGTAAAAAAAGGCTTGATATGAACTGGCTGAAGGACCGTGCTCCTTAGAGCGTCAAAATGTCATGAATGTATGACTAGTTCTGTCAGATACTTGGTGTGGATGACTTTGCGCATGTTCTGTTTGAACTTTTGTGGCCAACATTTCTACACGGTGGGGATAGCCAACCTCATGCCTAACCCTCCTTAGTCGCCTCTGACGTAGTCGCCTTGTAGGTGAAAATCGGAAGGGGGGAAAGGGGGGGGGGGGGGGGGGAGGGGGGGTGGAGTGGCCAAGAGGAATGTCGCCTTGCTCTAATTCTAAAGGTACCGGGTTTGGTTCCCAGTAGAATGAAAATATTTGACGGACATTTTTTTTTTTCAGAATCAGTGGATCCTAATGATGTCATACTCCCCTCTGATCTCGTGAGTAGAGAGATCGGAAGCCTAGCCTTCTCGGATAAGGACGAAAAATTAGGTCCCATATGCAAGTTGCGCACATTCCCTCAGCAGTTGGAAATCTTAAAGAGTGGGACATACGGCCGCTGCCTTGGCAAAATTTACAAAATTAAAAAAAAACCTAACCACCACCAACAAAAAATTATAGAATGTGTGATTCCTGTATAAACACATTGGGATCCTAGCCGGTGCTACGGAGTTCGTACACTGTGCTGAGATCCTCCTTGTAATATCTAAGTGAGGAGATCGGAGCACTGATGGAGTTGACGTGTGCAATGAAGAGGTCATTAAAACAAAGCAAACCAAACCAAGGTTAAAGTGTTACTATTAATTGTTCTATTTCTGACCTTCGGTAACATCCATGAGAATTAACGCGGCAAATGATATCTAAACATCACCTTGACAAACACTTGCACAAGAACATAATATCTTTTCATTAACATGGACAAACTTGCAGGAACGGACAGTTGTGTCAAAAATAAGCAAACAGACTGGATAAAGCAGGATTTCGTTTACATTTGGGAATACATAAAAAAAAAAAAAAAAAAACCAAGTCGAACACAAACGTAAACATTTTAAACTCCAATATCAATGTTTCCGGTTGTATGGAACAATGTGCAGACTCATCACCCCCCCCCCCCCCCCCCCCCCCCCCCCCCCTTTTCAGCTCCTCAAGTGGTACAACCTTCAACAAACGTATGCCAAGTCCTCCTCGTTTTACATGATGAGGTTGCCAGCCTCAAGTACAACCTCGTACATGTTGTCTTTTACGATTGTGGGGAACTCCATGAGTCATATTGTTTCTGTCTCCTCAGGGATTCCCTGGAACTACACGAGGCCTTGACCTATTAGAGTTATTGAGTAAACTCGCTGTTTCAAGTATCCGTAGATCTGACCCACGAACACACACGAGTACAAGTGAAGCACTCACTTTCTTCTTCTTTCTTCTTGGATCCTTAGCACCTGACTGGCAAACCAGTCAGTGGCCATCACGCCATGTGGTGTGTTGTAGGGCAGCAACAAACTATCCTTATTTTGCTTGGTCGGTGACCATCCTTCGTGACGTGCCCCAACTCTGGTTCATGCTTTGCATCTCAGCTTCTACTGTTCTCTGCCAGGTTGTTTTTGGTCTGCTTCTCTTTCGCCGTCCTTCTGGGGTCCATAGCATAGCAGTTCTGGGGATGGTGTCAGGATCCCTTCTGAGGACATGGCAAACCCAGTTCCAGCGTCTGCCTGCAATAATGGTGTGCATGCCTTTTTTACTGCACCAAGCACACACACACACACACACACACAACCCATCACATGTAAGTGAACCGCACTTCTTCTTCTTCTTCATTCACCCTCACACGTCAACTTGAATATGTTCAACGAAAGCAGTGATCAGCTTGAGGCTGTTGATATCTCCGTAGAGTTTTTCCAGGAATGGTACTGGTGATGGCCATTTGCGCTTTCTCTGTACCTCATATGTTGGGCGCCGTTCAAAACACATGAAAGTGAATCACACATGTGTAAAAGTATATGTGAATCACACAAAAACAAATATGAACCACATAGATACTAGTAGAAATGCGTTGCAAATGAACTCTTATGTGTGTACCAAAAATATACACGAACAAGTTGGAAATATTCAACCGTCTAACAATGTGGTTTTCAGGATACTCAGCAACTGTATTCATATAGAATATAAAGGTCAGAGAGCTGTGAAGAGACATGGTCACCATTCGGCATAATATACACGTGACCCCCACACACACACACACACACACACACACACAAGCACATTTATTTAAAGCATATAAGTGCTTATATATGAACAATACATATACATACACATGCATACACACACAAAGACACTTGAAAGTGTTCATAATATCAATTATTCAGTGTTTATTACGACTCATGAGAGAGAAATGTTATTGACTAGTAATGTGGTAATTACGAGTAATGACAAAGTAAAGTTATTAACAAGCAATGTGACAGTTACGAGTAATGACGGAGCAAAGTTACCAACAAGCAATGTGATAGTTACGAGTAATGACAGAGAAATGTTACTGACAAGCAGTGTGATAGTTGCGAGTAATGACATACTCGTAGAATAGTTAATGGAAAGCATAATTAAAGACAAACTTTTTTATTTATCATCTTCGTAAAGGATGTAGGGGATCATGTCTCGTCACAGCTCTCTGCCCTATGTATTCCTTTTCAATGCTGTTCCTAACTTTCCTCCATACCGCATTTTTAGACGGTTGAATATCCTTATCTCTTTATCTTCCAGTCTTTCTTTATGCCAATGTTGCCCGCTGTAATTCTTTTATACCGTCTAGTTTTGATTTACATGTCATATCAAAGTAAACCGTGTTTTTCTCGTATGTGCAACGATTTCATTTTGTACACTAGACCTTTTCATCACATTTTCTTTAGCCTTTGTCGTTGTCAAATGGGACTCCTAACTCTTGTCATCTTTGTTGCTGTTTACCTAGGGCTTCTCAGCTTGTTGCCCTTTTGAAGCCAATGCCAATGTGATTGCCTTGGTATTATCTACAGCAGTGGTGACCAAGCTAAGGTTGGCCGAGGGCCATATTATGGTAAAGGCTAACACCAGAGGGCCAGACCTATAAAATCCTTAAAAAAATAACGTTCTGAGATTTTGTTTTACATATATAATGAACCACGTACAGAAAGCAACGGCAAACTACTGTACTGCACATCTGCCAATACATGTATACCAGTCTTCGGACTGAAATTATTGTAAAAAAAATATAATGAATCTGTTGTTTTAATTTGTTTTGTAATTTGTAATATGACATGTAATTATTTATTTCAAACATACATTTGTGTGTTATTTCATTGTGAAGAGTGTGGCTTCAATCAACAATAAGAGGCCGGCCAAAACAGGTTGGCGGGCCGGTCAAAACTGGTTGGCGGGCCAGATCTGGCCCGCGGGCCGTAGTTTGGCCACCGCTGATCTACAGTGTAGATCTGGTGTCTTCCTGTGGCTTGTCTGCCATCCCGCAACTTGTTGAGTTGGAGTCACGTGTTTCAGTTTCTTTCCGGGTTTTCCATCCTCGCTTGGCATGCATTTAAATATCCTGACGTTTGGTTTTAAACAAGGGGGGGGGGGGGGGGGGGGGGGGGGGGGGGGAGGGGGGGGGGGGGGGGGGAGCGGGAAGCGTAAGGGCACCACATTGTGCTACCTCCATCATCCACGGGGACTCTTTAAATATGCAGGGCTAAAATACTTTGATTTTGGGCTCTCAAAAGGAATCATCACATCCTGAACAGTCACAACCAGCTGTCCTAAACTGTTAACGACTCATTGTGGCATCCTCCTACGTGCAGTTGGCCATGTAAAAGCCAGCGTTGTGTCTTGGGCTCAAGCGATTCCTCACAGCTTAGTGTGCATTGCTGGGTTCTCAACATGTTGCACCACAGCTTAGTGTGCATTGCTGGGTTCTCAACATGTTGCACCACAGCTTAGTGTGCATTGCTGGCTGCTCAACATGTTTCCCCACAGCTTAGTGTGCATTGCTGGGTTCTCAACATGTTGCACCACAGCTTAGTGTGCATTGCTGGGTTCTCAACATGTTGCACCACAGCTTAGTGTGCATTGCTGGGTTCTCAACATGTTGCACCACAGCTTAGTGTGCATTGCTGGGTTCTCAACATGTTGCACCACAGCTTAGTGTGCAATGCTTAGTGTTGCTTAGTGTGCATTGCTGGGTTCTCAACATGTTGCACCACAGCTTAGTGTGCATTGCTGGGTTCTCAACATGTTGCACCACAGCTTAGTGTGCATTGCTGGGTTCTCAACATGTTGCACCACAGCTTAGTGTGCATTGCTGGGTTCTCAACATGTTGCACCACAGCTTAGTGTGCATTGCTGGGTTCTCAACATGTTGCACCACAGCTTAGTGTGCATTGCTGGGTTCTCAACATGTTGCACCACAGCTTAGTGTGCATTGCTGGGTTTCTCAACAGCTTGTTGCATTGCTGGGTTCCACAGCTTAGTGTGCCTTGCTGGGTTCTCAACATGTTGCCCTACCGCTGTGTGTGCCTTGCTGGGTTCTCAGCATGTTGCACCACACTTAGTGTGTTGCACATGTTGCACCACAGCTTAGTGTGCATTGCTGGGTTCTCAACATGTTGCACCACAGCTTAGTGTGCATTGCTGGGTTCTCAACATGTTGCACCACAGCTTAGTGTGCATTGCTGGGTTCTCAACATGTTGCACCACAGCTTAGTGTGCATTGCTGGGTTCTCAACATGTTCCACCACAGCTTAGTGTACATTGCTGAGTTCTCAACATGTTGCACCACAGCTTAGTGTGCATTGCTGGGTTCTAAACATGTTGCACCACAGCTTAGTGTGCATTGCTGAGTTCTCAACATGTTGCACTACAGCGGGAATCGTGGTATAAGACCATATCTATTTGGTCCCTATTTATCTCGTGTTTTGCTTTAGTTACAGCCGACAGGATAGTCTGGCGCTCTCTCTTCCAAATCTCTACACCTCACGGTAGAAGGGGAACGACTAAGTAAGTAAGCTTTCCTTTAGTGAATAATATCTAAGAAAATTATGTGTTCGAGACATTAACTTATTTAAAACCTTTTCTCTATTCATTTCGAAGAAGCTAATTGTACAATAAATTCTTCTATTTACTTAGAGTGTGGACCCTGTTGGAAACGTACGAGACTTATTGGATCAATTTCTAAAGACAGCCACCAAAGAGTTAAAATCTAATGATGGCTCGGAATGGACGTATGAAATATTAAACGTGTCAGAAGCCATGAACTTTGAAAACAGGAAAACTTACATAGATTTTAGAATCATGCACAACGCTTATGATTATCGAGGTATGTATTTTTAGTGTGAAATAAACAATAAACTCAATATATTATAGTCACTTATCAGCGCATGAGAGGAGGGTAAGGAGAACAAATATTTTAACATCATATGTAAATATATGTACATATATATATATATATATATATATATATATATATATATATATATATATATATATATATATATATATATATATATATATATATATATATATATATATATATATATATATATATATATATATATATATATATATATATATATATATATATATATATATATGTCAGCGTGGTCCAACTGCAGTTCCACGGGCCAAATGTGGCGTGCGTAAAATTGTTTTGTGGCCCGCGCTCCTGCAAAAACATTTTCTTTTATTAATTGGTATAATCAATACTTGTGAGATCTGACTTAAAACGTCCGGTGGAAAGCATAGTTTTACTGCCTGCAGTCAGCTTCCGAAACCGTTCGATCTGAGGTAGAGTCTAGTTTCAAGACAGCAATGAAATCTCGTGTGATATCAGGATATTTATATCGTTCCTTGAATAGATGAATGCTGAATACAGTGGCAAACCACAGCACTTAAATATCACGTAGTTTGGTGCAGAGAAAACTCTTCAGCATTTCTTTGCTCTTCGGAAGGAAATACTATTCTTTCTTCAGAAAGAGTAGATTGCCGACACTGATGAATATCAAAATCAACTGCAAGTTACAAACTTTCGTTCTTCTCTGACATTCCTGGCCGACATGACAGGTCACTTGAATGAACTGAACCCGAACTTACAAGGCACACCGTAGAGGGTGTTAACGGTAGCTGGACATATTGATGCTGTCCGCAACAAGCTGCAGCTGTTCATTGCTTGTTTAAGGAAGAATGATCTTGAACACTTTGTTTCCTACCGTGAACTGACAACAGATGATATCACAGCAGATTTTTCAAGCTACGCAGAAACAACTGAAACTATCTCATATGAGTTTGATAAAATATTTTCAGACTTTGTGACAAATTAAAGCAGTCTTCAGTTGTTTAACACTCAGGTGAAAACTACAGTGGAGATACTGGTAACAGAGCTTCAACTTGAATTATGTGAACTGCAATCTGATCCAATTTTACTAAGAAAGACAAATGAAAATTCTGATATTTTCTGGAAGATGGTTTGCAAAGAGCGTTTCCCCAAGCTGAGAGACTTTGTACTAAGGATATATTAAATTTTTGGCAGTACATATATTTGTGAAAGTACATTTTCTGCGATGAAACAAGTGAAAACTAAATCACGAAATCAAATGGTGAATGAGTCGCTGGATGCGTGCCTTCGACTTGCTACCACTAACACTGATATTGATATCGAGAATCTGGTTCACGAAAATCCAAACCCTCAAACTTCCCATTAGAAGTTAAGATTAAAAGTAAAATTATTTTCATAGAAATCCAATGCTCATTGCACTTTTTAAATTGTATTTTATTTTTAATTTCGCACTCTTTTTTCGATTTTCATCCATTTTTCACTGAGCTTTTATTGTAAACAATTTCTCACCATGAATGGCTCGCGAACTAAATATTTTGTTCACGTGACCCTCGGGGTTGAATAAGCTGGACCACCCTGATATATATATACAGTATATATATATATATATATATATATATATATATATATATATATATATATATATATATATATATATATATATATACCTGTTTAATTATAACTTTTAGCTGTGAGTGAAAGACTGTTTATTTGTGCATGTATATTGTGATGAAGTGATTACTTATTTGACTTGTTTGGTTCCTCCTAGAAGACTCATATGAGAAGAAATAATACGACTACTCCATCGGGAATGTCGTACAAAGCGACGTATATGAGATTGTGTATTTGTGCGTGAGGCTGGCAATCTCATCATTAAAACAAATTGCTACAGGCACCATCGCTGAAAGAGCATGTGAAGACTGTTTGTAGGTTTCCTGCAAGGAAATAATTATGATAATTGTTTATTTAGTAGTATGTTTGTGGACAAGTAAATTTGTGTGGAAAGATGTTTTGTCCTTTGCCGGGAAGGTTACCTTATTGCTTATGGTATTGTAGAATTATTAATATTTTTAATGTTTTTTTTTTAAATTTTTTTTAATGTTCTTTTTTAAAATTTCCTCTGATAGACTCTGGTTAAAAAGTAGTTGCACGTAGATTTCTTGTTAGACTGTTCTTGTAAGCCTGCATACGGGTCTTAAACATTATCATTAAAACTCGTGTAAAAGCCAGTCATAAGACGGGAATTAAATTCAAAAGCACCAATACCTAACGGCAATTTTACTTATTCAAAAGTATTAAAAAACTTTTAACATATTAAATAGTATTGATAAAATCATTATTATTATTATATTTTATTTATTTTTTTTTTTTTGGCGGACATTATCTTTTATAACAATTCAATATTTTCTTTTTAAAAATCATGGACTTGACCGTACGGCACTTCTTTTTAAATTATATTGCAGAAGGAAATTTCCGTTGATGGAATCCACATTTAACATGTTTATGTCTTGTGTCCAATGACTCTCCTTCAATGAAAAAAGACTGTCAACGTTTGCACACTGAGTAGGCACCACAAGCAAAT
>JAMPIV010001913.1:25000-40145 GCA_024509875.1 Oreohelix idahoensis
ATATATATATATATATATATATATATATATATATATATATATATATATATATATATATATATATATATATATATACAGTAGAACTCCATTTATCCGAACCCCATGGGACCGAGCATCGTTCGGATAATCAAATGTTCGGATAATTGGATTACATAATGTATCGAGTACATGTACACATATTTCTAAAAATAATTAACCATCCCAGGGAAAATACACTAAAACATATTTACATACTTGTACTGTAATAATAATACCCACTCTGTATTAGATCACTGTATCACCAAAATCTTTTATTACACGGCAGTGCATGTACTACTTGTATTAATTATTTTTGCTAAGAAAGAGAAATGTTTTCAAAATAACATTACAAACGATTACGTATACATGTACTTGCACAGATGTAGCCCACTATTTAAAATAATGAGGAATCCTCTTTTGCACCAAACTGGATAGTCTCCTTTTGGCTGCTAAGTCCCGCATTCTCTTCAACAGCAGAAGCTGTGTAGGACAGCTGTCATCTTCTTGCTCGTACCAAGCCATCGCTGTTTCTAGTGCTATAAAGGCCTCTTCAGGACTTGGTCGACGTTTTGGTTTTTCTTCATAATCTACAAGTACATCATGTACTTCTGAGGAGTCTTCATCATCGGTCACTACATGTATTTGGTTTTCTTCTTGCACAAAAGACAAAATTTCTTCGTCATTCAAAAACTGAAAACCAGAATCATTATCATCTTCTAGCCACATGTGTGCATCATCTTTGTCACAGTCCGAAAATCCGGGCATTGCTTGAAACAGTTCCACAACTTCATTTATACAATCATCATTTGTGTCCACTGCAGTAGTTTCATTTCCTCCTTTTTTCTCAAGCAATCTACTCCAAGCCTTGTTGAGATTATCTTGTGACAGGGTGGTCCAAGCATCAGCTAACATATAGCAGCAGTCTTTGAGATTAAGCTTTTTGGAAAACGCCACCACACTTTCTTCATCTTCAGCCAACAATAAACGACGCAGGACTTCCTTCTTGTACATCTTTTTAAGCTTTGCTATAACACCCTGATCCATTGGTTGAATCAGTGCTGTTACATTGGGAGGCAGAAAAATTACTTTAAAATTTGCATCAACTGCATTCAATGTATCCGTCTCTGGATGAGATGGTGCATTGTCCAGTAGAAGAATTACTTTTCCAGTTTTCTTTTCTTGTTCTCTCAACCTCTTCACATTTGGGATGAATTGATTTGTATACCAATCAAGAAATATTTCACTATTCATCCAAGCACTCTTCTCTGCTTTGTAACACAATGGGAGACATGTCACATTATTTACACAACGTGGTTTTTTGGCTTTGCCGATCATTAGCACCGGTAAACGATGACTTCCACTGGCATTCGCGGCTACCAAAATTGTTACTCTCTCTTTGCACTTTTTAAACCCAGGGGCAGCTGCTTCGCGCTGAGATGCAAGTGATTTTTGAGGCAATGATTTCCAGTATAAGCCAGTCTCATCGGCATTATACACATCATCGAGTGAATAACCTTCTTCTTCCAAAAAAGCCAAGAATGTTTCTTTAAAATTTTTAGCGGCAGTTGCATCGGTTTCTTAACCATCCCTGGCTAGCCTTAAAGTCAGGAGGACCATCAAGTTGATTGTTGAACTGAAGTGCCTTTTCACACAACAGAGAACCAGAGATAGGTTCCCCTTTGTTTCTTCTTTGCACAAACCATATATACAAAGCCTCTTCCAATTTCACATCTTTCGCATTTCTCATGGTTTTACGTTTCTTCGACCCATTTTCACCATCAAATTTCGATGCAAAACTCATAATTTTATCCTTGTTACTTTTGATGTCAGAGACGGTAGCTTTCCCAACATTGAAAATCCTCGCAAGTGAAGACACAGTTTCACCTTGTCATGGTCTCTTGATAATTTCTGTTTTCGTTTCAATTGACAAAACATTGCGGTAACTTTTATATGCTTTAGGCCTGCTGGAAGATGCCATATCGCACAGAGAAATACTTGTACACCAAAATTATTCTGCTGTAGTAGCAGGACACAATTATTTTAAGTTGAACTGTCTGTTTAGCCAGTGTTCTACCTAGAACGCACACGTACACTGGATTGGTAAACCAGATATTAACTGACTTTATGATCTAACTGACTTCCTGTACGTAAGCGACCGACCATTAGCCATCCCATTCTCTACAAATTGTTCGCACACATTTGAAGTTTGCCGCATCAAAAGATTCAGAATTTTAGTCTAACGTGACTGTGGCATCTGATTTTTTTTTTTTTTTTCTGGAAAAAGTGTTCGGATAATTGGATGTTCGGATAATTGGGGTTCGGATAAATGGAGTTCTACTGTATATATATATATATATATATATATATATATATATATATATATATATATATATGTATATATATATATATATATATATATATATATATATATATATATATATATATATATATATATATTTATTTATTTATTTATTTATTTATTTATTTATTTATTTATTTATTTCTTCTTCTTCGTTCGTCCTGAAAAGGACGTTGGTTGCGTTGTGTCCGTTTACAGCGAGGCTGCGATATTTGCACCTTTCGGCCGACTCATTCGACCTCAGCGCGGCATTTTTGGGGCCGGATTAGCCTTCCCTCTTCGATCCCTACTCACTCAGCCAGACTGCAGTGATGCAGCCTGTTTCCAGGACCACCACTTGGAGGTGGAGTAAGGTCTTGGGCAGCTCTGGTTCGCTGACCCTGACGCAAGCAGTCTAGCTATGGGTCGCTAACTGCATTCCTCACTGTTGATGCGTCTTAGGTCCCATATATATATATATATATATATATATATATATATATATATATATATATATATATATATATATATATATATATATATATATATATATATATATATATATATATATATACACATATAATTATAATAATCATAATAATGTCCAACTGGCAGAGCGGTTTGAGCGTTGCCCTCTCGCGACCGAAGTACCGGATTCGACACAAGGTGGAGTCACGCTTCAGTCTATCCAACTGTAAATGAGTACTTGACTCTGCTTTTGAATTAAGGAAGGCAAAGGCAGCAAGGAAGGGAGCTAGTCACCCCTCATCTCAGCTGGACCTAGGATAGTGAAGTCTTTAACGCTTCTCTCCCCACCGACAGTATCTGCTATGAGACAACTTTATATATATATATATGTATACCCCGTGTAGTTTCCTGGGGTCTCTAATGAGACAAAGAAAGAATAGGTATACTCCTCCCCCGGGCATGTCGTACAAAGCTACTAATATGAGTCTTGCAACCTCATCATGTAAATTCTTTGTGCAGGGATCCTCCAATGCGACCAGCTGCAGTAGCAGCTCCATGCTCCATAAGGATCGAAAAAAATCACTACGACAGTTGTTTATGAAATATGACATCATGCCTAAATGGTTTCCGGTATGTAGGTTTGCTAAGCAAGAAAGAAGGCTCAATACTTTCCATTTGCGGTGTCTACGCCGCATCCTCGGCATCTCGTGGAAAGATAAAGTGACAAATGTCGAGGTGTTGTCACGTGCTGGCCTTCAAAGTATGTATACGCTGCTTAGACAGCGCAGACTTCGCTGGCTTGGCCATGTTCGCCGCATGGAAGATGGTCGCATCCCAAAAGATATCTTCTACGGACAATTAGCAGATGGCAAGAGAACAGTTGGGCGACCACAGCTGAGGTTCAAAGATGTGTGCAAGAGAGATATGAGGGCACTGGACATGGATCCAGCAACATGGGAGGATGAAGCTGCCGATCGCACTAAGTGGCGATGCTATTTACGGCACCACCTCAGATTGGGCGAAGAGAGGCTCACACAAGAAGCAGAGGTGAGGAGAAAACGTCGAAAGGAGCACCAGGAAAATAAGCAGCTGAGGGCTGCCACCTCAGGGGCGCATTCCCATAGTCAGTTATGACTGAAGGGGCTATTATTATTATTATTATGTAGGTTTAATTAGAAATATGACATTATGCCTAAATGGTTTCCCGTATGTAGGTTTAATTAGAAATATGACATTATGCCTAAATGGTTTCCCGTATGTAGGTTTAATTAGAAATGTGACATCGTGCCTACATGGTTTCCCGTATGTAGGTTTAATTAGAAATATGACATCATGTCTAAATGGTTTCCCGTATGTAGGTTTAATTAGAAATGTGACATCATGCCTACATGGTTTTCCGTACGTAGGTTTAATTAGAAATGTGACATCATGCCTAAATGGTTTCCCGTATGTAGGTTTAATTAGAAATGTGACATCATGCCTAAATGGTTTCCCGTATGTAGGTTTAATTAGAAATGTGACATCATGCCTACATGGTTTCCCGTACGTAGGTTTAATTAGAAATGTGACATCATGCCTACATGGTTTCCCGTACGTAGGTTTAATTAGAAATGTGACATCATGCCTAAATGGTTTCCCGTATGTAGGTTCAATTAGAAATGTGACATCATGCCTAAATGGTCTCCCGTATGAAGGTTTAATTAGAAATGTGACATCATGCCTAAATGGTTTCCCGTATGTAGGTTTAATTAGAAATGTGACATCATGCCTAAATGGTTTCCCGTATGTAGGTTTAATTAGAAATATGACAGAAGTAGAAGGTTCTGGCCATTAGTTACAAGCAGATTGTTTAGTCAGCCATAGAGAGAAAGAAACGTAGTGTTGTTTCCGAGCGTCCCAGATGACATCAAGAAAGAGAAGAACTACAGCTTCCCCAGACATGGCATAAAAATGCGTCTATTATGAAGTTACGCTTATGGCTGGCAATCTCATCATGTATAACAAATTGCTACATAAACCGTCGCTGCTAGAGCATGTGAATGCTTGATGGAGTCTTCCTGCAAGGTGACCATCTCCAGTCGTGGTTTCATGCTACGAAATGAACGAAAAGGAAAATTATAACGATGACGATGATGATGGGAGAGAGAGAGAGAGAGAGAGAGAGAGAGAGAGAGAGAGAGAGAGAGAGAGAGAGAGAGAGAGAGAGAGAGAGAGAGAGAGAGAGAGAGAGAGAGAGAGAGAGAAAGAAAAAGAGAGAGAGAGAGAGAGAGAGAGAGAGAGAGAGAGAGAGAGAGAGACTGAAATTACCAATCGTACATCTATATTCCTTTACCGAGTCACATTTTTTAAAAAAAAATGTATATATCCTTTCTCCCTTTATCCACAGTCCGACATGACCTTGCTTGCTGCATGCCGGGCCAGCAAAAATTGCCAGCATGACTCCTTTGAAGGGGCACCCCTTGCGTCAACGTTTGAGAAGAACGCCCCGGCATTCATTACGGTTATCGTCCTGTGCAGCATATGTCTACTGATCCTTGTGGTGGCTGTGCTGTATGTACGTCTAACTAAGAGGGGTTCATGGAAGGCACCACCAGATACTGTAAGTTGAAAAGTGTCTGCCCTTATCAAGAACCAGAGATTCTTGTATTTAATTGCGAAGCGGAGTGTGAGCAAGAGAATGCCACAGCGATATAACAACAGAAACCATCGCACCATGAACATTAATTTACCCACCACCTGGATGACGTCAACATCTCTATACATCACCTACCACGCACGCTGCCTATGCCCCAAGCGTCATCTCATTTGTTTTATAGCTATGTTTGTGTTTACGTGTGTGTTTTTTTTTAAATGTTTGTTACGTTTCCTCAATGCATTTCCACAGATTTCAACTATTGACCATACGCATGGAACTATCGGTTATATCGGGGCGCTTTTTGTGTTTATGATGTATTTTTTTTATTGTGTATGCTGTATGCTATGTTACGTATTTTTCATCTCAATGATGTTCCACAGCTGTTTCTTGAGTACTCGAGCCAACCCTTTCCTCCTACCCAACTGTACATCTACGTAAACTCAAGTTTGATGAGAAGAAGTCACTGGAGATGAATAGGACACAGATCGAGGAAACCTGTTGATAGCATTACTAGGCAGTCCTTGTTCTGGAACCCCTATAGTGTAGAGTCAGAGGAAGACCACAGAACATATGGTGACGAGAACTGGACTTATACGTGAAGGGAATGAAGAGGATATGAAAAGACCTGGAGCTGATGGCACGCGACAGGAAGATTTAGCATATGTTTGTTGAAGGACTACTTTCGGAGTTCAAAGGTGATGAAACTCAAATTTCTGTCTTCCATTTATAAAAATAAAGACATTTTCCACGTCAGCTATTGCCGTTCACAAGCTCATATTTCTTTCATTGCTCCCATACTCCGCAGGA
Organism: Oreohelix idahoensis; assembly: GCA_024509875.1. Classification (NCBI taxonomy): domain Eukaryota; kingdom Metazoa; phylum Mollusca; class Gastropoda; order Stylommatophora; family Oreohelicidae; genus Oreohelix; species Oreohelix idahoensis. The sequence continues at coordinate 31,267 of JAMPIV010001913.1, forward strand.
AACAAACACTGTCCCAGATAAACGTCATTATTTCAACGAAAACCAGAGCCCGTTCACTGATGCCCAGATCATGAAAGATGAGATGGTTGACAACGGATCGTTCAACGACAGCGCCAAGGATGGCGATACCAACCTCAGCGGCACCTGGGTAATACCTTTAGACCAAGATCCGAATTCGCAGAAAACAGCGGCGGCTATTGCAACGGAAGACACGAAGTTCTAAAGCAGTGTACATAGAGATAATTTGTGTGTGTCGAAAGTATCATAATGTTTTTACTAATTTTTAAGAATTTGACTTTGTTGCAGGTCGTGCAGGAAATGTTGAAGGAAAAATAAAGAGCTAATATGGTGAAATTGGCAAAACAAAACAAAAATGTTTAGCGAAGTGATGCAAATGTGATTGCACAAACGAACGAACTTTATTTTCAAAAGATTGAGAATTGGGCAATAAGTGGATACACGAAATCACATAGTGCTTTGTTTGATAAGCACTATTGAGTTAAAAATGAGATAGATAAAAAGAGAATAACTGAGCAAAATGTTTAAAAACAAACCCTTAAATATCAAAATCTGCTGAATTGATTAAATGGACACTCTAACTCGTCTAGATATTGTCTTGTTTATTATAAAATTGTTATTACTTTACTTTTGTACTGCGCTCCCAGAGCAGACGGATACATTAGTTCACCTAATATTTATATGCTTTAATAAATGTCCTTGCTTATTTTTGACATGCTACTTTGGGTATTTTGACATTTTGTTTGTGTTTTAAGTATTAAGTATTTCGTGTCGTATTGTTTAGGGATTCGGTATATGGCGTCTTGTTGTTTTAGGACAGATATTTGACATCTGACTTTTTTTTTAGGGATTAGATATTTGACATCTGTTTGTTGCTTCAGGGATTAAATATTTGTCATCTGTTTTTAGTTTTAGGTATTAGATATTTGAGATCTTACTGTTGTTTTAGGGGACTAGATATTTGTCATCTGATTTTAGTTTTAAGCACTAGATATTTGTCAACTTGTTGTTGTTGTCAGGATTAGATATTTGACATCTTATTATTGTTTTAATGATTAAGTAGTTGACGTCTTATTATTTTTTTTACAAATTAGATATTTGGCATTTTACTGTTGTTTTAGGGATTAGACTAGCAATAACCCGTCAAACTTGACGGGTTTTTAATTATAGTGTGCTGTTTCCGTTCATGGATGAGCAGATAGAAGTACATTCTTAGAGTGTTTTTGGTTTCTTTCCATTATACAGTGTAATGAAACTGTTCATGAACACCGTCATTTGAACGCTTTTCTTTGTTGATTGTAACTATTTTCGGGCGAGTATATATAATGGAAACAATACAATTTTTCAAATAGGTTGCATTCCTCAGCTGTGACCAACGTACATACGGCGAAAATTATGTTATTTTAGATTCAATTTAAAAGTTCTTTGATGACAACATTTCGTGTGAAAGTGCGTGGATTGTTTTCAAAGTATGTTCCCTGATAATAAGTAGTTTTAACAAAAACTTTCAAGTTTTCATGATTTGTACATCGTGTGAGGGCTCATGCACACCAATTTTTACGCACTTTTTCTTTGTCGAGCGCTACTAATTTCGTGAAAGAATAAAAAAAAAAAAACAACCAAAGTATTTGTTTTATATAACACCCACGCCGCGCAAGTTGCACACCGTGCGTGGGCGCACTTTTTTTTCTATTTTGAATGAGACCATCCGACGTAACAGACAACGGTGATTATGTTAGTTGGGATATTTGACATATTATTGTTGTTTTAGGGATTTAGCACTTGACATCTTATTGTTGTGTTAGCGATTAGATATTTTTCATCTTATGATTGTTAGCGATTAGATATTTTTCATCTATTGATTGTTAGGGATTAGATATTTCAAATCTTAATGCTATTTTAAGGATTAGATATTTGAATCTTCTTGCTATTTTAAGATGAGGTATTTGATATCTTAATATTGTTTTAAGGATTAAGTATTTGTCACTTTATTCCTGTTTTAGGGATTAGGTATCTGATGTTTTTTTTAGGGTTTGATATTTAGCATGCTACTGTTGTTTCAGAGATTATATATTTGTCATTTTGTTGTTATCAAGATTATGTATTTGGCATCTCAATATACAACTGACAACAAGAACAAGGTAAAAAGGCAGTGGAACAGGAGATGAGAAGAAGATACGGACAATGGATGGGACATGTTGAGGAAACCTGTTGAAAGCATTACAAGGCAATCTTTGTTTTGGGATCTACACGGTAGGAGAGGTAGGGGGAGACTGAAAAAACACCCAGAGACGAGAACTGGGGGCAGAAATGAAAGGGAAAAACGTGGAGCTGATGGCACAGTACATGAGGACTTGGCATGCGTTTCTTGAAGACCTGTGCTCCTAAGGGAACTTGAGCGCAATAATGTTGATTTGACATCTTATTGTTGATTTAAGGATTAGAAATTTGGCATCTTGTTGTTGATTTAAGGATTAGATATTTGACATCTTATTGTTGATGTGAAATTTGACATCTTGTTGTTGATTTAAGGATTAGATATTTGACATCTTGTTGTTGATTTAAGGATTAGTTATTTGACATCTTATTGTTGATGTGAAATTTGACATCTTGTTGTTGATTTAAGGATTAGATATTTGACATCTTGTTGTTGATTTAAGGATTAGATATTTGACATCTTGTTGTTGATGTGAAATTTGGCATCTTGTTGTTGATTTAAGGATTAGATATTTGACATCTTGTTGTTGATTTAAGGATTAGATATTTGACATCTTGTTGTTGATTTAAGGATTAGATATTTGACATCTTATTGTTGATGTGAAATTTGGCATCTTGTTGTTGATTTTAGGATTAGATATTTGGCATCTTGTTGTTGATTTAAGGATTAGATATACTTACTTAGTCGTTTCCCTTCTACCGTGAGGTGTAGAGGTTTGGAAGAGAGAGCGCCAGACTATCCTATCGGCTGTCTTCCTCCTGGCCTGGTTCCATTCTAGTTCTCGGTCCTTCAAAGATTGTCTAATGTTGTCCTTCCAGCCTACAGGATTAGATATTTGGCATCTTATTGTTGATTTACTACGCTGGCTTGGCCATGTCCACCGCATGGAAGATGGTCGCATCCAGAAGGATATCTTCAACGTACAATTAGCAGATGGCAAGAGAACAGTTGGGCGGCCACAGCTGAGGTTCAAAGATGTGTGCAAGAGAGAGATGAAGGTACTGGACATGGATCCAGCACATAAGGATCCAGCAACATGGGAGGATGAAGCTGCCGATCGCACTAAGTGGTGATGCTATTTACGGCGCCCCCTCAGTGGGCGAAAAGAGGCTCACACAACAAGCAGAAGAGAGGAGAAATCGTCGAAAGGAGCACCAGGAAAGTAAGCAGCTGAGGGTTGTCATCTCAGGGGCGCATTCCCATAGTCAGTTTTGACTGAAGGGGCTTTTATTATTATTATTATTATTCTTGATTTAAGGATTAGATATTTGACATCTTATTGATGATTTAAGGATTAGATATTTGGCATCTTGTTGTTGATTTAAGGATTAGATATTTGACATCTTATTGATGATTTAAGGATTAGATATTTGGCATCTTGTTGTTGATTTAAGGATTAGATATTTGACACCTTATTGTTGTTTTCAGCATTAGGTATTTGGCTTCTTGTTGTTGATGATTTAGGGATTAGATATGTGGCAGTTTTGTTTTTGTCTTGAGTTAGGTATTTGTAGTTTTCTTGTTTCAAGGGTTAGGTGAATATATATACCCGTAAAGGTTGAATTTCTTAATAACTAACACAGATTAATATGTTCTCTTCTTGTTGCTTTACGAAGCAGAATGAAATGTAAACATATTAGCACCGACTCGTTTTTCTTTTTTTGAACAGCTAAATGTAAATTGCTCGCATTTTCAGCGTAGGCAGCACGCGAATATATGAACCCCTAGAAACATTGACTTGCCCGATAGCTAATATTGGTTGAATACAGTAAGTCTATATGCAGAGTTGGCCCTAAGGATCTTTCAAGGTGTTGCGAGATATCATGATTCACCTCCCCCCGCTCCCCCTCGTGCAACATTGTATGTACTCTTAGGCGACGCAAGTTCATGATATTGAGTTGGAGCACACAACAATTTATGCAAATGTTGTTCGATGAGCGTTTTACAAAATCATAATACATTTATGTGTTTTTAATCTTATTGTAGGTATTTTATGCTTTATTCGAGTTGAATTACAAATGGGCAATCGGTGCGTTTTATTTGAAAAAAGGAATACTATGGACATACAGGAAAACGATCAAATAAGCACATATTGTTTTAATGACAATTTTCTGAGTTATTTTTCTTGTTCTGTTACAATTTTACAGATTTTTTTTTTTTTTAAAATTAATCAATTAATTTCGGCGCCGCCCTCAAGTCGGCACCGCCCGAGAGCCGCCCATGTATATACGACAATTGCTTTCTTAGGCCACGTACATGTAGCAGTTTAAAGGTTGCCTTTATTTACCTTTAGTTCTTACGATTGCTTTCAGGGAGCTGGATAAATGGAGCTCATTTAAGTAATTAATTTTTTACAGTACCGTATAAACAAGAGTTTAAGTATTCCGACTATAAGTTGACCTCAATACTTCATGGCCTAAAATCGTTCAAAATTAAAGACCCCATTATAAGTCGAATGAGTTTTTCGTCGAATCCAGATTCCCGCATTGCATTGGAATTTCCTTGGCATTATGTAAATTTGTGTCACTTTCAGATTAACTCTTTCACGTTTAGAACGCTTGAAACCGCGGTCAAGGCGTACTCCAATTGAAATATGTGACTAAATAGTTCAAAAGTGTATTACTTAAGATTTTTTGATAAAAACATGTAATGAAGCAGCAAGTTTATATCTGAAGGGCACCAGTGTGCGGCGGTAAGGGCTGGGGGCAACAATGACCGGTTTCATAATTTTTTTTTTTTAACTCGAAAGTTAAGTCGGAGGTAAGTTCATTAAGGTCCGAAAGGGGAAAATATTTCTCTACCTATACTGAGTTTATAGGTAGCTATTATTAATTACCTGGACTTGCTTAATTATTGAGGCTTCTTTGATGTATTTTGAAATTTATTTTTCCTGCTGTTGTTTATAGGCAGTAAGTGGATACATGAAATCACATAGACAGTGGTTTGTTTGATAACTATTCTTGATTGATTTGATTTCTTATTGCTGCATGTGAACTGCGAGTTAGCTTTACTGTTGTGCCATCTCAGGATTCACAATAAAACTTCTTGTACTCGTCCTTCATGTCTTCTTTCTTCAGTAGTTCCTGTTGTCACTATGAATTCTAGATTTTCTCTCTTTCTCGTCCTTCATTTCTTCTTTCTTCAGTAGTTCCTGTTGTCACTGAATTCTAGATTTTCTCTCTTTCTCGTCCTTCATGTCTTCTTCCTTCAGTAGTTCCTGTTGTCACTATGAATTCTAGATTTTCTCTCTTTCTCGTCCTTCATTTCTTCTTCCTTCAGTAGTTCCTGTTGTCACTATGAATTCTAGATTTTCTCTCTTTCTCGTCCTTCATGTCTTCTTCCTTCAGTAGTTCCTGTTGTCACTATGAATTCTAGATTTTCTCTCTTTCTCGTCCTTCATTTCTTCTTTCTTCAGTAGTTCCTGTTGTCACTATGAATTCTAGATTTCCTCTTTTCATGGTTTTGGCTCTGGTTTTAAGGACCATCTTCATTGCACACGGACAACTCCCTAAGTGCTCCGATCTCCTCCCTTAGATCAAAGGAGGATCTCAGTACAGTGCACGAACTCCATAGCACCGGCGAGGATCCCAATGTGTATATACAGGAATCACACATTCTATAAATATTTTTGTGGTGAGTAGGTTTCCTAAGTTTTTAATTTTGCCATAGCAGCTGCCGTATGGCCAACTCTTTTCGATTTCTAATTGCCGAGGGATTTTTAACGTGCGCAACTTGCACACGGGACCTCCTATTCATTAGCCCGTATCCGAGAAGACTAGGTATCAGATCTCACTACCCAGGAGATCATGGGGTGAGTATTAGGACCACTTGTTTTAAAAAAAATTTCATTCAAATATATTCCCTGTACTGGGATCGAACCGCTGTACCTTTAGAATTAGAGGCGGGCGTATTATGTCTAAAGAATGTTAATTGCTTCCTTCTACTATGTGTATTACGCTTCATTTGCAAACGGTACTAGCTTCTTTCATAACATCCCACTCCTGTTTTGGCTGACCCTGGTATTCTTAACATTACTCAATAAAACCACATCTTTGTTGCTCAGGAATTTTCCTTCCGGCTACAAATTGTTTATGACTGACTTTGGTATGCCACTATAGTCTTTATGTAATACTGAAGAACTATGGAGAACTCTTTCTTACTTCCGTTGACAAAAATATCTTGCATAAAATACTTTTCATTTTATTGCAAGCTGCCTGTCTCTGGGTTACTTTACTCTTAAGAGTAGAGAAGGGATCATTGTGGCTGCATTTACCTGCATAAAACACTTCTGAAACTGTATGACGTGACAGCCTGCAAGATGGAGGTGTCTTAACCTCTTCCTTCCAACTGTGCTGGTGGTTATGCTATTTAGTCAAAAACTATCGGAGACTCCCGTACACAAATCGACGGAAGTCAAGGGGAAACCACCACCGTGTTGTCCCTTCTACAGTTATGGATCGAAGAGCGACTTCCTTAATTAATCACATAGGAATATTAATGGTTGTAAAATACAACTATGCTATTGTGTAGTCTCACGTCAGGTAACTCTCTGCCACTGTTTGATAATGCGTACTTGAGACGCTCCAGAAATGATTCGAATGATTTCAGATATATTTGTGTATTTTCCTCACGACAGACTCAGTATAGATTAAGTACCGAGGAGTTCTTGGAAATCAACTGCTAAAAATAATATCAGAACGATTTACATGTTATAGTAATTCTTTAGTATGTCCTTCCTAGCAGATTGTATTTTAAACTTATTTTTAAAAAATATTCTATTCAAAACTTTTGTTTTACAAAGCACATAACATTCTCATGGCTTGTAACACCTTTTCTATAACCTAACTGAGAGATAAAAGTTCCTGTTTAATTTATAATATATAATGGTCATTTTGTAACGTGTTCTTTCAAGATGTAAATTTGTCTTGTTCGCGTTCACTTGTGTTGAGATGAAGATTACGACGTAAAAATAGATGACTGTGCCGGATGAGAATCAAGGTGACAGTGAACATCGTGACAACTTTCCAAGGACGATATGGCTTGTCACAGGCGTTAAAAACAAGCAGACGGCGCAGAAAACAGGAAACGTGTTCTGAAGTGGGTGTGTCGTAAAGACAGACGTGATTCTACTATTACTGAAGTTCTTGGGAATAATTTTATTTCCTAGAATAAAATTAGCAACTTTTACAGGTGTTGTTTACAATTTTAAAAATAGGTATCGTCTTAAACGTTACTTGTATGTATTGTTTACTGTTTACGTGGGCATTATTCTCTGGAGCACGTAGCTGGCTCAAACAATGTTTGGTCTAATTCTATACAAAACTAAATTATGAGCCTACATGTCAAATAGATCGTTACTGATTTTCCCTTAAATGAAACTTCTAATCCTGCACCAGGACACTTACAGGCAAGAGTAGACTTAAATATAACAATAAAATAACACTTTCATAACATTATTATTTACAACAATTTTTACGACAGTCTCGTATCTAGACATTTATGAGTACTTAGTCAAGTCTTCTTACTTACTTGAAGAAGTCGTTCCCCTTCTATCGTGAGGTGTAGAGGTTTGGAAGAGAGAGCACCACACTATCCTATCGGCGGTCTTCCTCCTGGCCTGGTTCCATTCTAGTCCTCGGTCCTTCAAAGATTGTCTAATGTTGTCCTCCCAGCGGACTCTGGATCGTCCTGGGGGTCTGGATCCCTGGCTCTTTGTTTCCCATGCTTGTCGTGGTAGCCGATCTTCTCCCATTCTGCAGACTTGGCCAAACCATCTTAGTTGGGTTGGATTTGCAGGGGTTGGGTTTTTAGGCCTTCACGTATCGTCTGGTTGCGGACCATGTTTCTTCTTGTTACAACCACTAGTCAAGTCTTCACGAATGAGTAAACACTATTTTCGCAGAGATTTTGTAAAGAATATAAAACAGAATGACTATTATTACACTAATCACGTGGCGTTTTGGTGTACAGACTTTCATAAATGCGTGCTTGCTTAGAATAGAAGCCTCTTTCAGTCATAACTGACTAGGGGGGGGGGGGGGGGGGGGGGGGGGGGGGGGGGGGGGGGGGGGGGGGGGGGGGGGAATCATGCACCGTTGAAGTGATAAATCTCAGCAGTTTTTTGCTTTGTAATCCTTACAACATCTTCTGCTTGTTATAAGAGCTTCGTTGCGCCTGATTTGAGACGGCACTTGGTGCAATCGGTAACATCACCCACCGAGAATGCTGGATTTACGCCCATCGCTTTCATGTCTCTTTTGCAAACATTTTTGAACCTCAGCTGCGCTTACCTGGCTGTACTTCTGCCATCAGCCAGCTTCCGTAGAAAACATCTTTTGGGATACCACCGTCTTTCATGCGGCGACAAGGCCAAGACAACGTAATCTGCTCTGCCTAAGCAGAGTTTACACGCTCTGAAGGTCAGCGCGTGACAGCAACTCACCGTTGGTTATTTTGTCCCCCCATGAATACCAAAGATGTAGCATAGACGTCATAGGTGGCAGTTTTTGAAATGGTTACGATAAAGTCACCAATTGTGGAACTGATGACAAGAACCAGACAAGTACAATTTACTACCCATTTTAAAAAAAAATCCATTAGAGTCTATTGTGGGTGTGTTTTTTTTTTCTGTGCTTTAAAAAAC
>JAMPIV010001914.1:0-111719 GCA_024509875.1 Oreohelix idahoensis
TTTAGTTGCGATAGCCAAGGTCAGTAAGGGGGTGCTTTCCTTGAGTGGTCTGTCCAGATACTTCTTTAACAGGTTTACATGATAAACTTTCTCCTTCCCCTTTTTGTCAATTTTATAGTTTGTTCTGGACACCTTCTCTAGAACCGTATATGGACCTTGCCATCCAATTTGTAATTTATTCTGGCTGCCGGGTAGTAGAAGCAGCACCTTCTCTCCCCCAGCTAGTTCTCTGTCCTTTGCCTTCCTATTAAAATACGCTGCATGTTTCTTCCTGGCTTGTTTCAAATTATCATTTGCCAGTTTCCATCCAGCTTTCAAACGAGTGGTCAGTTCGTTCACGTATTGATATGATGAGGTAACAGTCTCTTCTGCCCTCTCATCTGTCCAGGTCCTTAATAAATTACATATGGACTTTTAAACTTTCATACTTATTTTTCATGGCACCCGTCGGGTCCTTTCCATTAGAAGCTTTATAGTGAGGACTTTTCGTCCTAGAATCATCACTCACAAATCGACCACTACCAAGTGTTGTCTTGGGTTTGTCTTACCACTTTAGATTACTTATGAGAGATCTTCGCTCTGTTTTAGTTTCCTCCAGTTTATATAATTCTGACCGAGGGATTGTCAGCTTATTCTGGGGTAAAATTACTCTTTGTACTCGTCGCAAAGTGGCCATGTTAATACATTCAAGTGAAGACTGGGTGTGAAAAGGGGGCTCCCATTCCACTTTGTCTACTTTATGATAAGTATTTTTCCTTCCAGGCCTAAGTTTGCCCCGTTGCGTTTCTAGGTCCCGCTCATTTTTTCCCTTTGTGGGTGTTCCCTCATGAAATACGCCACATGCTTCTACAAAGTTCTCAATATCGACATTTACGTCGGGCCAATAGTATTTTCGAGCAACCTTTTGGCAGATGGTACCTATTTTCTCATAGTCACCATCTTTTCCAACATGTAAGCTCCTTATTAAATTTGCCCTATATACCTTAGGAAGAACCAACTGTCCGTGACCAGTGGATCTAGTTCCTGTCTTCCTGTATATCAATTTGTTCTTCATAAAGTACTCTCCCTTGCTTGGAGGTGTGTGGCATTTGGGCAGTTTTTCAAAACATGGCTTGAGTGTCCTATCCTCAGCCTGCGCCTTCCTCATCTCTTCTGGATGAGCATTTATAGGTTCACCTTCTTCCTCCTTTTTCTGTGACCTGGTCTGCACTGTCGCCATGATCACAGGTCTCTCGGGATTCCCCAAGAAGACGTATCTATACCCCAATATCAGAGGGTAGATTGGTTCATCTATCACTGCTGCTCTGATTTCTCCTTCCACATAGCGAGTTTTCACCGTTATCCTTGCGATGGGAAGTGTCATGAGTGGTATGTCCTTAGTCGCCCCTTGTATTTCCACTGTTTCTGTGGTATACTGACTTGGGTCCACTAGGTTAGACTTCACAACTGAATCATAATCCAAACCTGTATCATATAAGCACCTTATGGTGACCCCATTACAAATAACATCCTCACAAACTGGGAGGTGATAAGGTTCCTGCTGTCCATTAGGATTAACCTTTAATCTTTGTTTCCCCGATTTCATTGCAGCAATGTTTGAAGGTTTTCTTTTACAAAATTCGGTGTTATGGTTGTCTTTCTTACACCATTTGCACCATCTCTTTCCTTGGTTAAACGGTTTTCTTTCATTATATTTTTGGTCATTGAACTGTGAGTTTCTATCACGATAATCATTTCGTGGCCTATCAAAGTTTGTCCTGCCTTTATTACCTTGTTCTCTGGTATCAAATTTACTAAATTGCCGTGGAGCTTTAAAATTTTCTATGTGCTTCTTTTTAGTGCCACTTACCTCTGCCTGGGCTGCCTGATACCTCTCAGCGACATTTAAAACCTCCCCCAACCTCTCTGCACCTTGTTCCATGAGAAATTTTCTCAGGTCTGGAGCCATGGACTCTCTTAATTGCTCTATCATGATCATCTCTTTGAGATCTTGGGTCTTCCCCAGAGCAGTCCATTTCTCCAAATAGGTTTCCAGTCTGGCAGAGAATTGGTGGTATGTCTCCCCAGACAACAGTTTGGCATTTCTAAACTTCTTACGATAAAATTCACCATTCTTTTCATATCTCAATAACAAAGCCTGCTTTAGCATGTCATAATTGTCTTGGTCGTCTCTATGCATCTTAGCAAAAAACTTCATAAGAAGTACCTCTAAGCCCTTGGGATAACTTAAGACTCCACCTCTCTCTCTCTAACCCATACGTAGTAGCTAATAGTTCGAATCTACTGAGGTACCCCTCGATGTCATCGTCTTTCTCAACAAAATGGTCTAAATGAAACCCCATAGCTGAGGTTGAGGCTCCCTGACTAGGCGTGGCATCTGAGGGAAAGGGGCTGGCACCATTTTCAGGAGCATGGCCTTGTAATTCCAGCTCCCTTAGTCGTAACTCGTGCTCCCTTTGCAATCTTCTATCTTCTGCTTCCCTTTCGGCAGTCAATCTCTTTTCTTCTGCCTCCCTTTCGGCAGTCAATCTCTTATCTTCTGCTTCTAATTGAAGCCTTTTAATCTCCCTATCTGCCTCCAATGCCTTAGCCTCTTTGTCAGCCTCAATCTGCAGCCTCTTAAGTTCTTTATCAGCCTCAATTTGTAACCTCTTCTCTTCAGCTAACCACCTATCTTCCCTTTCAATATACTTGTCACATTCTGAAGTTACATACTGAATTAAAACCTGACCCTCCATGTTCATCTCCTTCGCCGTCAGCACAGCAGCCGATCTAAATTTTGCTAGATCTGCCATACTCTAACACACAAATTAACAATGACTAAGGTAATTCCAAGTATATAATTACTAAGGTAATATATTAATTAATTAATTAATTACCACTGGCTGTGAAGATTCATCAACTTTTATTTTCCACTTTTTATTTTAAGGGACACTTTTAAATTTATTCCCTTATGCCCCCACTAGTTTAATCCCCGGACCAGGAGACCCTAATATCTTTGATAAACGTAATCACCGGACAAGACCCCAATATTTGTAGTGGTTTTTGATGTTACTGTATGGTTGTTATGTTACCTAGTGTACTGGATGAGGTCAGCTGTGAAGGCTCCTGAGATAAAAGTTTATGTGAATTTACAGAAGGCCTTTCTGCTACCACTTACGACCTCAAACAGACCTATTCTACTATAATGAATGTTAGCTACGTTAAAAGTCTAGGGTACTGAAATGTAATGTGTAGGTAATAAAATACACAGACACACACATGTAACTAATAAGTCTAATAATAATAATAAACTCTATGATACACTGAACTAACACTGGCTGTTATAGTTTAAGTTTGAAAATTTTTTTAAATTTATTAGTCCTGAACCAATTGTTTCTTTTGGTCAGAACATATGAAATAATATGTATTTATCAATAAAATGCATATATATATATATTGCATAATCAAATGAAATTTTTGTACATAGGTATATTATTACAATGGTTAATATTAATAATATCTACAATGTCTTGGGAAAAAAACTAGCACTGGATGTTTAGTTGGGGTGGCGTCATCATGCCCAATCTATGGTTACAAAGTTTATTGTCCTTGACATATGGACTGATGTTAATGTTTATATACAAGATTTTATTCTTTAATGATGGTGGACACAGATGATGAATCAACAGCAGTCCAGGTTTGCACTTAACTGGCCTGTGACGATGTAGTACAGAATTCTTGTGGCCCACTCCTCTCAGTAGCTGGAGTAAAATGTTAGGCCGCACAGACACCCGCTCTTGTACTTCTACAAAAGCATCTGGCACAATCGTAGTGCCAGATCAGAAACTCTGAAACAAAATTTGTGCCATGTGTCAACACTCTATTTACTGCGCCACTCTTACACACAACACAGCAAAACAACATTACACAGATTGGGTCAGATCTCTCTGACCAACTTAGCACATCTCACCCAGTTGTTATCAATTAGTACCAGTTTCCCAAGACTGCATTGCATCCGAAATATGTTCAATAGTTTCCTCTTCCTTTCAATAAGGTGGGTGATATGTTCCCACTGATCTCAATTATAGATCCGCCTTCCATAGTCTTAGATAGGTTTTCATATATTATTAGTTTGTCTCTAGGCCCTGGACTCCTGCTGGGGACCTAGAGTAAGCACTCACTTGTCGTAATCATTTTTCATGATATGGCAGTATCAATCACTCAAAATATTAAAATAAACAAGATAAATGCTTTTTCCCTTACCACAATTCAGAATTGAGAACACAGTTACTTAGTACTAGCAAAACTCAGCTGAGCTGCTGGCTAGATTAGGGCGTCCCACTGATTTTTATTTAATAATTCCTGGAAATCACCTCTAGCAGTAACGAACTGTGTCAATGGACAGTCTTCTATCAAATGGCACAAGCGTGCGTCTCTTTCTCAATAATATAAATGCTTTTGTCCAATCAGCGGACTTCCCCTCTAACTTTTTCAAATATTCAAATTAAAAGTCAAATTTCAGTCCAGTCTCAGTCTAGTATGTAGTATTTTTCCCAAAATTACACTTGTTTTTTTGGACTAACTACATGAAAAAACTACACAAACCTGCCCCACTACGTTATTCTTAGCTATTATCCTCCGACTTTGCCCCTTGTTCATCTGCAGTTTGATTTTTGCATTTTTAGGCTCAAGGACGCCAAAATGTAACTTTAGTGAAAATATGCACAAAAAACTGTTCGCTAGTCTGATTGGAACAATACAGTCTTTCGTCAATATCTTCCGTGTTATCTGTCCGTCTGTGTAATTAAAAGTATATTATTTCTCTGCTCAAGATGGGCTATCAAACTAGCTAGGTTTTATTTTCATAACTTTATTATTAAAGAAAAACCTACTTTTCTCAAGGTTAGTTTTTTGAAATTTGTTTTTGAACCTTCGTCCACGGCGTTTGCCGCTGTATTCAAACAAAACAACTAATTACCGTAAAACGTCCAAGATACGACTGTTTCTAACAAGAGCTAAGGTCGTTTTTCTACCAATTCCTTACATTGTGTCAACTAGTGGCGTGATTTTTCCTTTAAACTACAAATTGCGTCCTTTTGCCTTTTAGATTCAAACACGTGTTCCGACCGTCATAATTTTTTTCTTTTATCTCCGTTTCCCTCCCGTCTAAAAGGGTAAACCGTTTAGTCTGCATGTTCCAACTAGTTAGTTTCAATGGCGGTAGAAAGCGCTGGCGTAGGTGAAGAAGCCTCGGCATATCTTGCCTATATTTTTATCCCTACGTGTTATTTTACCCGTTATCTTTATAATTGGAGATATTTTAACGTTGTATCACTGTATTTTCACCACAGAGCCACTGCTGCATCCACAGGCAAAGCCTTGCATCTAACAGCCTCCCTGGTGAATTAAAAGTCCTTCTTGATGAAGCTGTGAAAGTGGTTAATTTTATAAAGTCAAAGTCCACAAACTCGAGGCTTTTCAAAGCACTGTGTGAAGAGATGAATAGTCTTCATTCTACCCTGCTCCTTCATACACAAGTATGGTGGCTCTCTCGTGGTAAAGTCCTTACCCGGCTGTTCGAACTTAGACATGAAGTCCAACTTTTTTTGGAAGACCATCCTTTCCAACTTACTGTGACAGACGAACGCAGCCGACCCTGAATGATATGATACGAATCTTCGTAACGACCCCTTGGATAACATCAGTGCCCCCGAAATATTGTAACCTTTCGTCAAACGGGATTTTTCTTTTCACCTGGACTCATTAGCTATGCAACCTTTCCACGCAGATTGGCAACACGCTTGCTGATTAATATGTGGACAGCTTATCTACCGTTCATTCTGGTCATCGCATTGATTTAAGGAGAGATTAAATCACGCCCATGGTCATCTCTCGAGCAATCATATGCAGTAATTTCATTAACTTGGCCCAGAGGGGGCGGCGCCAGAATCAAACAGATAGCAGTGACCACGATCAAAGACACAGACTGGGGGATCTCAGGAAAGACTAGCGCCACGATCAAAGACAGTAGTGGTCCCTGACGAGCGACGCAAGTTTCCTGCCGGTATTTCGCATCTCCGTGCCAAACGCAGAACCGATCGCAGTGAAAGCAAACGGGGAAAGCCGGAACGCAAGCAGCGAGCGGAGATACGAGAGACCAGGGGCGGCATCTTTCTTTAGTCTGGCGGTCAGATCCCCAAAAGTGTCCTGAGATCTATAAAGGTGTCAAGTTTCTCATGTCCCACTCATCTTTCATTTCATTCTAGATATATACAGACCACGTAGAAATACACTTTATCACTCGCTGGCCAGAACTTAACAGAAGCACTAGCTATATTTGAAATCCTGCTAGATTATCCCATGGATTTTTATACATATTTGCAGTGAATTCTATTTCTGTGCAAAACGGTAAAATATATATTGTGTAAAGTGATCAGTGGTCTAGTTCATTCATTCTATTTCACTGGATTTTGTGTTTTAATTTAAATCTATTAAATTAAACCATCTCAATAGTTCCAGTTGTAAATGTAATGATATACCTGCTATATTATTTCCAAAAAGATAATAGAGGCTGAAATGCTTTAATTAACTTTTAAAGTCGCGAAGGAATTTATAATTAATAAAGTTAGTTAAGTCCTATATTTATAGATGTGTGTTTTAACCATTAGAACTCGCGCAGTGTTTTATTAAATACATAATTAAATACGCGAGCGTATATAAAATAGTCTTAACGGGAAATTCATCGCGCTTTAGAAGGTTATTTGTTTTTCGGTATATTACATGTCTTTTTTTCTTTCATACAGAGTGATCGTAACCTGTGCGATCCCAGCATTAAGAAAGCAATAAAGCAAATCAATCTAAGCAAAGCAAAGCATAAACAGTGTGTAGAGTCTCCCTGACTCAGAACTTGTTGAGACTGTGTAAATTTTTAATCTTTGAGGCGATTCTATGTTTGGAATTCCGCTATCTAACTTATAGCAAAGAAAGCACACCCAAAGACAAATTTAACACACCATCAAGCAAACTAAGTTGTAACGGGAAGAAGAACATTGGCCCGAGCTTTTGTTAGTTTACTGGCACAGAGAGAGAATACATATTTACCGAACAGTGATGTGACTAGTTTTCTCCCTGGACTTAAACCATACCTCACGGATAAGTGTGTATCAGCACGCGTAAGAATTTTATTATCATCGGCAAAGTCAAATAGACCACACCATCCTCACCCCGGTATCAGAGACCGTGCCCTCCCATAGAAACTGTTATTAAGAAAAGAGACACAAATACAGATTCATTTTCCAGCGATTACAGGATCCTTTTTATGTGCTGACCGCCTACCCGCTAATCTGGGGCTGGAACTTGAACTAACACTCATACATTTAGTTTGAGGTGTAACTGCTGTTGTGTTATTCTATGGAGTGCCAGATTTTTTCAAATCGGTAAGTGAGAGCAAGATGAGTGAAGGCCTTTACTAGTGCGTGTATGAATGACAGGAAATTTAATCTTTTTTTGTAACCATTTTGTTAACTTGCTTACCTGGTAATATAATTTTCTGTATACCCTACATTGTTCCTTTAAGTGGGATTGTCGTGGAATATTCTAATCCACATATATAAATTATCAAGTAAATATAAAGCCTAATAAATACATATAATAAAGAAAGGAAGAAGAATGGTAAAGAACAGTGCTGTCACAATGACAGTACTCGAAATCCCCTTTGTTTTATGCTTCGTCTGCAAATTGTAACGCTTTCACGTTGATAGTAAAAGCCTACTATATTATTACCCGCTTTCTTCATGAAACGTGTGCTGTATTTCTTGGAAAAACATTGAGATACCAAGCTGATCAATGACCTAATTTAAATATTTCATTCATTCCATTTTATACACGGCGTAACTAAAGACAGATGGACTAAAGGATAGAGAGAAGGGAGAGGCATAAAGCCGAACACGTGCAACACAAAACACGCGTCGCGCGATACACAATTACTACTATCACGCGTGTAAGGCCACATGCACTAACTTTTTCAGACGGACAGTGATAAATTCACTACCCTTCCCAGAGTTAGGTTTTAAAAAACCTGGGAAACGCTTATTAGAAAAGATAACATTATATGGGTTTACGTTTGAAAACATTACAGTACCCAGACAGCACATCTTCGAAACAGGAGGTAGAAGGAATTGCATATTTTGAACGCAGCATTTTAGCTCTATTAAATATATATATATTGGGTTCCTTAGGGTTTGCTGACAAAGAATATGTACAACGTTATGCAAATAGTCTAGGAATTAACAAGTTATAGCCAAAATAAAATGATGGTGCTGTCAGACAACACCCAAAATCAGAATCGCTCAGTGGTAGATTTTTTTTACACCACCATTGTACGGGAAATGGGCCACAAGTTACATTTGAACTGATTGGCTGGAATGATATGTAAGGCTAAACACGATTAGTCGGGCTATAAATACTATCTTTGGTTGTTAGGGGAGACGTAGGAAGTTAAAATTTTTTCAAACACTTGTCGAAACGTGGCTCCATTGGCCAGACTCGCTGATATACTCACTTAGGAGCGTTAGTTCGAGACCACTAGTCAAATAAGCTTGATAAAGCAACAGTGCGTTGAAGCCAGCTCATATTTTTGCTAAATAAAAGCCTGGAACATAAGCAGATGGGAATTTGTGCCAGTAGTTGTGCCAGAATTCATTGCTAATCAACGTATCTGTGTTTGTTTCCATGAATTGTGGTAAGCTTGAAACATTCAGTATCTTTTAATGAAAATTGAATGTGAATTGTTAATTTATGCCTGTATATATGTGTAGTTCAGTAGCAAACATGATGTAAAGCCTATAATGCTCCAGCCTGAACAGAAGGTGTCGGAGGAAAGTAAAACTGCATGGAATGGCCAAACAGTACACTGACACCTAGATTATTGATTAGACAGAAATAATGCTGGAAGTGCAGAGGCGTAGTAACCATTAAGGAGGTTAATGCTGGTATAAAGTATTTCAGATGAAGCTGACAGTTGGCCTAACGCTCTGAACTCAATGTTTGTGATGTATTGTGCTCAGTGTAAAAAGAGAGTATAAATTAGTTATGAAGTAGAAGGTACATCCTTCTTGTTTTCAGGGACCGTGGTCTTGATGGTATTGAGCAGCACCTGGTCAGAGCTTTGCTGAATCCAGAGTCGGACAGCATACTCCTTGGTCCATTTAGCTATCAGTGAGGTGTCTCCAGAGCCCAGGGGAGAAATCGAGCAGAGGAGTCTTTTCCTGCCGCCATCACACAAGATAAGCTGATGTGGCCAGCTGAGCTCAAAATTATGTACCCCCAGCTTAAAATGACCTTGTAAAAATAACATTAAGAGGGGAATTAAATTGTTTTAATATCAGGAACTGAGAACATCTCCAATACTAGTCCCAATAAAGACAAACTATTGAAGTCATGATGACAAATACCAACAGAGCTTGAACAAAACAAAACCAGTATTACCTCATATTACTACTACACAACTGACACACATAGGATACTTTTAATAATATATGTCATTACCATATTCATATTGATAAATTCTGTACATATAACTTGTAAGTAAAATTGATTGTGATTCCTGGTTCCCTTTGTATTTGAATCAGGACACATATTCATTCATAACAGCAATGAATACATATTGTTATTTGAAAAGTTATCAGTGACTCCTTTAAGATATCCTTTAGAGTGTTATATGTATGTGAGTGTCACAGTGTTGTCAAGTGTGGTGGAATAAATTAAATTGTTTATCTGTCTGTTGTTGTTATGACTTACACTTCATCATGCACATACCCTAGACATACAACGTAGTCATCACACTATTCCAGAATAATTCTGACTGAGGTATACATATGTGGCAGCAAGTAAGGTTATATATAATACACTACTCTTATTAGATATATATACCTTCACAGCTGATCTCAGTCAGTACACTAAGTCCCCTATACATATTTATAACATCCCACTTCACCACATATATTGGGGTCTCGCTCTTGGGATTTTGAATCTTTCCCTATTAAAAATATTGGGGGTAATTCACTTCAGGGAATATAAGAATTAAAAGGTATCCTTGGGTGGAATTAAATAAGGTTGAGCTCACGGTGCCTGTGTTGTCCATTAGATATATATTTAGAGATTAAATTGTTGGTTAGACATTGTATAAACTTACCTGATAGACAATGGCGGACCTGGCCAAGTTTCGATCTGCTGCTGTACAGACTGCAAAAGAGTTAGGATTAGATGGGCAAGTTATGGTTGCCTATGTCACTACGGAATGTGACAAATTTATTGAACGCGAAGAAAGAAGATTAGAAAAAGAGGCCGAAAGAAAGTTAGAGGCTGAAAGGGAAATTAAGAAGTTACAATTTGAGGCTGAGGCTGAGGCTAAGAAATTGGAGGCAGAAAGAGAAGACAAAAGATTGGCTGCAGAAAGGGAAGAGAAGAAATTAGCTGCAGAAAGGGAAGCAGAAGAAAGAAGATTGGCTGCAGAAAGGGAAGAGAAGAAATTAGCTGCAGAAAGGGAAGAGAAGAAATTAGCTGCAGAAAGGGAAGCAGAAGAAAGAAGATTGACTGCAGAGAGGGAAGCAGAAAAGGAGGAGAAGAGATTACAAAGGGAACATGAGTTACGACTAAGGGAGTTTGAGTTTCAGGGCCATGCTCCTGAAAATGGTGCCAGTCCCTTTGCCCCTGATGCCACTGCTAGCCAAGGAGCCTCAACCTCAGCTATGAATTTTCATTTAGATCATTTTGTTGAGAAAGACGATGATATAGAGAGCTACCTAAATAGGTATGAACTATTAGCTACCACGTATGGGTTAGAGAGAGAAAGGTGGAGCTTAAAGTTATCTCAAGGACTTCGTGGGGCAGCTTATGAAGTTTTTGCAAAAATGAGCAGAGGTGATCAGGAAAATTATGACATGCTAAAGCAGGCTCTTTTGTTAAGATATGAAAAGAATGCAGAATTCTATAGGAAAAAATTTAGGAATGCTAAACTACTGTCAGGTGAAACCTATCACCAGTTCTCTGCACGAATAGAGACATACTTGGAGAAATGGACTTCTCTGGGGAAAACCCAAGATCTTAAGGAAATGGTCCTTATAGAGCAATTAAGAGAGTCCATGGCTCCAGACCTGAGAAAGTTTCTCATGGAACAAGGTGCAGAGAGGCTGGGTGAGTTGCTAAATGTTGCTGAAAGGTATCAAGCAGCTCAAGCAGAGGTAACAGGAAATAAAAAGAAACAAGTGGATAACTTTAGGGCACCACAGAACTTTAATAAATTTGATCCTAAGGATCAAAACAAAGGTAAGCACCAATTTGATAGGCCACGGTATGAAAATAAAAATAAATTCCCACAATTCGATGAAAGGAAATATGATGAAAGAAAATCTTTCAACCAAGGAAAAAGGTGGTGTAAGAATTGTCAGATGGACAATCATGACACTGACCGTTGCAGAAGGAAACCTGTGTATATGGCAACCCTTCAGGTCAGGTCGACCTCAAGACAGGAGGAGGATATTATGTTGAATACCACTCCAGAAGAGATGAGGAAGGCACAGGCTGGGGATAAAACACTCAAGCCTTGTTTCAGAAAATTGTCAACTTGTCATACAACTCCAGGCAAGGGAGATTTTTACATGAAAAACAAGTTGATGTATAGGAAAACTGGAGCTAGATCCAAAGGTCAGGGACAACTGGTACTTCCTAAAAGATATAGGACAGACTTAATAAGGAGCCTACATGTGAAACCAGATGGGGACCATGAGAAGATAGGTACCATCATTCAAAAGGTGGCTCACAATTATTATTGGCCCAAAGCAAGATGGGACATTGAGAATTTTGTAGAAAGGTGTAGCATAGCACATGAGGGAACACCCACAAGTGGGAACATGGATCAGGACCTGGACACGCCCCGGGGCAAAATTAGGCCTGATAATAAAAAGAAAAATAGATTTGATAAAGTGGACCAAATGGAATGGGAAGCCCCTTTTCACGGACAAGCTTCACTTAACTGTTTTACAATGGCCACTATGCGGAGAGTGCAAACAGATGTCTTACCCCAGGATAAGCCGAAAATCCCTCAATCGGACTTAAACAAACTGGAGGAAGAGGATGTAGAGAGGAAATCTCTCATCAAGAATTTTAAGTGGGGAGAAAGCCCCAAAAGAAAAATTGGTAGCGGTCGTTTTGTGAATGATAATTCTGGGAGGAAAAATCATCACTATAAAGCTTCGAGTGGAAGAGACCATACCGGTGCATGGACAAATAGGTCCACAAAATTAAAGGTCCATATGTAGCTTTGTTAAGAACGTGGACTGATGAAAAGGCAGAGGAAAACATTACATCTTCATACCAATATGTGAATGAGCTGACCACTCGTTTAAAAACTGGTTGGAAACTTGCCAATGAAAATTTGAAACAAGCCAGGAAGAAACATGCTGCCTATTATAACAGGAAGGCGAAAGACAGAAATTTGGCTGTGGGAGAGAAAGTACTGCTTCTTTTGCCCGGGAGTCAGAATAAGTTACAAATTGGATGGCAGGGTCCATATACAGTTTTAGAGAAGGTATCTAGAACAAATTATAAGATAGATAAGAAGGGGAAAGAAAAAATCTATCATGTGAATCTCCTGAAGAAATATTTGGAAAGAGAACATCAGGAAGAGACACACTTGTTGACCTTGTCCATCGCCATGGAGATGAAAAAGGAACCACTTTCATCATTTGAGTATCCATTACACCCCTGTGAGACAGCAGCACAGGTGAAAATCAGTACACATTTAACGAAAACTCAGAAAGAGAGAGTGCAACAGGTTCTAAATAATCATGCAGAGGTGTTAACAGACCGACCAGGGCATACAAACCTATTGGAATATGATATGAAACTGATAGACCCCACACCTGTCTGTATGAAACCATATTCGATTCCGTTTGCTAAGGAGAAAGCTTTGAAGGAAGAGATAGACTATCTGTTGAAGGAAGGAATTATTTCGCACAGTGAATCTTCGTATAGTTCCGGTGTTGTACTCTTAAGGAAGCCCTCTGGAGAACATAGACTCTGTATAGATTACAGGAGACTGAATGCTATTACAGAAGGACAGGTGGATCCATTGCCGGATACAAATCAGCTGTTTGCCAGACTAAATAAAGCTAAATATTTCTCCAAAGTGGATCTGAGTAAAGGATATTATCAGATTCCAGTAAAGCCTGAGGTTAGACCATACCTAGCTTTTAGTACTTCAGAAGGACACTATGAGTTTAATAGATTGCCATTTGGATTGAAGAATGCGTCTAGTGTCTTCTCTAGAATGATGAGAAAATTATTGGACCCTCTGAATAATCCATGTATAACAAATTTCATGGATGATATCCTGATAGCAACAGAAACATTTGAGGAACACATTGACTCTCTGAACATGCTGTTTAATCGACTTAGGGAGGCAAATTTAACAGCCCGACCAACCAAATGTTGCGTTGGATGTAAAGAATTGGAATTTTTGGGACACACAGTTTATCAGGGAAACATGACCCCTGACCCAAAGAATTTAGAGAAACTACAGAAAGCCCCGAGACCACAAACCAAGAAGGACGTGAGATCCTTTGTCTCATTATGTGGTTTCTACCAGAAGTATATCAAAAACTTTAATTCCATATGTGCACCGTTAACTGATTTGACACGTAAAGGACATCCAGATCGCATTACATGGACACCACAATGTGAAATGACTTACCAAGAATTGAAGGAAAAGCTCACAAGTAAACCCATTTTGAAATTACCTGACTTAAGTCAAGAATTCATAGTAAGGACGGATGCAAGTAATATTGGGTTAGGTGCAACTCTACTACAGAAATCAGATGCATTGGATGGGGAATTAAGCCCAGTGGCATATCCTAGCAGAAAATTGAATAAAGCTGAAATCAATTACTCAACTAGCGAAAAAGAATGTCTTGCAGTAATATGGGCAATAAAGAAATTCAATATTTATCTGTATGGGAAGGCCTTTAAGTTGCAAACAGACCACAAACCTTTATCGTTTCTAGCACAGGCTAGGCATGAGAACTCCAGGTTACTCCGATGGTCTTTACTTTTGGCTCCATATAATTTTAGCATTGAGTATATATCTGGAAAAACAAATTTGGGAGCGGATTTTTTAAGCCGCCATCCGTGTGATGAGAATCACCGTAAACCCCAGAACTAATAATAAATTTCTCTATGTGTATATAGAAAAAAGGACTGACATATAATGTCTGTTTTAAGAGGGGAGATGTCGTGGAATATTCTAATCCACATATATAAATTATCAAGTAAATATAAAGCCTAATAAATACATATAATAAAGAAAGGAAGAAGAATGGTAAAGAACAGTGCTGTCACAATGACAGTACTCGAAATCCCCTTTGTTTTATGCTTCGTCTGCAAATTGTAACGCTTTCACGTTGATAGTAAAAGCCTACGATATTATTACCCGCTTTCTTCAATGAAACGTGTGCTGTATTTCTTGGAAAAACATTGAGATACCAAGCTGATCAATGACCTAATTTAAATATTTCATTCATTCCATTTTATACACGGCGTAACTAAAGACAGATGGACTAAAGGATAGAGAGAAGGGAGAGGCATAAAGCCGAACACGTGCAACACAAAACACGCGTCGCGCGATACACAATTACTACTATCACGCGTGTAAGGCCACATGCACTAACTTTTTCAGACGGACAGTGATAAATTCACTACCCTTCCCAGAGTTAGGTTTTAAAAAACCTGGGAAACGCTTATTAGAAAAGATAACATTATATGGGTTTACGTTTGAAAACATTACAGTACCCAGACAGCACATCTTCGAAACAGGAGGTAGAAGGAATTGCATATTTTGAACGCAGCATTTTAGCTCTATTAAATATATATATTTGGGTTCCTTAGGGTTTGCTGACAAAGAATATGTACAACGTTATGCAAATAGTCTAGGAATTAACAAGTTATAGCCAAAATAAAATGATGGTGCTGTCAGACAACACCCAAAATCAGAATCGCTCAGTGGTAGATTTTTTTACACCACCATTGTACGGGAAATGGGCCACAAGTTACATTTGAACTGATTGGCTGGAATGATATGTAAGGCTAAACACGATTAGTCGGGCTATAAATACTATCTTTGGTTGTTAGGGGAGACGTGGGAAGTTAAAATTTTTTCAAACACTTGTCGAAACGTGGCTCCATTGGCCAGACTCGCTGATATACTCACTTAGGAGCGTTAGTTCGAGACCACTAGTCAAATAAGCTTGATAAAGCAACAGTGCGTTGAAGCCAGCTCATATTTTTGCTAAATAAAAGCCTGGAACATAAGCAGATGGGAATTTGTGCCAGTAGTTGTACCAGAATTCATTGCTAATCAACGTATCTGTGTTTGTTTCCATGAATTGTGGTAAGCTTGAAACATTCAGTATCTTTTAATGAAAATTGAATGTGAATTGTTAATTTATGCCTGTATATATGTGTAGTTCAGTAGCAAACATGATGTAAAGCCTATAATGCTCCAGCCTGAACAGAAGGTGTCGGAGGAAAGTAAAACTGCATGGAATGGCCAAACAGTGCACTGACACCTAGATTATTGATTAGACAGAAATAATGCTGGAAGTGCAGAGGCGTAGTAACCATTAAGGAGGTTAATGCTGGTATAAAGTATTTCAGATGAAGCTGACAGTTGGCCTAACGCTCTGAACTCAATGTTTGTGATGTATTGTGCTCAGTGTAAAAAGAGAGTATCAATTAGTTATGAAGTAGAAGGTACATCCTTCTTGTTTTCAGGGACCGTGGTCTTGATGGTATTGAGCAGCACCTGGTCAGAGCTTTGCTGAATCCAGAGTCGGACAGCATACTCCTTGGTCCATTTAGCTATCAGTGAGGTGTCTCCAGAGCCCAGGGGAGAAATCGAGCAGAGGAGTCTTTTCCTGCCGCCATCACACAAGATAAGCTGATGTGGCCAGCTGAGCTCAAAATTATGTACCCCCAGCTTAAAATGACCTTGTAAAAATAACATTAAGAGGGGAATTAAATTGTTTTAATATCAGGAACTGAGAACATCTCCAATACTAGTCCCAATAAAGACAAACTATTGAAGTCATGATGACAAATACCAACAGAGCTTGAACAAAACAAAACCAGTATTACCTCATATTACTACTACACAACTGACACACATAGGATACTTTTAATAATATATGTCATTACCATATTCATATTGATAAATTCTGTACATATAACTTGTAAGTAAAATTGATTGTGATTCCTGGTTCCCTTTGTATTTGAATCAGGACACATATTCATTCATAACAGCAATGAATACATATTGTTATTTGAAAAGTTATCAGTGACTCCTTTAAGATATCCTTTAGAGTGTTATATGTATGTGAGTGTCACAGTGTTGTCAAGTGTGGTGGAATAAATTAAATTGTTTATCTGTCTGTTGTTGTTATGACTTACACTTCATCATACACATACCCTAGTTGAAGCACCAAATCGGTGTGTGAGAGCAGGTGTGTGTCTGGAAACTGGCAAATAATTGTTTGACCAGTATGAGCCTGAAGAGTAGATTGAGAGAAACGATTTGTCGTAAATAATCTGTCTTTACTCTCCTCCAGCACTCTGTGAAGCAACTATTTACTCGCTACATTTCTATCACTGAGCTTTTCCCCATCATTCTACACTCTAAACCGGACTACTATTTCTAAGACTCTTTTCTCTCAAAATAGAATTTACACGAACTTACTTCAAAGTTACACGACTGTGATTGGCTTCAGAGTCTTGCATACTTATCGGATATTTTCCTACAAATAAAGAAACTAAATTTGGCACTTCAGAATAGCTCGGTAACGATCTTTAATGTTTCAGACAAAATTGAATCTATGATTTAAAAATTAGATTTTTGGAGGTCGTGTATTGAACAAGGCCAGCCTGAGGTATTTGAAACTCTGCACAATTTCCTATCTGAGAACGAGCTGCACCTCTCCCAGGAAATGAGCGAGAAAATAATTGAACACTTGAAAGGGCTAAAATCATCTTTCGAGAAGTACTTTCCGAAACCTGGAAAAGAGAACTACTGGATTGTAAAACCCTTAGATGAAGAATATTTCCAAGCAACCACATTATCAATCAAAAACGGAAAAAGAGAAGTTGATTGAACTTTCGACTGATACTACTTTAATAGCTGAATTCAAAGGAAAATTCCTTATTAACTTTTGGGGAGACATCAGCAGAGAATATGAACAGCTGACCGACAAGGCGCTTAAATTTTTCTGTTGCCATTTACAAATACTGAGCTGGTGGAGAGGGCTTTCTGTTCTTATACCTTTATAAAAAATAAATACCGTAGTAAAACTGAATGCAGGTCCAGAATTGAGACCGTATCCTTACATCCCTTGAACCTGATTTCAAAAAAACTATGTGCTCAAAACAAGCTCAAGGATCGCACTGAACATTTGTCATGGTCCACGTGACATGGTGTTATAAAAAGTGATTTCAACTTTTTAACTATAACAACGTTTTTATTATTATCATTAATAAAATGTGTTAATTTTTATTGTAACTTCTGATTTTTTTAATGTAAAAATATATGCACTGCATTTGTTCACCTTTTTATTCCATTGTTTTTTTAATCCCGTGGTTTGGCCCCTTTATTTCTGGTTATAATCTATAAATTTTTGAAATAACAGCAACTATATTAATTTCAAATATTTTGCTAATATTAGGGGTACAATTTATAGAAATGGGCTTGCGCAAGGGGTACGCAAGTGAAAAAAGGTTGGGAACCGCTGGTCTAATGGAACGGCAGTAGCCGGGATACAGTTTTGGTACCAGCAACATCACAGAATAATTGCTGACTCAACTCCGACCTCCGAGTTTACTTCCGAAGCCTTTCCCGTAAACGGATTATCCCGCAAGACTGCGCAGGTTTGAAATCAATGTTTTACTTTCTTCTAGATATTCTAGCAACCAAGGATTGCGAGTCCTAACTGCCCGATGCAGTTTTAAGGCGCCAGTGGCTGGCTGCCTCCTGTCAACGGAAACAGTTCTGCCACGCTCAAATTGATCGACACGCCCTAATATAACCGGCTAGGTTGAACGGGACGCACCTCGCCAAAACGAGGCGAAATTTTATTTAAAAAAAAAAACACGTTGACAGTGTTAACAGAGAATCACACGGACAACTTCATCGGTGCTCCGATCTCAACCCTTACATCACACAAGGAGGATCTCAGCACAGCGCACGAACTCCGTAGCACCAATGCGGATGACCACAGTGTGTTGTATGCAGGAATCACACATTCTATAAATATTTTATGATGCGAAAGCTTTCCGAATGTGTGTGAACTTTGCCAGAGCAGCCTGCCGTATGGCCTACTCTTTACGATTTTCCAACAGCCGAGAGATTTTTGACGTTACTTAAACTTGCACACGGGACGTCCAATTTTATCGCCCTTATCCGAGAATGCTAGGCATACTGATGCCCACTACCCCCAGGGAGATCAGGGGGAGTATGCATAATCATTGGGACCCACTGGTTCAGCTAAAAAAAAAATGTCCATCAAACAGATATTCCCCTGTACTGGAAAAGCGAACCCCGTACCTTTAGAAATTAAAGGGCGGACGCCATACCTCTTACTCACCTAGACCGACCCCTCGCGATCAAGTCTTTTAATTTTGTCTTTTGCACATGGCTACGGTTATGGGATGGAAAAGCCAGGTCGAAAGCAAAATCTACATAGTCAAACTGTTTATCTTAGTCAACTGAATTCTATGTCTATTGGCTCATTTGGGATGTTTTCATTACACATTTATTGCCAGTAAAAAGAGGAGATGGCGACTAGAGGCAATCCCCTGTCGCACTCCAGTTTTGTATCTCAAAAGATAGTTTTAAAAAGCTGTGCCTATTTCATGAAGGGATTCTGCATGTCATAATCTCCATATGATTTCTTGGGACCTAAGAATCGCGTCAAACAGTGAGAAATGGTCATTTAGCGACCCATAGCTAAGACTGCTTGCGTCAGGGTCAGCGAACCAGAGCTCTACCAAGACCCTACTCCACCTCCAAGTGGTGGTCCTGGAAACAGGCTGCATCACTGCAGTTGGTTGAGTGAGTAGGGATCGAAGAGGGAAAGGCTAACCCGGTCCCAAAAATACTGTGCTGAAGTTCGAATATGTCGTGCCGAAAGGCGCCAAATGTCGCAGCTTCGCTGTAAACGGACACAACGCAAAAAAAAACTAACGTCCTTTTTCAGGGATGAACGAAGAAGAAGAAGATATGATTTTCTTCAATTAAGTTAATGATCTTCTTGGGGACTCCATAATGCCTCGTTAGGTATCCAAAAATGATTCTCTCTTTACACTGTCAAATGCCTTTTACGTTGTCCAGGGAAATCCGATGCAAAGAGGTGAGCTCAATTTAAAAACTTTATTAAATTAATTATTCTAACGTGGCTTCTGGTCTGTACATAAGGATCTGTTTTTTGTGAAAAAAACTGTTTGTTCGGAACTCAGTGTTCTATGAAATGGGCACTCTTTTAATCTACTGCTAATTACTACTTATTAAACGTAACGGTTAAGTGTAGTGCCGTATCAGATACTACCGTATTGGACTTTCACTATACTAGGTCCAGCTTCGACAGAGTGGAACTAGTTTAAATCTTTTTCTCTCTGCCCTTGCCTTCCTTAACGGTTAAGAAGCTGAGTTAGGTATCCGTTTACAGTCTGCATGGAAGTCTGAAGCGTAGGCGCCCACCGTGTTCCGAACCCAGTTACTTTTGCTGCGAGAGGCCATAGCTCGAATCACTTCTGTCAATCGGAACGATTCTTTTACTTACTGGCAGGTTAAAAAAAAAAAGAAAAAGAAAATAAGATAAAAGGTATATGAGTAAGTTTTAGCCGGCGCGGGGCCCCCCGGGGTTCTACAAAGAGACAAAATATAAGAATAAGGACTGATGCACTTTCAGGCATGTCGTACAAGGCGACTAATAAAGTGTGGTTGAGCATGCGACTGGGAGGCACCGACTTGCTTTTTCTTCTTCTTCCTCTTCTTCAGGGTGCCTGGTCTGGAACAGGCATTGGCGATAATGACCCTCCAATCTTCTCTGTCTTTTTAAAGTCTAATGAGGTTCTTGTTGCCTATGCTGTTGTTTAAGCTTTCCACATACATCTTTCTCTGCCTTCCTTTTTTCTCTCCTACCTGGTATTTTCCCACATAAGACTAATTCCTTTCCACTCTTATATGTAGTTTTAAAGAATTAACGGTTTTTAATGTAAACAGAATGCTTAATAGAAACGAGCAATATCATTGCATTCCTAGAGTCGCGATGCAGTGGTAATCAAAATATTTGTTTTTACAAAAAAAAAATTAACCATTGCTTCCTTGAAAAACATATAAGTTGGACGTCTGGCCATGTTTTGAAGAAACAAAAAAAGAAGAATATTAAAATTGCGTTTTATAATTTTTTAATTATTTTCCCTCGCTTAGGTAAAGTGATGTTATCGTCTGCCCTTGCTTGGATTTGGGATTTTTTAACAATTGCCTCCGTAAATCAGCTTTGAGTTTCGTTAATTAGTTAGCGGACATACCAAGACAATTATTGGACAAGATGATGCCAGTTCCTTATACCACACCTGTGTTATTATGCCAGGAAAGGGAGCAAAAATTAATTATGTAATGCATGTCGTAAGAGGCTACTAAAGACGGTTGGCATAAGGTCTCGTACCCCCAGCCCCTGTAGTAAACATAAGTTTTTTCGTCAACATAAGAAGGACTTCGTATGTGTTTGTTAAACGACTATTCTCATTGGAGAGATGAAGAGGATTGATTGATTGAATTCAGTATATACCGAAGTTCAGTATTCACTCATTTTTACCCTCTATAGACTTAAACTTCGCAGAAAAATTAGCCAACGTTTTCATAATGGAAGCTGATATTCGGAGCTGTAAAAAATTTTTATGACACGCTCTGGACATCTCTGACATTCTTGTCACTGACACTTCCCAGATGATCACAATCTAGACACAATTACTCGCTTCTTGGATACGCTGAGGAAGAAAAGCTGTGAAAACGATTTTCCAGGAGGCAAAAGTGAAGAAGGAAGACCTCGAAAATTATTGGACGTGTCGGTGGCTGCCACAATTTGATATCTGAAAATATATATCAAAAAAAAAAAATTATGAAACGGACACTTCTCTGATAATAACTAGCGTGATATGCATGCAATAAATTTGATAGCTTTTTGCTGTTATAAAATGCAATGAGTTTTATTTTTTATATGCTTTATTTTTGTTTTTCCTTCTGTCTGACGCCTGCTCTCTTTTTATCTTCACACACACATACACACGTATATATATAATATATATATATATAATATATATATATATAATATATATATATATATATATATATATATATATATATATATATATATATATGGCAACGAAACATGGACAACCTACGCAAAGCAAGAAAGAAGGCTCAATACGTTCCATCTACGGCGTCTACGCCACATCCTCGGTATTTCGTGGAAAGATAAAGTGACAAATATCGAAGTGTTGTCACGTGCTGGCCTTCAAAGCATGTATACACTGCTTAGACAACGCAGACTACGCTGGCTTGGACATGTCCGACGCATGGAAGATGGTCGCATCCCGAAAGATATCTTCGACGGACAACTAACAGATGGCAAAAGAACAGCCAGGCGACTGCAGCTGAGGTTCAAAGATTGTGTCCAAGAGAGACATGAGAGCACTAGATATAAATCCAGCAACCTTGTAGGATGAAGCTGCCGATCGCACTAATTGGCGATGCTCTCTACGCCGCCACCTCAGATTAGGCGAAAAGAAGCTATCACGGCAAGCAGAAGAGAGAAAACGTCGAAAGGAACACCAAGAAAATAAGCAGCTGAGGGCTGTCACCTCAGGGGCGCATTCCCATAGTCAGTTATAACTGAAAGAGCTATTATATATATATATATAGTATAAGTATATATATAAAATATATATTATATATATATATATATATATATATATATATATATATATATATATATATATATATATATATATAAATATATATATATATATATATATATATAGATATATATATATATATATATATATATATATATATATATATATATATATATATATATATATATCTATATCTACTTAGATAAAATCATAATTTTATCAGATATAAGAAAATCTATCAGAATAACGTGCAGCCGGTATTTAACCTTTGCCATGCATAGTTCCCGGGGTTTCTGAAGAGACAAATAAAGAACTGGCGTACTTCACCCTCTAGCATGTCGTACAAGGTGACTAATATGATTGTACCTGGGGCCCGCAGTCTCACCATGAAAAACTAATTGCCGCAGAAACAGCCGCTTTAATATCGTGTGACTGTTTGGTGCAGGCTGCGTGCAAGGCGACCAGTTGTAGTCGAGTCTCCATGCTCTGGAAGGAGGGCACATGAACATGTTGATGATGATATTAACATTTATCTGTGTTGAACGATATACAGATCTATCTACAGAATCGTGGAACATTCAGACAAAATGATATTTTACCAAACACATTAACCTCACTTCAAAGAAAAGGTTGCGTTCTTATCTCATGCAGTTCATAATTAAAGTGACTTTTACACAGCGAGATTGTGAGTTTTCATGTTATCTTCTTCTTTGATCCTTGGCCACTGGCTGGAAAAACAAGCAGTGACCATCACGCCTGGTGACGACTTGTAGGTCAGCAACGAACTGCCTCCATCTCGCTTGGTCGGTAGCCATCATTTATGTGGTGCAGCGGCTGTGGTTCATGTCTTTGCATCTCTGCGTCCACAGTTCTTCGCCAGGTAGCTTTTAGTCGGCCTCGCTTTCGCGTTCCTTCTGAAGTCCCTAGCATGGCAGTTGTGGTGATGGTGTCAGAGTCTCTTCTGAGAAATGGCAAACCAATTCTAGCATTTACCCGCAATGATGGTCTTCTTTGTGGCTCTGGGTTAGCAGTTCTTGGACGATGATGGTGTTCAGCCAGAAAATTTGAAGAATGTTTCTTAGGCAGGTTGTGTGGAAAGAGGACAGTTTGGACATTTCCTTTCCTGTTACTCTCCAGCATTCTGCACCGTACAGAAGTGCAGAAATTACACAGCTCTCGTATATTTTTAATTTAGTGTTTGTACGCTACTGGGAATATTTTCAGATGATGTTTAGATTGACCAGGGCTGTGGAGTCGGAGTCGTGGAATCGGTCGTTTTTTAGAGTAGTCGAAGTTGGTAAAAAATGTTCCGACTCCGAATTTTACGAGACTTAAGCCAAGGGGCTGCCATCACCGGTGTCAATACCTTGTCGAGGTATGGCGGCTTGCGTACCCTGATTACCCCCAGAGCTATGCCAGCGGGAGTTTTACTCCTGGAAGGTTCTACCAAGCTGGACAGGTTTGCGCGGGCAGGGGTCAGACGAAAGCAGACACCCTGGTCCTCCAGGTTGGGGGTTTTAGCATAGGGCTGACACTCCTGTCTATGTAAAAAAAAAAAATTGAAGTTACGGAAACAACAACAAATAAACAAACTTTGCTGCGGGACGGACATCCGGAGTCTGAGGCTCGTATGACTGTCAGTGGTGAAAGCCGAAAGGAAGCCACTGACATGAGAACGGACGTCCTGACCGCAAAACACGATACAAGAATAGGATTTTGGAATGTCAGGACAATGAATGAGACGGGTAAACTAAAACAGGTCACGGCAGAAATGAGAAACTATAGGCTACATATTCTAGGGATAAGCGAGAGCAGATGGACAGGGGCAGGAAAAGTTAAAACAGCAACAGGAGAAACAGTACTTTACTCTGGAAGAGAGGATGGACAGCACAATGAAGGCGTAGCCATTATTTTACAGAAAGGAATAGAAAGGACATTACTGGAATGGAAACCCATCAACAACAGACTGATAAGATTAAGACTGAGAGGTAGATTCACCAATACTACAATAATACAATGCTACGCACCAACGAATGACAGCGATGAAGAGGTCAAGGATGAATTCTATCAACAACTGCAGAAAGAAATGGAAGACACACCTAGATATGATCTTATTGTAGTAATGGGAGACCTCAATGCGAAAGTTGGTACACACAATACATACAATGAAAGAGTAATGGGGAAATGCGGCAGCGAACAGCACACGAAAATGGGGATAAATTAATAAGTTTCTGTAGTATTAACAACCTGGTCATTGGAGGAACACTTTTTTCACATAAAGAAATTCACAAATTAACATGGGAATCACCAAATGGTCGGGACAGAAACCAGATAGACCACATTATGATTAACGGTAGATGGAGACATGCATTACAAGATGTGAAGGTGAGAAGAGATGCAGATGTGGGAAGTGATCACCATTTAGTAGTAGCAAAACTGAAAGTGAAACTAAGAAGGGCTGGACCAACTGTAACTACACAGAAAAGGTTTGACATCAGCAAATTGAAGGACCCCTTACCAGAAAAGCTTTTGCGGCTGACATAAAGAAACGATATCAATTTGCCAAAAGTCAGGAAAAGACATTGACTGATGATATAGACCAGAAATTCAACACCATTTCAACAATATATAAGAAAAGCAGCAAATCATGCTTGGGATTCCAGGAAAGGAAGAAGCAAGACTGGATAACACCAGAAACACTAAACACCATAACACTGAGAAAGGAAATGAAAAGAAAGAAAACAGAAGCGAAGTCCCCCAGGTTAAAGCAACTATATAGCGAACAGTACAGTCAGCTGGACAAGGAAGTTAAAAGCCAAACCCGAGCCAACAAAAGGAATTTCCTAGACGATCTTGCAAGACAGGCAGAAGAGGCAGCACTGAGAAATGAACAAAGCACAGTATACAAAATAACTAAATTCATCAGCGGAAAACGAGGTGCAAACAATATCACATTAGTAAGAGATAAGCAAGGAAATCTCATCACGACAGCAGAGGGACAGGAAACAAGATGGGCAGAGCACTTCAGAGAAACTCTGAACAAGGAACCACCAGCGACACAATTGAATGTTCCTGAGGCTGAAAACGATCTAGATATAAATATAGACATTCCACGAAAAGAAGAAATCATCACAGCAATCAAAGGGTTAAAGAACGGAAAAGCTCCTGGCCATGATAACTTAAATGCAGAGCTATTTAAGACAGACCCTGAGCTAGCAGCAGAACTATTAGAACCACTATTTGCATAAGTCTGGAAAACGGGGACAACACCATCAGAGTGGAACAAAAGAATAATTGTCAAATTGCCCAAGAAGGGAGATCTTGCAGACTGCAATAATTGGAGAGGAATCACTCTTCTCTCAGTTCCCAGCAAAATACTAGGCAGGATAATTATACAGAGAATTTCAAAAGCAGTAGACCACAAACTGAGGAAAGAACAAGCAGGATTTAGAAAGAACAGAAGATGTGTAGATCATATATTCACTCTCAGGAACATTATAGAGCAGTGCTCAGAATGGCAAAGACAGCTGTACATTAATTTTGTTGATTTTGAAAAGGCTTTTGACAGCATACATAGGGACAGTTTATGGAAAATACTGAGGGCTTATGGAATTCCAAGCTGCATAGTGTCAATCATAAAAAGCCTCTATGCCAACATTACGTGTAGTGTTGGGCAGAGCAACCTAACCTTTGAGGTGAAGACATGAGTACGACAGGGATGCCCCTTATCAACCACTCTATTTTTAACAGTCATAGACTGGGTGATGCGACAGACAACAGAGGGCAGTCCAAGAGGAATAAGATGGACTACATTTTCTACATTGGAAGATCTGGAATATGCAGATGACATTGTACTAATAGCACATTCACATCAACACATCCTGGAAAAAAACAGACAGACTTAATAAGTTTAGCAAGCAGGTGGGCTTGAACATCAATTTAAGGAAGTCAGAGGTCATGACGCTCAATGTGAGCAACCCTGAGCCCATATCAGTAAGGAATCAGCAACTGGTACAGACAGACACCTTCACATATCTAGGATGCATAGTAACACCAGACGGTGGGGCAGGCAAAGACATCAACATCAGAATGAATAATGCAAGAACAGCCTTTTTTAGCCTAAAAAACATCTGGAAGTCCTCTCAATACAGCACAAGCACAAAATTAAGATTATATCAGAGCTGTGTGCTTTCTGTGCTTCTCTATGGTGCGGAATGCTGGAGAGTTACAGAGAAGGAAATGTCGAAATGGTCCTCTTTTCACACAACATGCCTAAGAAAAATTCACCGAATCTTTTGGCCGAATACCATCACCAACCAAGATCTACTTACTCAGAGCAAGCAAGCGGACATGCACACCATCATAGCTGGCAGACGCTGGAGCTGGGTTGGCCATGTCCTCAGAAGAGACCCCGATGCCATCACAAGAACAGCTATGCTTTGGACCCCTGAAGGAAAACGAAAGAGAGGCCGACCAAAAACAACATGGCGGAGGACTGGAGGCTGAGATGTTAAAAATGAACCAGAGTTGGGGCACTGTACGAAGGATGGCCACCGACCGAGCAAAGTGGAATCAATTTGTTGTTGCTGTTACGGACTAATTGACAACCTCTGACACCAGTTTAGGTTAAGGCTCTATATACTTTGGATGACCAAGATGTTGCGTGCGTATTCTGATCTTAGAATGTCAAAGTCCGCCGGGTTCATTTATCTATTTTACAGGATTCCGTTGGGCATTACGTTAGTATCGATATTGTCTCTAGTAACCCGTGTGATGCGTTGATACTGGAACATGCTTCATATTAAAATTATGAGTATTGACTGACCTGTCTGTTCTTGCCTTATTAATATCAGCAGTGTGAGATGCAGCGTGTTTAGGCAATTAAGTGTCACTGGTCATTATGATTGAATCAAACCGTATGGAATTAAACTCAGAATACGGCATTTAATAAGACCAGTATTTGACGACTTAAACATGTTTAATTAACACTCTCATTTCATGAGTAGACACAACTATTCAAAGACATAGTTCATAATCACAGTTCATGTACGTGTTGCCTGAGTTCTTGTTCTTCATTAAAGCATATGTTCACTAATATATAGTTCTGTATAACGGTCAGTTCCTTTTGGCCAACATCCCGTGGCATAAATTCATAGGTTAACTAGACTTATTCCTGTTGCTAGTTTAATGATAGCCCTTTTCCCACTAGACTTACTTCTACTGCTAGTTTTGCAATATCCTCCTTACGCTAGGCTTACATCTGCTGCTAGTCGTCTAATATCCTTGTTACACTATGCTTACGTCTGCTGCTAGCTACATAATATTCGTTGACACTAGTCTTACTCCTGCTGCTAGTTACGAATGTTCATTTGGCATACAATGCCAGGCTAATCCGCCATATATACAAACTGCGTTAAGGACGACACGACTTACGTTTAATCCAAGAACACACTGCTAAATTGGCTTCCCAGCCACACATATAAATTCAGTGGACAATGCCACACAATCCTCAGTGGTTATACCACGCATATCATAGTGGCTAGGCCACACTTGTAAAACACACTGCCGTTAGGGTCAAAACCCACGATTCGAATGACGTTACTAAGTCCTACGCGTAATGCATAGAGATATGCATTCTATGTCGTTAATATTCATTTGCGGAGTTCCATGGTGCACCCATTTGGATCGAGCTCAAATCCAAATGCCTGCACACATGTGTAGCAAAATCTGCGAGAATAAACGCTCAATTCAGTAAGATTTAGGCATAAAACGATAATAAATACATTAGCCCGCATGTGTCTGACGGTTGGCATCTTCGACGCCAGCAGCGCTGCTTTTTGCACAGTGCTAAGCCTATAGACCGATTTCACGGTAATAGTCTGACACACTTTTAGTTTCTTTTCGAGAAACACTACTAATATTTAACATTTGCCCGATCTACTGCATACACTTTGTAGTCTAGCCTTATAATTAACGATTGGCGGAAGCATGCCGTAATATAACTATCTGAATTAACGCTTTCTGTCAACTGTAACGCAAAAATTTAGTAGTAATCCTTACATTGTTTGGTAGTATTACACGATACAATACTAATTATTAACGCCAATTCTTAACCCGCCCCGTCTACACCCCGCTTCGCTGACACAGTCTGCAATGCATATTTACACACTGTGGAAAAGCCAGCCAAGGCAAAACCACGCAGACAATTTTATTTTCCTCCTAGTGGTAGCATTTCTGACGTAACTAAAACAAGTTAGTTATTTAAAAATACATGCTAGCGAGATGAGGGAGAGGAAAGATGGCGGACTTGTGTAAAATTTTATTTGACGATTAACTATGACATAAATTGGAAATTTTAAACCATTATGAAGTTCCCCATAAAAATTATATGGTAGTATGACGTAGAGTTCGCTGAGTAAGAATGTACTTTAAATAATATGATAGTCCCAGAATTAGAGAAGTTATTGAAGAAATACTAATATCTACGGACACTCGACCAGACAGACTGGCGTTCCTGCTTATGTTTTTTGGTAACATTAGGGAGACGCGAGCTTGGAAAAGAGGCAGGGAGGTACATTCAAATTCGCTTGGGTAAAAGAGTATGAATGGAAAAGGGGAGCGGTAGGAAAAATGTAATCCTAAGCGAAACATCTTTTTGTATTGGGCATGACAAAAGCAGACTGGCCAATTGACCACCAGACGCAGAAATTGTTCGAAATTATTTTGGTTTTTCATTCAAACTGCTTTTGAATTCAAGTAGTCGAACGTTTCGATTGGCCAGTGCTAGTAAATATTAGCAAAAGGCTTTGACTATTCATTGCCAGTTGAACTAAAAATTGTATTCAGATACGCTGAGAAACAGCTGTGTTAATTCTAAACTTAAGTAAAGAATAAATTCACAGTCTGTGCAGTTCGGAGGAAGCTGAGGCCATTTCTTCACACAGTCAGCGTCATTTGTTTATATATTTCTTGATTGTGGTAAGGATATTTTATGAAATTTAATATGTTTGGTCCAACTACAAAGTTAGATACTGCTATTGGGAAAAAGTGAAGGACATGCCGGGAGCAGACATTGTTGAGTCCTCACATTAAACGGTATCTAACTGATGTATGTTGTTATGATTATGTTGTCATATTATTGTATTAGCATATACTAGTAAGCCTCTGTGTTCAATGAACATGGTTTACATGCCTGAAGCAAATATAATTGAAAAGTAAAGAAGAGAATATCATATCAAAGGAAATGTGGTTACTCCACATTATTGTATGGAGGAAAAGTATGTGAACGTACAGTGGCGTATCTACTATAAGGACCTGAGGTGTGGTCACAACAAGGTGGGAGTCCTGTACAATTCGGGGCTAGTGCACTTGTAAGGCACGCGAGGCTGACCCCATACCCACGTAGGAAATTAAGTGTTAGAATAAGTGATCAGAGATAAAAGGCCAGGGTGTCCTTTTGTTGCAGAGGGTCTATGTTCCTGTTGCCGGCTGGTGACAGGAAACCTGCTGAGTACTAATAAACGCCAACCAGTCTCCAACCAGTCTTATATGCTGTCGAATATCAGTAGGAGCTTTGGCGAGTGGTGAAATTGAAACTTTCTGCAACTACACATTGAAATATCTTACAACAAGGACTCCCAGGTGATGTGTTAGACATCTGGGGCATCTCTGACATTTTCTTGTGTTTCAAAACCATACACAGGACATTTATGGGGGTAGGATGAACTACAGCCCTCATCTACAGTGACTCTCCCTTTATATGAATAAAGTGAATTCTTTTAATATTTCCTACAGGAAAGACATATATATATATATATATATATATATATATATATATATATATATATATATATATATATATATATATATATATATATATATATATATATATATATATATATATATATATATATATATATATATATATATATATAAATACATAATAACTTTTTAGTTATTGGGCAAATTGTCCCAACATTTTAATTGTTCTTTTCTGTAAACTATCGTGTCCTTATTTTCAAAGACCTGTCCACAAGCTATGAATGGACAGGCAAAATAAATTGTAAAGAAAATTTGTTAAAGAAAAACTTAACTGCTAGTTTTATTATCTTCTTTATAGAAACTTAAAGTGTTTGACTGTTGTGTACCATCATTTCATTTCTCCCCTAGACACTAGGTACACCATACACCATACACTAGAGCCAGAATAGTGACCGTGTGAGACCTAGGGAGGTAGCGGTAGGTTCTCTGCACATAATTCAGCATCATTTATAGAGTCAGAGGCCTACATGTCCTTGACCTCACACGGTTAAAGCAGACACCTTTTCATTCTTTTAGGATACCATCATAACCTCCCCAGAAAAATCAGCTTTGCTACAACATGCAACAATCCCCGACATCATCGATCATTAATATATTCATTTGAGGAATGCGCCATGCTGCAGACATGAAGCAATCCTCAACATCATCCCCCTCACTCCCAAACGTGACACTTGTGGCACGTTTGATAGTGGTGGAGAAGACGTACGTCTCTACCATATACGTATTAATAATATATAAGTATTAGTACTATCCGCTTATGATTACAATAATCATTAAATACGTACAATAAAATTTATAACATTATGTACTAGCAATTCTCAAACTGGTAACTAAAGAGTTAATCCATTTTTTTCTTAGATAAATTGCGCGATAGTAAATCCGCTAAGTTATTGTTTGATCCAGCAATAGGCAGAATCGTAAACGAAAATTCCTGGAGAAGTAAGTACCATCTATGAATTCTCGAATTCCGCATAGTTCTGGATGTAATGTACGTAAGAGGGCTGTGGTCTGTCATGATGTAGAAGTGTGTGCCGATGAGGTATCTTGACAACTTCTCGGGGCACCACACCACGGACAGGAGCTCACGTTCACCTGTCGCATACTTCTGTTCAGCTTAAGTCAGTTTTCTTGACACGAAGAAACACGGATGGAGTGTTCCCTTGTAGCTTTGCAACAAACAGCCACCAATTCCATAACTCGAGGCATCTGATTGAAGTGTGAATGGAATGCGTATATTTGGTAACAACAAAATAGGTTTATTAGAAAATAATTTCTTAATAGTTACCAAGGCGCTTTCGCAAACTGGTTCCCAATGTATCTTATTAGGACTACCTTTGGCCAGCAGTGCGGACAAAGGTGCAAATAGTTGTGCGAAGTGCGGGATGAATTTATGATAATAGTTAATTAAGCCTAAAATGCTTCTAAATTGCTTCTTAGTCGAAGGGGTAGAAATATCTAGAATTCTTTTGACTGTATTGTCATCAGGATATAGTTTGTGGTTACCTATGCGGTGACCAAGAAAAGAGATTTCCTGACAACCTATCTGGACCTTTGAAGGTCGCACAGTCAAACCGTGTTTTCGTAAGGTATGTAGAAGAGAAGTTAAACCATCAATGTGGTCTTCCCAAGAGTCATGAAATAAGCAGATGTCATCGATGTACGTGATGACATCTTTCCGATCGCCAAGAAGACGGCGCATCATGCGCACAAACGTCGCAGGTGCATTTACTAAACCAAAACACATATAATTCCATTGGAAAAGACCAAATGGAGTTGTGAACGCTGTGTATGGCTTAGCATGTTTGGCAAGTGGAATTTGCCAATAGCCTTTAGAAAGATCTAATTTACTAAAGAAAATAGCGTTAGATAATTGTGATAGAAGATGATCTAATAGATGCATTGGTTCGGCGTCTGTAACTGTAATTCTGTTCAGTCGCCTAAAATCAATGCATATACGTAAGGAATCATCCGTTTTCTTAACAATCACCGTTGGAAATGCATATGGTGATTCCGAAGGAGATATAACACCTAAACTTATCATCTCTTTTAACTCTTTCTCTACCCTATCTTTGTGGTGTAAAGATATAGGATAGGGTCTTAGTTTAATAGGCTGATAGTCAGTGAGGATAATGTCATGGGAGATAAGTGATGTCTGACCTGGAAGATCAGTCAGAACATCATCAAAAGAGAAAAGAATTTCCCGAACTTGACATTGTTGTGAAGAAGATAACGAAGATGAAATAGTTACATCCTTCCAAGACTCTGATGATTGTAAGGAAGGCAATTGAAAGTGTAAAGGAATAGATGACGTAGTATCTTCTTCATGAACAACTGCAAAAGAAGCAGCATGATGTGACGAATTACTAATAGAGTTAATGACAGGAATTAACTCCTGTGGTCTTTCTACTGCTAATTTTAGCATGTTGACATGAAAGGTTTTGATTTTCCCTCTAATGTTCACAGAATAATCAACATCTGTGACTTGTCTGATAATATCAAATGGACCTTGCCATGATATTAATAATTTGTTGTCATTATGTGGCAATAATAACCAAACCTTTTCACCCGGTTTAAAGAATCTTAAAGTTCTTTTTTGATTATGTAATAACCTTGATCTTTGAGTAGCAGTTTTGATACTTTCAGATGCATAAGTGCACGCATCAATGATTCGCTATCGGAGATCAATAACCAACTCATAGCTGTTTTGAGTGGATGTATCCACTGATGCTCCAACCAGCAAATCTTTAAGTATCATCATTGGTCCGCGAGGATTCGACCCATTGACCAATTCGAATGGAGAAAAGCCAGTGCTTTCTTGGGGTACTTCTCGAAAAGCGAACAATGCCGCCGGAAGGAGACGGTCCCATTCACGCGGGCACTCTTCAGTGATCTTAGCCAGTATCTGTTTAAGCGTCCCATTATAGCGCTCACAAACACCGTTCGACTGTGGCCTATAAGCACTACAAAACGAATGGTGAACAGATAACATGGACTCTAGATCCCTCATAATATTGAACGTAAATTGTGATCCTTGATCTGAAAATGTCCTCTGGAAAACCGATACTACAGAATATGGAAAATAATGCATCAGATAAAGATGCAGTCGTGATGGTTTTTAAAGGTATGGCTTCTGGCCAACGCGTGCAAAGATCTACGCAAGTTAAAATATAACGAAATCCATTATTTGAAGTAATTGACAAAGGACCCACTATATCTACTGCGATCTTTTTGAATGGTCTTTCAGGCACGTCCGTAATTTGTAAGGGTGCCGTATGGAATCTGCCCTTACGTGCTATACCTTGGCATGTTGTACAAGATCTGCAGTACAACTTGGTATCCTTGTTAACCCCAGGCCAATAAAATTGTGACGTAATACGAAACAATGTTATTTTGATCCCCATATGACCTGCCATAGGGGAGTCATGGCCTGTTTGAAGGACCAATGGTCTGTATTCCTTAGGAACTACTACTTGATGTATGATCGTTTTGCCATTGTCAAAGTATCTAGTAGGTATAGATTTATTTATTTTAAACCAATGTTTAGCCGATCCTGTGTGTTTAGTAGTTTTTTGATTTGCAAGGCTAAATAAACATTGTAATGTTGGATCACTTTTCTGTTTTTCTGCAAAAACAGAAGGTGTTACAGTACTAATAGGAGACATAATTGTATCTATGACTGGAGTAGGTGGTGTAGCCATGTCCGTAGCTAACTGTTGTGCCCTGGTTACAACAGCATACGCCACCTGTGGGTGAGATTCAACCCACATTGCAATCTCCTCAGGAGTGCAATCTTTAACTCCAGGTATGT
Source organism: Oreohelix idahoensis (assembly GCA_024509875.1). Classification (NCBI taxonomy): domain Eukaryota; kingdom Metazoa; phylum Mollusca; class Gastropoda; order Stylommatophora; family Oreohelicidae; genus Oreohelix; species Oreohelix idahoensis. Next base: position 33,626 of record JAMPIV010001914.1, read on the forward strand.
TTCCCACAATTATCTCAGCAATTGGCGCTTTCAACCCGCAGGCATAAACAGTGCCTGTGTAGAAAGGCGTATCAATGTTTACTCGTGCCACAGGGAAACTTTCTACATTCCCTCCAAAAGTGACACACTTGACAGATTTGCCTGTGAAAGCAGAGGGCTCGATAAGCGAGTGCTTTATCCCGATGGTAGAACATCCGGAATCCCTCAAAACTTGAACTGTTTTTCCATATAATATTCCTGGATGGAATGTGAGATAACCCATATTCACACATGCAGACATTGTAGGCATAATATGACCACAGTTAAGTTTCTTTGTAGCCTTAGATATGTGTTGCGATTGACACTCAAAACATGAATCATTCACTACCATACATGCATTAGCATGATCATTATCATCATTATCTTTGTCCTTCTTGACAGTGCAATTATTTGCATGTCTATGTTTACTTTTGTCTCTCGAGGGAGATCTGACTTGACCTTTATTCTTACTGACCGACTTTTTCTTATAATAATCAAAATCAGAGGAATTATCATTCATGTAATCTCTACCATATGATGATCTTTGTTTATAGTACCCTTTCTTATGTGAATCATCATAATCTCTGCCTTTGTGATACCCACGATCATGAGGTGAGTACCCTCTATAGCCTCTTCGATACGAATTTGAAGGAGAGCGATGACGCCGAAAGTTATAAAACCATCTCTCAGACTGATGACAATCTGAACGATAACGTCCATCAACGCTCTTCAATCGAGGTCTATGATCGTACGATCTGTGATCGTGGTGTGCTGAGCACGCAGGCAAAGGATCTCGAATAGAAGATCTATGAATATCTTTATTCGGATGTGCGGTCACGAATTGTCTCCCGAATTTTTCATATTCATCAATATTATTAGGATGTCTTTCCTGCAAAAATGATTCTAATTCACTACTGCATGCAGTTAAAACCTTATCTCGTAACATGAGATCAATGACACCTTCATAAGTTTTATTAATACCAGAGAGATCAATCCACCTGCTAAAAAAGTGTTTAATTGATGCAATGAATTCGCCAAAATCTGCATCTTTACTTGGCTTAGCCGTATGAAAACGATTCCGGAATCCAGACTCAGTTAACTGGAAACGTCTTAGTAGTACCTCTTTTTCAACGTCGAAATCGTTTCTACTCTTTTCATCCAGACTCATGAAACATTTAAGTGAGTCACCAGTCAAAAAATCAAGTAAAAGACTGCTCCATCTTTATTTTGGTACATTCAAGACGGTGACTTTTATGATGAACCTAGATAAAAAAGAATCAATGCAATCACGAGATTGATCAAAGTTAGGCATTTTCAGCTTCGGGTAGAAAACATTTGTACCAGCTGAAGTCTTAGCCTGCTCAGACTGCACTTTAGCCAATTCCAACACCTTTTCTTTTTCTGCATTAAGTCGTAATGCCTCAAGCTCCATGGCATTTCTATGAGCCTGATCTAGTTGAAGAAGTTCCATTCTTCTTAACTCCATTTCTTTTTCCTTAAGTTCTCTTTCTTGGGCTAATTCTTTCTCCTTAAGTTCTCTTTCTTTATCTTGCTGAGCCAATTCTTTTTCCTTAAATTCTCTTTCTTTATCTTGTTGAGCCAATTCCAACTTCCTAAGTTCTTCAGCTCGTTTAATAGCCTCGCGTTGTTCAATCCTTTCAAGACGCGATAAATGTTCTTCAAATTTGGTCTCTGCATAAATTTGAAGTTCGGATCCTGATTTCCCCAAACTCTTTCCACTGTTGATAAAGTCTTACAGTGTCGACATCTTTATAGGTTTGTGAATACCTGCGAATAATATCTACTATATACTAAGATATAGAACTCAATATGTTATGTACATGTGTTAATCAATAACAAACAATATACAAGTACAAGTGACAAAGGACAATGAAAAACAATTAAGTGAATTACAATGAAATGATATCTCAGTTATCCGACAAAAATTTACGATTATAAAGTAAATAAGGTAGACTTATACGTATTAATTAGCGAAAGAAAGTAAAGAATTAACATTACAAAAAAGATAACGAGACAAGTCGTCTCCAACTAACATGTAGACAGAGAAGTTTTAGATAACACACGAAAGCAATAGTAAACAATACCGAAATTAGGCTATGCAAATAAAGATGACATAATCACGTGACGTAACAGCTAAGTACACACAAGTATGGTTATATTGCGAACTGAGGCTTCAGTCAATTTATATCCTGACTAAAAGTCAGATCCTCAGTCAGCTAATATAAGCATGAGAACCTAATAGACGTTAACATTCACTGAATTTTTCCAGAGAAAATTCCAGTCAATATTAAACCCTTTCCAGCCTTCCCGACGAATAAACGAATAGACAGATAGATATGGATGGGGCACACAAAATGATAAGTAGGAAAGCAAGCAAAGTAACGACAAACTGCAGACCAAAGTTAGTTCAGGGACAGTATGAAAGTGCTCAAGCGCTTCGATAAAATTAAGAATTTATCTTTTTATCTGTCCTGCTTATCCTGAGAAATACATTAGTGCATGTGAATCCAAGCTTCAGTTCCACTCAAGTCTAGACAGCAGCTGATGACCATTGATAGTAGACCTTGACCTTGGTAGTACGATCGTTTGACAGCATTCAACCGTTTTCGAAAGTTGGTTACTGATCTGCGTATTGATCTGCGTTGCAGCTGTTGATGCTGTAGATGAAGACACAATTCTTCCAACGATTCAGATACTTGAAGTTGATGAATATTGTTCCTTTGAAATGGTTCAGCTTATTGTAGTAGGTGAAGATAGGATTCTCTCAGAATGTGTTGTCTGCTAGTAATGACGGCCTCGATACAGTGACGTCATATACTGACATGCGCGCTAGAGTTGCCAGCTTGTCTTGAATGAATATTCACGTTCTAAAAGTTAATCGTTAGTTCGACTTCCTTTCGATACTTTATGGGGACGGTAGTCTCTACGAAATCCAAACGCTTCTTGACACCAGAATATGTTACGGACTAATTGACAACCTCTGACACCAGTTTAGGTTAAGGCTCTATATACTTTGGATGACCAAGATGTTGCGTGCGTATTCTGATCTTAGAATGTCAAAGTCCGCCGGGTTCATTTATCTATTTTACAGGATTCCGTTGGGCACTACATTAGTATCGATATTGTCTCTAGTAACCCGTGTGATGCATTGATACTGGAACATGCTTCATATTAAAATTATGAGTATTGACTGACCTGTCTGTTCTTGCCTTATTAATATCAGCAGTGTGAGATGCAGCGTGTTTAGGCAATTAAGTGTCACTGGTCATTATGATTGAATCAAACAGTATGGAATTCAACTCAGAATACGGCATTTAATAAGACCAGTATTTGACGACTTAAACATGTTTAATTAACACTCTCATTTCATGGGCAGACACAACTATTTAAAAAACATAGTTCATAATCACAGTTCATGTACGTGTTGCCTGAGTTCTTGTTCTTCATTAAAGCACATGTTCACTAATATATAGTTCTGTATAACGGTCAGTTCCTTTCGGCCAACATCCCGTGGCATAAATTCATAGGCTAACTAGACTTATTCCTGTTGCTAGTTTAATAATAGCCCTTTTCCCACTAGACTTACTTCTACTGCTAGTTTTGCAATATCCTCCTTACGTTAGGCTTACATCTGCTGCTAGTCGTCTAATATCCTTGTTACACTAGACTTACGTCTGCTGCTAGCTACATAATATTCGTTGACACTAGTCTTACTCCTGCTGCTAGTTACGAATGTTCATTTGGCATACAATGCCAGGCTAATCCGCCATATATACAAACTGCGTTAAGAACGACACGACTTACGTTTAATCCAAGAACACACTGCTGAATTGGCTTCCCAGCCACACATATAAATTCAGTGGACAATGCCACACAATCCTCAGTGGTTATACGACGCATATCATAGTGGCTAGGCCACACTTGTAAAACACACTGCCGTTAGGGTCAAAACCCACGATTCGAATGACGTTACTAAGTCCTACGCGTAATGAATAGAGATATGCATTCTATGTCGTTAATATTCATTTGCGGTGTTCCATGGTGCACCCATTTGGATCGAGCTCAAATCCAAATGCCTGCACACATGCAACCATCCCCGACATCATCGATCATTAATATACTCATTTGAGGAATGCGCCATGCTGCAGACATGAAGCAATCCTCAACAGTTGCCCTACAAGACGCCACTAGTAACACATAAGGAAGGGAAACCCGAGGCCTGTAAACAGTAAATTAATATTAGACAAACATAAAGGTATGTTTTCAGGCACTCGTAAGAAATAAAGAAGTAGAACACTTGGACAACAGAAAAACAACAGACGTGAGTGGCTTACCCAGGGTTCGAACCCCGTACCTTCGGACGACACATTTCTTACGAGTGCCTGAAAACATACCTTTATGTTTGTCTAATATTAATTTACTGTTTACAGGCCTCGGGTTTCCCTTCCTTATGTGTTATTAATGTTATTAATGTTTATACAATACCAGAAACCTACCCTCTGTTCTATACTACTGTCCTTAAGTCTTCTATCATTTACTGGACACAGTATCAAGGTCTTTGTCTTGTTTGGACTGACATATACTGCTGTATAGAGGAACAACAGAAGTGATTGCGTCATTAATGGGCTGAGTTGCCCTCTGTATACTTCCGGTGTTGTCTTGTGTTTCACACTGATGACTAGTCAGTAAAGCATCCTTTTTTGGGGATGCCTAGCTGCCCGTGGGGTCAGTGTGATTCGCTTGTATAGCTAGGCGGAGTTACTGCTTTGACGGTCGGCGGCTAAGGACCAAAGAAGAAGAAGAAGAAGCCAAGGGAGCCGCGGTAGCATAGTGGTTAGTGAACTGGCTTCCTAGCTCAGTGGTCTATGGTTCGATCCCCAGATGATGTGGGATTTTTTTGACCGCAAACAGTTCCTGAGTCGACCCAGCCCCAATTGGGTACCAGAGCAGCTTCTGGGAAGGTTAAGGCGGCCGGCGTGATGCTGACCACATCACCCCTAGTGTACCGATGGTCAAGTAAATATGGGCCTAACACCATATTCCCAATATGCCTCAATGGGCGTGTAACGGGATCCTTAAGCCAAGGAAGATCCACGTTTGATGCAAACGTTTTTTGCTTCAATTATTGTATGTATTAATGAATAGTTAAAAATGTAATCTACAAAAGCCTTGTATTTATTTATTCATACTTATACCCTACTTATAAAGATACCTTCATGTCAGCGCATAATTGTATGCCATATGACGAGTTTTAAAAAACCATAGTTGGAGTCGGTCTTCTAAAATTTCAGGAGTCAGAGTCGGAAATTTTGTTGATCGACTCCACAATCCTGAAATTGGCGCAGGCTATTCTGGCTATATTCATTATGTTTTCATTTTATGATGATGAAAAAGGTACCTTGTATACTGGCTTTGTCCTCGCTTTAAATGCCAGCGGGAGGGGCTTGCCCGAAAATTACAATCCGTTCTCATGTTTTCTCTTCCCGTCACCTGCAGATCTACCAAATCATCAACTGTGATCTACCGGTTGATCAGGATCTATCTCTTGCCGAGCGCTGGGTTAAAGTAAAGCGCAGAGATTCTTAAACTGGCATTCACTAACTCGTTGTGGATCCATGAATGGTTTCTAGGGGATCTGTGTACATAACCTAAAATTCAAAACGTAAAATGTTTTATTATCATCATCAACTGCCATCTCCGCAACGAAGGTCGTCTGCAATGGATCTCCGGCGTTTTCTGTCTTTTGTCTTGATGGCGCACTCTCGTAGACTTTTTCCTGTCTATCTCTTGATGTTATTTTCCCACTTACAGCGCTGTCTTCATTCCATTCTTTGGGACAAACATGGTAAGGCCCCAGTCTCTTCCACGGTGGCCAGCCCTTATCTTTTTCCATGTCCGACACGCCTCATCAATCAATCAGCACCCCTTAACTCCCCAATGAGCATAGTCCTTCAACAAACACATATCAACTTCTCTTTTTCTTGAGCTGTCCATGTTGTTTGTTGAAGTTCTTGTGGCTAAATATTTACTACAGGATGGGGAGTAGGAGGTCCCCTGGCCAACCTTTAGTAGTAGCTTCTTATGACATGCTTAATAGGTTACAGTGTAGCTATTTTTTTATCCCTTTTCTTGCCTCGATAACACAGTGCGGCACAAACTTTGCTGTTTCGCTTTGTGAGACGTTGATCTTTTTAGATTCTTCCACCTCACTCACCGTCTCAGTCTTTGTGTACTAGAGATGGACATTCCCTTGAGTAGGATTGCTCCTACCTCATTCATGTTGTTTAACCAGTCAGCAAAGACTGTTGCCCAAGATGTGGCCACTGCCTTTCACAACGGTATTCGTGGAGCCATACATGAGCTAGATAAAGAGAGGGGAACTAAATAGGATTCAGACTATCCATTAAGGAGAAGGTGCCCAGGGAAAAAAAGGGGCCTGTAGCCCTCGCCGGACGATTGAAAGGGTCTATGTCACAAAACAGGCTAAGAATCCCTGGTGTGGAGTATCGTTATATTCGTTAATACTTGCGCCATCAACAAAATAACTAGAGTATCGATAAATCGTTACATTATTGAGTCACCAAATTACCACCACTTTTAACGTCGAGGGAATTATAATCACAATCTTTCAAGTACAGACTGAATTTAGGTTACCTTGAAAAATCTAGATCCAATTAAAACGCGCTTGTGTGTGCCTGACACAAGATGGTTCTTCGATCTTAATTAAAGGGACCAATCCTGGAGTCGAGACAGCTTTAGAATCTGGAACAATGAACCTGTCCCAGGCGTTGCTCCAAAGATCGAATCGAAACTTAATATGCGTCGGCCTTTTTTGAAGCGAAAGTCAAATAGTTGTTAAAGTTACCAACACGTATGATCGTGCGCTTTCATCTTCCTTAGGGCCGCGCAGTTACGTGAAAGTAGAAGTATCCGGTACATGTGAATATTTTGTGACCAGAGTATCTGCACTTGACATCGTCTGCTTAAACGTGGTAACAACAAAGACAGCTGTCAAAAGTACACTGTTTGTTAGTGTTATTTCCATACTGTCTTGATAGCATTTGTAACCAGTGGTAGTTCTAGACAACTGGCTAAGGCGGGCCAATGCTAACGTCTTTAGCTATGTATTCTCTTAGATGACAAAATCAGCGGAATTTTTGTATAAAATTCATTTTAACGATTCTTCAAGTACCATGCTTGGTGGCGTAGCAGATCGTGTCTCTCCACAACCTCCTGTCTCCAAATACAATTTATCAATTCTGCTGTTGACTTCTTTCCATGCCACGATGTCAAACTGTCCAGTATTTGCTCTCTTCACTTATCTCCCAACTTTCCTCTTCTCATAACTTGCCCAAAAAAGTGGATTGCTTCTTTCTAACTTGTGAAATAAGTTTCCTTTGTGTATTGGCCTCTTTCAGGACATCCTCATTTCTCTTTTTGCCTGTCCATGGTATTTTTAACATTCTTCTGTAAAACCACATCTCTGTGGAATCTAGTACCTTCCCTACATCTTTACTAATTGTCTATGACTTACTCCCATAGGTCAGGATTGGTTCTATATAACACTGAAGAACACTTTTTCTAACTCCCAATGACAAAGAATTGTTGCATAAAACACTCTTCGTTTTATAGAATGCTGTTTTTTGCCTGAGCTATTCTGCTCTTCACTTCTGAGATGCATCTTTCATCTGACGGATTTTAACAATACCTTTTTTTATATTATAAAATTATTTTGCCTTGTTTGACGAGGCGCCCTCCGTTCAAACTAGACAGACGTGACAAAACGTTTGAACATGCTCTTTTGTGTGATCTCTCACACCGTCAGCCCTCCGGCAGTATCCTTTCTTTTTTCTCTATTTTTCTAACTCATCGCTTTTATTTGGCATAAATCATGCCTTTTCATTTGTATTTTCACTATTTTGCTCTTTGCTGGACATAACATGGTGAAGTCTCTAACACGCCACTCCCCTATGGCAGTATTTGCTACGGGAGTAATTCTTATCTTATTATGTCGCATTCCCGCTTCGCGAAGACGTGTTAAGTTACTCCAGGTTATTAGACGGTCAGCGACAGTATTTTATCACACTATCGGTCTGACCACCTTTTCAAGCGACGAGGCGTGTTTACCCAAGGAGTGTTGAATAGAACCAGATTTGTTTGTCTGGCGAAACACATGATAACCCATGCATGTGGGCAGCCAAATGTGATATAATCGCTTCCGGTCCTTTGTTAAAAAGTAATCGATTTATTACATTTTAGACAATATGAGTCTACAAATGTGTTGGTGAGAGTGTATGCAAGACATCAGATGTCCATATATGGTAATACGTGACCTTTGCAGGCACGCATCTTATTTCACTTGGGACTATTTTGAGATAGCACACCCTATCTGCATGATTTTAAATGATTGGATCTTTCTGATTAGATTCATAACATCACTGGAGGGAATATAGGCTGACAATTTCACAGTTTTATTTCTCTGTGATTTGCCCGCTCGCCAAGACAACATCAGACCTTCGCCAGAGGAAGCACTAGATTCAAAATTCCTAATCGTTATTCGGACCTTTTATTGGAGAACCAGATAAGACTTATAAAGCACAGGAAATCTCTTTCAAATTTTAATAAGGAACACCGGTACTAGGACACTGAAAGACCACGGAGTCAGAAGGGGCAATCTATGTTAAAATTAAAAGAAATCCCAGACACGTGTTGTAAGAGAACGATTCGTCTCTTTTATTCATCTGTGCGACAAGTCTGTAGCCAGGATTGGCTTATTGGTGGTACCAGTAGAACGTACTATTTCTAGAACAAGACGAGATCAGTGGCCTACGCTGTGAGAGAAAGGACGCACTGTGTAGACTTTCCTTGAAGTTTCTTGGAGACGAGCTACAACCGACAACCTTGACCAAAGACGAGTGATCAGTGTGAAAAGACAGAACCGTCATTGGCAGCTAAGTTCAAACATATGCTGCCACCTGAACTTCTTAACCCTTTTCGCAATCCCAAAATACGAGGATGATAGCTTTTCTTTATCCATAACTATTAAAATTATTTTCCAACTGTTAAACCTAAAGTGATTATTAAATTTTGTTATTTGTAATGTTACAAATTTAACTTCGATTTGATCATTTTAAAGTTACTACATGTTTGTCTCAGTCAATTACTACACACATTCTACACAGAGCTATATTTGAATAATAGAATTCCACTGAGTAAATCAGGGGTGGGGGCTTAAACGAGCTGATAAATAAGTGCTTAAATTCTTCACAAAATTAGTCGGCAGGTTACAGAATTAACGTGCTCAGCGACAGCCAGCACTGTTTTCGCTTACCTGAATTTCTTATGAAGACTCCCATGTGATAGAAGCGTTACTACTCTTCTATCTACATTTCTGCCAAGAGTAATCTTGTGTACAAATAGACTCCATTGAGGCCTATATTAGATACTCTTCAGTTTTGGCCATTGTTGGACCACCACTGCAAAGCAGGGGAGACAATACCGTCACAACAGACACAGGGCCGGTCGGTTATATTCAAGAGCATGTTCAAATATAAAACACCTTGTGGTCTAATGAATTTAGTTGTATTAAGGGCTATTATAGTGATTTCAGACAACAGAGGGCAATCCAAGAGGAATAAGATGGATTACATGTTCTACATTGGAAGATCTGGAATATGCAGATGACATTGCACTGCTAGCACATTCACATCAACATATCCAGGAAAAAACGGATAGACTTAATAAGTATAGCCAGCAGGTGGGCTTGAACATCAACCTAAAGAAGACAGAGATCATGACGCTCAATGTGAGCAACCTTGAGCCCATATCAGTAAGGAATCAGCAACTGGAACAGACAGATGCCTTCACATACCTAGGATGCATAGTAACACCAGACGGCGGAGCAAGCAAAGACATCAACAACATAATGAACAAAGCAAGAACAGCCTTTTTTAGTCTAAACAACATCTGGAAGTCCTCTCAGTACAGCACAAGCACAAAATTGGGATTATATCAGAGCTGTGTGCTTTCTGTGCTTCTCTATGGCGCAGAGAGCTGGAGAGTTACAGAGAAGGAAATGTCGAAATTGTCCTCTTTTCACACAACATGCCAAAGAAAAATTCTCCGAATCTTTTGGCCGAATACCATCACCAAGATCTGCTTACTTGGAGCAAGCAAGAGGACATGCACACCATCATAGCTGGCAGACGCTGGAGCTGGGTTGGCCATGTCCTCAGAAGAGACCCCGATGCCATCACAAAAACAGCTATGCTATGGACCCCTGAAGGAAAACGAAAGAGAGGCCGACCAAAAACAACCTGGCGGAGGACTGTGGAGGCTGAGATGCAAAGAATGAACCAGAGTTGGGGCACTGTACGAAGGATGGCCGCCAACCGAGAGAGTGGAATCAATTTGTTGTTGCCCTACACGACGCCACCAGGCGTAATGGCCACTGACTGCTTTGACGGTCGGCGGCTAAGGATCAAAGAAGAAGATAGTGATTTCTGCATGTAAGTAAAGTGATAAATATTATCATTTTCTTTTGTGAGATCTAAGGAGCATGGGACACCCACTGAATGTGGTCCCGTTACAGAAAAGCTGCACCAAGCATTCACATACTCTTGCCACGGTGGTTTCTGTGGGAATTAGTTTTACACGATGAAGTTGCCAACTCTGTGCTCAACCTCATATCAGTCGTCTTGTCAGACATACATGATGAGTGCCATTCTTTCTTTGTCTCTTCAAAGACTCCCCCCACGAACTCATCATCATCAGATGCCATCATCACAACGAAGGTCGGCTGCAATGCATCTCCAACGTCTTCTGTTTCTTGTCTTGATGGTGCAAGATAGACTCTTTCCTGTCCATCTCTTGATGTTATCTTCCCACTTATAGCGCTGTCTTCACCTTGCGCGTTTGCCTTCAACTTTTTCATCTATTATGGCTTTAAGTAAGGTGTTATGTCTTTTTACATGGCCAAAATATTTTAGCTGTCTAATTTTGATCTCCGTCATTAATTCTAGTTTTCATTCCTAGGTTTTCTTAGACCTCTTTATTTGTTTTCTTCTCTTTACTTGAGACGTGCCCCTGTCTCCCGGGAAACTATAAAGGGCTTAAAGGCTAATCCGATCCTGCCAACATATTGTGACTCATTCCCATATTTAATATTAGAAGGCGAGATGTGTTAATAACCAGATAATTACTGACGAGAGCTGAAACAATTTTTAAAAATATTTTTTAAAATAAAATTTTGCCTCGTTTTCGCGAGGCGCGTCCCGTTCAACTTAGTCGGTTATATTAGGGCGCATGTCCAAATATAAAAGACATTTAAGCCTAATACAGAACTTGTCAACAGGATATTGAAGATTTAAACAAGGATAAAACAAACCCGCGGGGAGTAATCTAAATCACCAGGCGAGGAGAACATGAGCTCAGAGAAAACCTATTTAAGGAAGGTACGGTTTAGTTTTTAAGGACGGTCACGACTAGTACATGCAATATATATGTGGTACTTAACAGGCATAAGAAACTATCAATTTATCTCAACAACCTAGCAGTACTGGCACTGCAACAACTTCCTACTTACTTACTTACTTTGTCATGTTTCTTATACCGTGTGGTGTAGAGGTTTGGAAGAGAGAGCGCCATACTATCCTATCGGCTGTCTTCCTCCTGGGCTGGTTCCATTCTAGTCCTTGGTCCTTCAGATGTTGTCTAATGTTTTTCACCCAGCGGACTCTAGGTCGTTCTGTGGGTCTGGATCCCTGCCTCTTAGCCTCCCATACCTCCGTGGCAGCCGATGCTACAATTTCCGAGATTAGAAACGACGCCGATCCTTGCAACAACAAACACCACACAACGACACATGCAATTCTCACACACAAGAGCAACACCGGGACACGTCCGATACCTTCAACAACTTCTGTTGTTGTTGTTGTTTAACTAGGGCTGCTGAGCTTCTCGCTCTTCAGCAGAAAATTCCAAGTTGAAGACTCCTTGGTATTATCTACACTGTATATCCAGGCTTTTCCTGTGGCTTCTCTGCCATTCCGAAACGTGTTGAGTTGAAGTCATGAGCTCCAGTTTCTCCAGCTTGGCTTGCATTTAAAGGATCGTCACATCTGGTCCTAAGCTAGGAGTAAGAAATGTGTGGCATACTGTGTATTCCTCGCCATCCAAGAGGGCTCATCAGCTATGCAGAGCTAAAATACTGTGTTCTAGTTCTGGGCTCTCCCAAGTAATTATCGCGTCCTGCACAGAGCCACTTCTCAGCTCCCCTTGCCTATCACTGGGTTCACAGTGAGGTCCTCCTGCATGCAGTCAACCAGGTCAAAGCCTAAGAATCACGTCTGGGGCTCAAGTGACTTCTCCAAGCTTAGTGTGTAATGCTAGGTTGTCAACAAGTTTCACCACAGGGGGAATCCCTGGAAGTGTGTGGATGATTTCAAGAGTTAATGAGGGTGTAATTAGCCTCACAGACGGAGGTTCACTTCCACATATGTATATTGTAGCATTGTGCATGGCTGGTGGTCATATAAAGATGACTCCCAGATATGCCTCCATGCATCAACAGCTTCGGTCAACTTCCCTTGCACAAACTCCCTAACCTTTTAATTTTCCACACGCCAGGGTTACTCTTGTCAATAATAACTTCTACTTTAGTCAAATGTCTTAAAAATGAAGTGTTCAGCTGCTCGTGCAAACATCACGTGCAGCTCACAAATGTTTAACTCGACTTACACTACAGTCACGTGTGACACAACAACGTACGCAATACACCTGGCGCATACAAACGTAGCACTTTCTCAGAATAACGTCTCGACACAGACCATCTTCATTGCACACGGACAACTCCATCAGTGCTCCGATCTCCTCCCTTAGATCACACAAGGAGGATCTCAGCACAGTGCACGAACTCTGTAGCATCGGCGAGGATCCCAATGTGTGTATATACAGGAATCACACATTCTATAAATATTTTTGTGGTGGGTAGGTTTCCTAATTTTTAAATGTTGCCAGGGCAGCGGCCGTATGACGTACTCTTTACGATTTCCAACTGCCGAGGGATTTTTAACATGCGCAACTTGCACACGGGACCTCCTATTTTTTCGCCCTTATCCGAGAAGGCTAGGCATTCGATGTCACTACCCAGGAGATAAGGGGGGAATATGACATCATTAGAAACCACTGGTTTTGAAATACGTGTCCATCAATTGTATTTCCTGTACTGGGAAGCGAACCCAGTACCTTTAGAATTCGAGGCGGACGCCATACTTCTCAATCACTCCTACCACCCCTTGAAGAACGGTAGATAAGGAAGGCAAGGTAAAACTTAAAGTATAGAAAGAGATAGAAAAAAATAGCGTAAGAGATTAATCATGTAGTTCCTAGGTGGAATCTGAGGAGACAAAGAAAGAAAAAAGCCAACTGCTTCGTATGACGTGTCGTAGGAGGCAACCAACATGAGGTTGGCAACTTCATAATGTGAAACAAATTGCTACACAAACCATCGCTACACGCTTTGTACGAGGGCAAACTTCATGTAAAAACGACCAGTTGCCATGGTGATTCATACTTCAAGAGTAGCGACAAGAGAGATAATAATGATGATGAGAAGTTAATTCAGCGGTCCTAAGAGTAACACTTCACAGACTATGTCAGCATTACAAAAGAGTCGTAATACAGTGGATCCCTTCTCACTGCAACATCCCTGGAAATGAAGAGGCTGACAGATTGGCAAAGGACGGGGGAAAGCTTCCTCAACTTGGCACAAATATAACTTATAAGAAGGCTAAGAGTTTTATCAAGCGCAGATACAGGCACAAGTGGGAAGCTGAGCATTCAGTCCATCACAACAACAACAAAAAATGATCCATAGTACCAGCTCAGCAGAAGTGAACAAGTTGTAATCTTCAGACTCCGCACGGGCCACAACAGATTGAGATACCATCTATTCAACAAATTAAAGATAGGAACTATTGATGAGTGTGACTGTGGCACCGATAAAATGACTGCCGAACATCTGCTCCAACATATGAGGAACAGAGAAAACGCATATGGCCATCACCAGTACCTGGAGAAAATCTACGGACACATCAACAGCCTAATGCTGACTACTGCTTTCTTTGAACTTATTCAAGTTGACATCTGAGGGTGAACGAAGGAGAAGAAATCGGCGGTGAACAGAACTTTCCGTCCTATGTGTTACAGAGAGTTTTATGATCAAAAAATTTTCTATTTTCCTTTCTTTCTCTACCCGTGTCCTCTACCTTATGATAACTCTTTTATCCTTTTTGTATTTTTTCGCATTCGTTCGTTTGCGACTTAAACATTATTATTTTCCCATTCAAACTTTCGCCGAGTGTCTGTTCTCATTTAGAAACGCACTAGTGATGCTATTACGTAGATGCCAGGCTCGGGAGGTTATTGCGTTGTAGACGTAAACTGTGAATATTCGCTTTCGCCAGACTTATAGGCGACATATCGTCTGCATTTTCACCTGCCACAACGAGTTGCATCGGCTGAGCGCTCAGGTGAGGCGCGATAACCGACATCTCCAAGACGCAGTTTGAGACATTTGTCTGGAAATCCCATCTGACACGGCACTCACTGTTGGCCCTGGTCAGCGTGAGGTGTGAAGACGAGAAGTGTCAGTTATGGCAAACGTCTAGTAATGGGAAGTGTTAAATGTAAGGTGTTTAAGACGGAAAGGGGAGATTATTTTGTTTTGCGAAATAAGTTGGGACCCTTTGTCGGGTTTAAGATATTAACCAGAGTTTGAAACTAGATTTTCATTCTTACTCCTAAATCTGCAGTAGATAGATCGCCAGGCTAAAAAAATATCTTGCATATTGAAAAGTCTTTAGTTTCTGGGCAACATTTTGCCAAGTTCTAGACTACCATAATATTGAATGATTCTAGTTCGTGGTATTAATCTGTAGTTCTGTGCGGAGGTAAATATTATATATTAGATATCTAGTAATTTTGTGAAGTGTTTAAAGTGTTAAATCGCTTATTTCCCTAGTTAGATTTTTGTGCAGATTAATTAAAATATAGTCTGTATTATTTTCTAGTGACGTGTTTCAGTGGAAAGCAGAATAAAGTATAATTTCTAGCTTAAAACCAGGTAGCTATCAGGAATTAAATTTAACTGCTAAATAATCAGACGAGAATATATTTTAAAATTAACTTATAACTGAAATGCTACATCAGTGAGTATTGACGGGATACGTAAGTATTCCTAATTCATGATGATGGATTTTATGTATATAATTTATTTTACGGGAAGTTTTAAATGATAAGTCAAGCTGTACGCTTGCAGTTTAAAAATGTAAGTTATAACGAGTACCTAGTATGTATAATTATTTTATATGTGTTTTTTCCTTTATTCAGTGAATACTGGGGTTAACCCTAACTTTGCCAGCGTTAAGTACTGATGAGTATATCTGTGAAGAACTAAAACATTTTCCTTGAAAGCCTTGGTGCATAATCTTTACAAGTACCCTATAGGTTAAATGAAGTAACAGGCCTATCGCGCCATATTTAATTCTTCCTGAGAAACAACTCAAGTACATTTTTAGCCTATGTGGCAAGTAACATATTAACGCCAGTAACATTCCGACGGAGTTTTGACTAGTGGTGTGGTGACCAAAGATAGTCCCTTTCCTGAAAGTAGACACCGATCTGACATTCCTCATTTCTAGAAACCTAAGCTATTGACACCGTGCTCGTTGTTAATGTTCGCGCCTGTACAATTTTAATGTGACCCAAACAGACATCCGAAAAATAAGAACACCCAAGGAATCGTTCCCGGAAGCAGAGAATTCAACCCGTCTTTTTGGAACTGGGGATTTCTTGGTCAAAGACTGCCATTGACGATTCTGTATGTGAATGTCCTAAAAATTATGTTTCCAGATGCTGTTAACAAAGCTGTAAGTATGCAAGAGTGCACGTGGCCACGGCTGAGTAAATAGAGTGAATGCAGGTCTGAGTGTTTCTTTATTGTTGTAATTTGGCACTCATTTTGCTGTCTTAACTTTCTTTATGCAAGTATTGCTAACAATATTTCCCTGAAAATAGAGCAGAGATATCAAGTCTGTCCATACCTTAAAAGGGGGAAATATTAGACCAAATCATATGTATCTGTGACTCTTTGGGCTATCATCTTTCTCCTAACGGGACTGCGAGCTATACATCGAGGGAAAGGATCATACCAACGGGTCTATCATTCTTGTAGCATTCCTTGAGTTTTATGATTTTTGTATATGCTTTGATGTAATTTTTATATGTTGTGAGAGAAGTTTGTTATGATAATTAAACTACTCAATTATTATTCCAGCGTGTCGGTCAGTTTCGTTACAAAGTATCTATATAATCATTGTTATAGTTTTCCCACGTCTGTGTGTCTCACTATCGTCAATTGTGTGTGTGCACGTGAGTGGTAATATATATATATTAATATATGTATTGGTGTTAGACTGTCCGACTACTCTAAATCTGTCGTAGAAGATAGGTGAGAGAGAGAGAAGATTTCTCGATCTCAGAGACAGCCTCTATCACATTCTACCATCTCACTCGTGGAAATCTATTTCTACCATCATCTCTCACTGTGGCTATCACTCATTCTAATCTATTCAGAAGGGACCAACCCAAGTCTTAATTTCCTATCAAAAATCTACGACACTATGCTCCAGGTGGAACGGAAAGGGATGAATGATTATATTGTTATGATTAGGGTTTTTAATATGGGAATAATGTTCATTTCCCATTACATGTCTAAAGAAGTTGGCATCCGATCTTGCTTTCTAATGCTTCTTTCTTGTAACATTCCAACTAATATGAATTCTAAAATCATTATCCAGTTTTTTTTGGTCTCTTATCGTGATACTGGAAAAAAAGCCCGTCATAAGACGGGAATTAAATTCAAAAGCACCAATACCTAACTGCAATTTTAATTATTCAGATACTGTTGGAAAAACAATGTTAGTTGTGAACATTTGATTGTCCATCAAAAGAGCACCTTGATTTTCTGTTGTTTTAATATTTGTACTTTACATTGTTGGGATTTCTCGATCGAGACAGTGCGACGTATAGTTGTCCATGAGAGAAGACTGGCTCGTTCTAAAAGATTCCAACATGTTCAAATGTTTGCCCCTGAGATTTGTTGATGGTTGTCGCAAATGATGGAATGACTAGAAATTGGCGACTCTTCAGGATGAATGGCAAATTCATATTGCTAGGGGCCATGTCGATTCGCCAATGTTGATAATAACTCCTTTATTTGATTCTGACAAAACTTCCGCAGTTAGGAAATGGAAATGACATTTTCGAATGATCAATCGCGTTCCATTGCACAATCCTTTTTTTAGATTCAAATTGCGGAGAAGCATAACGATGGCACCATTTTTTAAAGCCAATACATGAGAAGGCATACCTGATGGAGTTTGCGAATGAAGAACTCCATCGGATAGTTCATAACATCACTGTGATCTTCAGATATTATTTCATCAGAACTGTAATAGATCTTTAGCTCTCCCGGAATGAAGAAACTCCATCGGATAGTTCATAACATCACTGTGATCTTCAGATATTATTTCATCAGAACTGTAATAGATCTTTAGCTCTCCCGGAAGTTTTGTTATAATATCTCTGTTTAGATCTAAAGCCTCCTTATTCTTGGTGCACAAAATGACTCGTGATAGTTTTTCCATTGAAAGTGCTGATACATTTTCACCAAAGAGGATGTCAATAATGTTTTCATCGCGAATGATTATACCATCTGGAACCTCAATGACATTGTGCCACAAACCTGTGATTTGTGGAAGAACGCCGGCACCGACGTCAAGCAACCATTTATTGAAAGCGTTTCGTCCTTCACTTCGCATGTTTGAGACTAATGAAATCTTTGCGCTCTCTTATATTTCTCGGGGACCTTCAAACGATGAGGGCAAAATGACTGGAACACCAGGTTGGACGCCAAGATTTGCAGCGTTGCTCGCGATATGATCAGCAAGACCTTGATAGAGCTCTGCTCTCAAAGTGTCCTGGCGATAGCGCACGTAGTTTAGATTGTTTGCTTCAACCTGCAGAACCTACAATCCATTGTTGAGTCAACTTCCCGGCGCTGATGATCGGATTAAAACTGTTTCTAATTGCTGTTTGTGCGACTTTGTACTGAAACATGGTGATGTTTTTTTCATATGTGCTGCTCGTTCTCTACGTAGCCTTCAATTTGCTTTTTCGGCTGCCATCCTGGCTCTCCGTAAGGATACAAAATAGCATACGTCATTGGATCCAAATTAGGGCGGAGAATGTTGATGTGAACGAATCGCTGATCTGGATTTCGAGGATTGATCGGATAAATGCGAATGTCCCTTTCAAATGGTGGCTTGCCATCAGCATTGAAAAACACCATTGCAATTTCATTCGATGTAGGCGTGTTGTAACGCCTTTGATCCGACCGACGATCTCTATGCAGGACCATACTGACGACACGGAGCTGTCTTCCTTCTCGATCAGCCTTCCGGATTTCCTTACATTCGATATCCTTCAGCATGCGAAAGCTGTCGGCGATTCTGTTCTTTGCACGAAGAAATCTATCAATCTCACGAATGATTTGAGGCAAGCAATTGCTATTTTCCAACAAAGTCATCCGTTCTGCTGGGGCCTATGTGCTGTCCATGACGTACAATTAAGCAAACTTGCGTGGTTTACCTTGTTGTGAATGAAGATCAGAAGTGCGGTGATATATTTGTCCTTGAACACGAAAAACGTAAGGACCGCTTCCTGGGAGAGATGCTAATTTTCCTCCCATTGAATCGAATGACACAGAACTGTTAACTGAGCAAATGTTTTCACGGAAATTGTTGTAGTGAAGATGAGGTGGGTTACTCATGAGTTGCTGCAGAAATTCCGGATAATCTAAAGAGTGTCCGTTGGCATCTTTTGGCTTCTCCAGTTTTACTTTCCCTTTGTGACAACAGCTATTGAACCTCCCATCTGATGGGCGTTCCTGAACAAAATTATGAGAACCGCAAAATTGGCAAATTGCATTCATCCAGCCACAGCTATGAACAACAATATGTTTTTCATTTGCATGTCAAAACTCGTCACGAATACTTTCACTAATGGCTTCTTGCGATTGTCGGTATGCTGCTAAACTTGCTGCTTGTCTGGCATGTGTCTGCTCAGGGAGTCTCTACAGTTTGGCGTTGATGGTGTGACGCCAGATCCGCTGGGCGTCTGGCTTGAGTTTGTTCACCAGTCCCTCGAGCTCGGCATTGTCGCTGACCAGTCAGATTCACTGCACGTCTGGTTCGAGTTTGTTCATGAGTTTCTTGAGCTCGGCGTTTCCGCTGTGAAGCTGCTTTTGCTGCACGTGCATTATTTAAAGATTCGGGATCCGTTTCACGTGCTCTTTTTTGCGACATTCGAGCATCAGCTTCTTGTTGCAGTCGTTGAAGCGTTTCTTGACTTTGGCGACTGCGCCATCTTTGCTGACGTTTACGATTCAAGCGCATACGACGCTGTTGGGGTGTTTCGTTGTCCATTTTCTTTACTTACACTCAACTTGTTGGAGGAAACACGTATGGCAATTTTACAAAAAATATTTGTATTAAATCCGGTGTTAAAAGTCTGAACATGTACGTCGTTCACAGCGAGATGTTATTGGCGCATGCACACCAACCTTTGCGCACTTTTCTTTGTTGAGTGTTACTATTTTCGGGAGAGTATTAAAAAAACCAAAATATTTATTTTACATCGGAAGTTAATAAAAGTCTGAAAATGCACTACGTTCTAATTGCGCATGCACATGGTGCTTTGCGCACTTTTATTTGTCGAGTATTACTATTTTCGGGCGTTACGAACGCTTCTGACAGAATAAGCTGGGATTTTATTATTATTATTATTATGATAAACAGTTTATTTTGATTCAAAACTATAGAAAGGACAATAGAATGGTGGTTTACCCTTTCCTTCCAACAGTTTATGTAGGATAGTCCCTCATAGCTTTTGACTACAAAATCTAACTCACAGTGCAGTGGGGTAGAGGAAAGATTATGGAGTCTTCATCTCGCCGTTTGTAAAATTATAAGGCTTCAGGGGAGTTTTATATAGACAGCTCACCGACCTGTCCCCCAAAACTATCTCACCTCGCCCTTAATGTCAACTACCCGGCGTGGTCATTGTCATGGTATTGCCTTCCGTGCGTTGCAGTAGTGATCCAACAGTGGCCAAAACTCAAGAGTATCTAATATGGGTCTTCAAAGGTGTCTACCTTTGCGCAAGATTACTCTTGGCAGAGTTGTAGAAAGAAGGATAATGATGCTTCTATCTCAAGGGAGTTTCATAAGATATTTCAGAAGTCAAGAACAGTGCTGCGTTTGGCAGAGCAATTGTTAACTTATATCTATCCGCCGCCCTTTATGAAGAATTAAGCAATTATTTATTTCAACTCGTTCAAGCCCCCACCCTGATTTACTCAGTGGAATCCTTATTATTCTGGTATAGCTCTGTTTAGAGTGTGTTTAGTAAACTGACTGAGACAAACATGCAGTGCATTCAAAATGATTAAATCGACGTTAAATTTGTATATTTACAAATAACAGACTTAATAATCAACTTCTTCTTCTTCTTCCTCGTTCGCCCTCAGACCTCCACATTTATGACTCTAACAAAGGCAGTAGTCAACCCAAGGCTCCCAACATCTCCAAACAGTTTTTCGTTGACAGAAGTGGGTTGTTGCCATATGCTACTCCGTTCATTACTGTAGGTTGAGCAGTATTGCAGCAGGTGTTCGACTGTCATTGGGCTGGTACCGCAGGTGCAGAGATCTGTTGCACCAATTTTGTATTTGTGGTACAGATGGTATCTCAATCTGTTGTGACCAGTGCGTAGCCGAAAAATGATGACCTGTTCTTTTCTGGATAGTTGATGATATGCATCATTTTTCAAATGTCCCGGGTGCTCTCTTTCCCATTTGGACTTGAATGTAGCCTTTATAGTAGTCTTTGCCGTTGCGTAAGTTGTCTCTATATCATTTTGTTGTAAGGCACCTCCTTCCTTAGCAAGTATATCTGCCTCCTCATTTCCTGGTATGTTGCAATGGGCTGATATCCACTGGATAGTGCACTTCTTGAAGAGTCTCGAGTTCTAACTTTCTTTTGTCCTTTTTCTAAATCGTCTTTTCTTCGCGTTCAATAAATTTGTCACATTCCGTAGTGACATAGGCAACCATAACTTGCCCATCTAATCCTATACTCTGGTTTGCAGACTATAATGTCATTCGGCTAGTCTTTCAAGGGAGATTATCAGATCTTTCAATCTTTAACTGTTTTAAAAAAATGAATAGTCTTTAACCGAAAATACTCATCATCGTATGATGTTAGGGCGCTTTATGCAAGAAGTCACTTGGCAGCTCTTAAGTTTGACTTAGCTGCAAATGGTAGGTTCTGCTCCCGCTGAGTTTTTGGGTTCTGTGCAGATAGGTCACTAGAGTTCTCACGTCTCTGGTCAAGATTAAAGGCGCAGCACGTTCCAAGTAAGATCAGGGAGTAACTGCAAAGCTGGTCCCGCGTCTCTAAGACCATCTGGTGATGGTGTCTAGTTCGTTGTCAGGCCACTTCTACCCTCACTTTGTTCCAGAGATTAGTACCCTCACTGGTACCACCAAGCCAATCTTGGCTCACAGACTGTTTGCTCAGAGGAATAAAGGCACTGGAATAGGTCTCTTACACGTGCTCTTAGTGGTTCGTTATTTTAACAATGAATTCCCACTTTGACTCTTTGCTTTAGATTCCTCAGATTCCCGGTGTTCTTGTTAAATGGTAGAGTTTATTCTAGGCTCTGAAGTCCTCAAAATTGCTCAAACAATGGTCCAGTTCCGATATAAGAATCTTGATTCTAGGCTCTAGCAAGGTCTGGCTGTCATCTTGGCAAGCGATTCTCACAGTGAACTAGACTTGCAAAAAGTGTCAGATTATATTCACTGTCTTCTCCCGCATTTGCTTGTTACGAAGGCTCCAATCGTTTCAGACATGCGTGGTTAGGTGTGGTGTTTCAAAATATTTCCACGCAGGAAAAATTCTGCGCGTAATGCAGAATATAGAAATGCCATATATAGAAATAAAACATCCGATTGCTTTCTATGCAAACTCACACATACATCTGTAAACTCATTGTCAATGTGTTTCAGATGTAACATCTTACTTGCCTCTGAAACAGGTGGACAGGAAATGATTAGGTCATTCATGTCCGTTCAGAATGGGTCGCCCAGACAAGTAATCTCTTATCCGTCGCTTGTGTACACAAAATTCATCTACGGGCGAGTAATTTTTATCGCCAGGCACGGCTTGAGCAAACAACTCTGCGCGAAAACTGAGCAGACCCATATGGGTTTTACCTGCGCTAGTCTCAGCAAAGCTTTGCAGAGCCATGCAAATGTGATGCCCTATCACCAACAAGTAGTGTCAAATGATTTGACAATATCAAATATCTGCTTGATACGAGCAGAAAGAAATGTGTCGACCAGGAAATTCCAGGTAATCAGTACGTACAACAATTGAAAATGAGTACTGCCGTAGTGGAGAAGAGATCGAGAAGAGGTCGCCCCAATACATCTTGGGACAGTCATTATTCATATTCTTCTTCTTCTTTCTTCTTCTTCTTCGTACACTCTCAGACACCTACTTGAATGTTGTCAAAGAAAGCAGCAGTCAGTCTGAGGCTATTTGAATCTCTGTAGAGCTTCTCCACGAATGGTACTGGTGTCGGCCATATGTGGTTTCTCTGTTCTGCATATTTTGGGCAACTTTGAAGCAGAAGTTCAGCAGTCATGTTATCAGTGCCACAGTTACACATCAGTAGTTCCTATCTTTAGCTTCTTGAATAGATGGTATCTCAATCTGTTGTGGCCGGTGCGGAGTCTGAAGATTACCACTTGTTCTCTTCTGTTGAGCTGGTATAGTGCGTTTCAAAAAGATCGGTCGACGATTGACTTCAAATATCTCCATATTCCTTGCACTGATAAACATGATTTTTTGCATATGGTCTTATATTTTCAATGTCCCAAAGTTTTTATAAAATTCAATGTTGCTGGTAGTGTTCTTTTCTTGCAACGGCTAATTCCTTTGATCTTTTTTATCGAAGTAATTATTTTGTCCTGGAAGAAAATAATTTACCGTAAATGAAGGAAGTTGCATATTTTCGGCATAGGCGTCTATACAATTCGAATGTTAGAGGGGTTTGTTAACTGATTACTACGTGAGGTCGTTTTTTATTTCTTCGAAATATTTGAGAGAATAATAACGCCTATTCGTTGTAAATGTTACTTTTTATACTAAAACGTGAATGGATGCATGAAGAGGTGAAAGTACTGTGTATGTTAAAAATAGTAGTAAAATCGCGGAGATAAAAAGGAAATGAATTGGTTTACATATACACATAGATGGAGGAGAAAACATATAAGGTATTTACACACTTATTCTGAGTCAGACGAGTCTAACATATTGATGACTATTCTCGGCTGAACGAACGACAGTCCATCTTTTTTCCAATAGTCATTTTCCTCTTTTAAGACATGGTCTTCACATTTACACCAATAACACTGACAAACAACATTTTTCTTTCTTATATTAGAATAAGTGTTCTTAGGTCAGTTTCTTGCGCTGATTTCAAATTTGAAATCCGTTTATCTCTATCACATCGGGTTCTTAAGATATTTGTGAATAAATATATTTTGGAATCTCTGTAGGAGCTTCGCCACGAAATGGTATGGTGTCGGCCTTATGTGGTTTTCTCTGTTCTGATATTTTTGGGCAACTTTGAAGCCAGAAGTTCAGCAGTCCATGTTATCAGTTGCCACAGTTTTTCATCTGGTAGTTCTATTTTTTGCTTTTGTATTTGATTGGTATCTCTATGAATCGTTATTTGCTCCGTTTCATTTTTACTATATAACTTATTAAAAATTAATAAAATGCAAAATAATTTTACTTTTTATACTGCTAAAAGATGCATGACATATGTTACGCTATTTTTCAAATAGTTACTGTATTTTGAAATAATTCTGAGCGAAATATGGCTTCTAGAAGTTGTAGAAATTCGGCTGATCTGTTCTGTTACGGGTGCGGATATTTTACCGATCGTGTTCACCAGAAAAACTTTACACCATTACTAAAGAAAGCATATAAACTTTATTTCGATTCGAAAGTTGACGATGCAAATAAATCTTGGAAGCCAAATGCAGTTTGTTCGACTTGTGCAAATACATTGTCAGGTTGGTTACGAAAATCTCCGATGTCGATGCCTTTTGGAGTGCCGGTAATGTGGCGTGAACCGACAAATTACGCAACTGATTGTTACTTCTGCTTGACAAATATCCATGGTTTCACTTTTAAAACTAGAAAGTCTGTGGTTTATCCAAATATTGAATCGGTTTCGAAACCAGTGCCTCATGATCCAATCACGTGTCCGATCCAAGTTCCACCAGAACAATATCCGTTGGACGTGAATAAACCATCAGAAAGTGATAGTTTACCTGCTTTAGAAACTAATTCTGACTCGGATTATATACCGGTGAATGATGGTGTTCACTTAATTAACCATTCAGAACTTTCAGATCTAATACGTGATCTCGCTCTTACCAAAGGACAAGCGGAATTACTCGGTTCGCGACTCAAAGAATGGAATCTTTTAGAGCCCAATACTCCGATATCTAAATTTCGTCATAGACACAGAGAACTTGTTCAATACTTTGAGATGGATGATGACATTTGCTATTGCAAAGATGTAAACGGTCTAATGGTGCACCTCGGTCATGAGCACATAGTCAACGAATGGCGACTTTTCATCGACTCTTCCAAGACTAGTCTAAAAGCCGTGTTATTGCATAACGGAAATTTATTTTCATCAATTCCAGTCACCTACTCTGTTCATAAGAAAGAAACGTATGACAACATGGCTATACTTTTGGCAAAAATAAAGTACAATGACTAGCAATGGCGGATTTGTGGAGACCTAAAGGTCATTGCAATTCTCACGGGCATGCAGACTGGGTATACTAAATTTTGTTGCTTCCTATGTGAATGGGACAGCCACAACAGAAATGGTCATTATGCAAGAAATGTGCGGCCTATCCGGGATCGTATGCAGCTCGGGTATAAAAATGTAATACACGAGCCATTAGTTAACAAAGACAGCATCATTTTACCACCGTTACATATAAAGTTGGGGCTCATGAAGAATTTCGTAAAAGCGTTAGATAAAACAAGCAAAGCTTTCACTTCGAGAAATGTTTCCGCAAGTTAGCGATGCAAAGATAAAGGACGGCATCTTTGTAAGACCTCAGATTAGGAAAGTTATTGCAGACAAACAATTCGAGAACTTGTTACATGGTAGTGAACTTCGCGCATGGATGGCATTCAAATCGATCGTCGATAACTTTCGTGGAAATCACAAATCTGTCGACTATGTGCATATTGTTAAGCAGTGCATAGATGCATACAGAATTATGGGCTGTAACATGTCCCTCAAAATCCATTTGTTCGATTCGCATCTTGACTTTTTTCCTAACAACCTTGGCGAAGTCAGCGATGAACATGGAGAACGATTCCATCAAGATATCGCCGTAATGGAGTCACGTTATCAAGGACGGTGGAGTGTGACCATGCTTGCCGATTATTGTTGGATGCTTCATCGCGATGTACCACATGCCATTCACCGACGAAAGTCGACTGCAAAGAAATTCAAGCCTACATAACTGTTATACTTCTTGTACGAATGATGTTGTAATACTGTATGCATTGTTAAAAAACTTCAATTGCGTATTTCTAGAGATCCCGACCTGATAGAGAAAAACGGTTTGCAGATTTAAAAACAGCGCATTAAAATTGACCAGAAAAACATAGAAATGTTAGAGAAAGAAAAAAAATTTTTTTTTTTTTGTTAGCCAGTGTAATCTTTGTCTATCTGCGAGAGGGCTGCATATGTTAGTTCTTTCATATTGCATAGTTTGAAAGTTTTATTTTCAGCTGCCACCTGTCCTTTAACTTTTGCCCAAACGAGTTCAACTGGGCTTAAATGTGAATGATAAGGTGGCAGTCTCAAACACATATGACCATGCTGTTGAATCAACTTGTCTATATGGAATATCTTGGTCTTTTGTGATTTCTTAACAAGGGACAGTAATTCAGGTTTCAGAAACCCCTAGTTAAATGGAATGTCTTCTTTTCTGAGCCAAATCTTTATAGCATCTTTTGTACTCGAAGATGTCGGGATTTTGTCTTCTTCTGCCACAGCGTTGTGGTATGATGCGTTATCCATAATAAGACAGGATGGTCTGTCTAGGGACGGAAGAAGAGTATTTTCGATCTACTCTCTAAATATGTTACCGTTCATCTCGGTATGATAGTCCCGGTTGTCCGTATAATTGGAAGTGAAAATAAGTTCAGCATTTTTCACTAGCCCATTATGTCTGCTGCCTGCATGTGCCATTATCAGACGTTGTCCTTTTCCACTGGGTACACATCTTTTAATCGTTGCATCTGATAACTGCCATTCCTTTTCACTTGTGGGGTGAGCATTGATCCAAGTTTCAACCCCATACACAATATCATAATCTTGATTACGCATTTCCCGTACTTCACGTAAATATTTACTTCTCATAGATACTAAGTGCGGCTTCTCGCAGATGACGTTTCTTCCACTAGCGTAATTCCAAAACGTAAAGCCAATGCTTCTAACAGTTCTCCATAATGTTGATTTCGACACGTCAATGTCATTGTGTGTTCTCAGCCGAATTTTCAGTTTTCTTAGTGTCACAGTTTCTTTGGAATTGAACATTCTACAAATCTCTCTTCTAATCACATCCCTGTCAAAACTATCTACTACTTCCTTTCTTCCTTGCGTCCTGGTATTGATTAAACTGAAAATTCCATTAGCTTTGAGTAATTGATGAAATGAGCGTTTACTTAAACCCAAAGCTTGAATAGTTCTCTTTTCAGAATTTGAGAGACTCCGATACAGTTTACCACGCTTAGCTTCTCTGCAGAAATATTTATACATCTTCACTGCCATTGTATGCAGTGTAAGGAACTTGACTTTCATACCCATTGTATTACAGACCTAGAATACCGCAAGATATGCCTATGCACTGAAATACACAATCAGTAGAACGGTAACTGAACACACCGGAAGGATAAATGTAATGTTCAAAACAGTGCGGTAGTGAGCTGAAAGACTGGGAAAAATCACGTGAAATACGTTCAAGATGTTAAATCGAAATAGCTCACAAATATGAAGGGGTAAGCCCTGTCAATACATGGTTGGACTAGGAGGTGGTCGATTTTGTATAATTTAAATAAAGAAAATTTAAAACATAAGTTTGTTAACGAGGAAAAAAATGTCCCCCTCGTGACATAGCGATCATTAGGTCATATGCAAAGTTGCAACAATTACGATCAAGTGGTTGCAGAGATATTGAATATTAAACAGCGGCAAACATTGTGAAACGCAATATAGTATGCATCATTTTTTGTGTAACCTGGAAGCTCTACATTCCATTTGTTTCTGTATCAGATTCTGATAAAACTCTTTGCCTCCTCGAAAGCTATGCTTGCATCAGGCTGAGGTAGATTTCAACCTTCCTTTGCCAATCTGTCAACCTCTTCATTGCCGGTGATGATACAATGAGATGGGATTCATTGGATCACGACACTTTTGAATCGTTGACATAATTTATGGAGCACTATTCTGAGGTCATCCAGGTCTGTATTATTTTGGCTTTTCAACGCTGCAATTACTGACTGTGCATCGGTAAAAAAAAAGCAATGTGTCTGTCTATTTTTAGAGATCGTTCAGCTATCCGCCATCCAGTCGAGGCGCCTGATATGAGGATAGACCCCTCCCCTCGGATTTTATTTTATTGATATTTACGAATACATTCGAGTGTCTGCACCACGCCTTCTTATATACAGTTCATTTCCCATTACATGTCTTAAGAAGTTTGTCGGCGCCTAAAATTATTTTCTAATGTCCCTGTCTTTTTATATTCCAAATAATGATGATTGGAAATTCTTTATCCTATCTTCTTATTATCTCGTATTATGATGTATATCAAAAGAGCCGGTTATCCACGCTTACTTGTGCGGTTTCGTGGAGAACGTTTTTAAGGTTACAAATCTATTTTCTATTGTGTTGTTTATTTTCTGTTTTATGATTCATTTTATCTCCCGACCATCATCAGTCGTCTGTTATCAAAATGTTATCGATCAGCACCCAGCCGTAATTATTTTAGTTATGCTCAAGTGCGACAGACGTCCTGAAGAGTGAACGTTCCGGAATTGACTCAATACTACGTTAGCCCTCTATTCATCAGAGCTGTTTCACCAACTTCTCCTCGATGAATGCAACAACTTCCACAGACGAGACGGCACTAGGAATTTGGGGATGAGGAATGCGCTAAAACGACAGTCAGACAAGAGAATAACCCCGTATGCTCTTTCTGAAAAGTGTCCTAAACACGAGTGCTCGTCTGCTGTACTAGATCGTTACTTACCCTTCAGATTTTATTTTTTATAAGAAGGTATTCACCGCGTCTTCTTAAAATGAAAATACTTGATGAGAGGTCAAAGATATTGCGTACACAAGGAAAGATAAAGATTATGAGAATGAATACAGCAAGCGATATCGAGATTGCACTTGAAGAAACACCACTACAAGGTGTGGAATCATACATATATCCGGACAACGATATAGATAAAGTTGGAGGTACAGACAATGATATCACAAGATTAACAATGGCTAGAGGAGCTTTCACAGCATTGGGAATCATTTAAATATCAAAAGAAATAAAGTGCAATACACACAAAAAATAAAAAAATAAGGAATATTCAAATCAAATGTCAAGTCAGTCCTATTGTATGGCTGTGAAACATGAAGAAACACAAAAACAAAAAACAAGTTAGACTGTCATAAATGTGTGTAAGATTGAAGAGTTGAAATTGTATGACCAAAAAAAATAAATAAAGTAGTTAGTGAGTGAAAGTATAGTAATGAATAAAATTGTAATAAATAACGTACATTAAAAGTATAATAAATAAATATTATATACTTATATAAGATCAGTAACGTGCAGTTTTGAATTTAAAAACACATAGAACTGAATTGTGACACGGAAACGACATTCATTCATTCACTAACCCTGCCCCCGACCCTTTTCGACTCCTGAAGGAGCAAAAACCCTCAACAAACACATGCCAAGTCCTCCTGTAGCAAGCTATCAGCTCAAGGTTTTGTCTTTATCGTTTGAATTTCTGTCACCGCTTCTCTTCTCCATGGGCTCTTCGATCTTAAAACTATTATTTGTGAGGATGTCTTACCTATGGCAATGTAAATTGTATTGTAATTGATGCGTGCCGTCCATCAGTTGTAGTAATATATAATAATCTGAACAAGGTCCGTGGCCAAATACACACATAAGGGTATGTCGACAGACACGTATCAACTTGAATGCCAAATTAAGCGTAACTCCTTTTCACAAGTCACGATACACAATTTATTCAATACTGTTACATAGCTCCATCAGGTATAATAATATGTTCACGCCCAATGGCAAAGGCAGTAATATGCAGTCTTCATGATGTCGTAAGGCAGTCTGTTCCGCTATGGAGATCTGTCCTTTCATTCTCAACGGTTTAATATATTTGACACGTTCGACACAATAATGAAAATTACTTCCTGACATTCAAAGAATCTAGGAACACCTCAACAGAGTATATTGGTGCCATAGTGTTGGTAAAATTCAGGTAAAACACAGTAGACTGCAGGAGCAAACACACATGCGACCTCTCACATTAAAACACAATCGGCATCTCTTTCTTGCAGACGATAAAACCCCACTTTTGCTCAAATTCGCGTCTGATACCGTCCTATCCCGGCATGACGTCATTTCCATTTATTGTGAGTAAATCCGTAATAAAATATAAGAAATGAAGCTCTGTCGAGCTGAAGATACTTCACACATAATCGTTATGAATTTTACTCATAGATCCCTTTGACTACACATTTCCCTAAATTCCATTCATTTTCTAGTTATGCTTAAATCAAAGATAGAGATCCGTATTTATACGGACATAATACTGTGTATAACAATGCACATTATTTATTTTGTAGCAACTTTGTAGTCCCCAATCATCTTATATTTGACCGCCATAAGTCAGGCGGCAGAATACATTCCTGCCTAACTTTTTTATTTATTGGTTAGAAACTGCCAAGTTTATTCTCCAATCTTCCAGCCACTTCTGGCTTCCAGTATATGTTGTTTAGTATTCTTAGATCTTTTCTATCAATCTCTGTCTTCCAGCATTCTGATAATCTCGTGATGTTTTATCTCGTAAAATACCTTGGTGTAATCTATGAAGCCCTTCCATAGATCTTTCTGTACATCTATGGACATTTCCATTATCGTTTGTCTTGTGTATACAGCATTGCGCCTTCCATTTTGTTCAACAAATGCACAATGATTATCGGAAATCTCCATTGTTATATTAAGTTTATTTAAAGAGAAAAATGCAGGGAGATAATAAATACATCGTACATGCACTAACAATATGAAAACAATGCATACAATCATGAAGATTCGCTAATATAGGGTTTGTTTTCATGCATACAGCATGTCTGCGAATATCTATCAAACTGCAGATTTCAGGCAGTTTCACAGAAAATCTCGCAAGAGCATTGTTATTGTTGTTCAGAATCGACATCATTGCAGCCAGGGCTAACCCATAGCTGCTCAGTCTCCGCTAGCAAACGTTGAAGGGAATGAATTGTAAATGTTCGGGTTCGCGCTGGTTGTATTTACGCCAGATGCGTAACGTTCATCCCTGCCAGTCTTATGCCTAATGCCAAACTCCAGCAGTCTTAGCCATGATGATTCATCGATTGCAGTGTCATTCTCTAATAGGCCATCATTAATTGTCCTCAGTATCTCTCTCATGTCCATATCCAGTGCATCTTCTATAGGTGCTCTTGATGCTAGTCTGTCAGCCCTCTCATTACCGCATACCCCTGCATGACCAGGACAGTAGATCCACACCAGTTCTTGGAGATTCTTGAAGAGCAATAAGACGGCCGAATAAACTGTACAGTCACAGGTTATTGTTATTGAACATAATCTACGTCACTACACTCCGGCCAAACCCATAAGTACTGAGTCTCCCTCAGCAAATGTAATATGTTACAAGTGTAGTATGTAAATATATGCACAAGATTAAATTATTTGCCGTCTGCGCTGATAAAGTCGTTTGTAACTAATCTCCAACATTGTTATTTCAAAATGGTGTAACAATATCACCAGTGTGGGTTTGATGACAAAAGGAAAGGAAAAATAAAAGACGTGATAGTGGAAAAAAGATTAGAAGAAGCTGGCGATGGATAGGGCACGCATTGAAGAAAACTGTTGCTAACATTAGAAGGCAGTCCGTATTCTGGAATTTCCAGGGTACGAGAGGTAGAAGGAAGACCAATGAGTGCACGGAGAAGAGGACTTGGAGGCCTATTTGAAAGCTATCTGGAAGACATGGAAAGACCTGGAGCTGATGGCACGTGACAGGAAAACTTGGCGTAAGATTCTTGAAGGAAGTTAAAGGGTGATGTTGCTGAAGAAATATAACGTGTAAGTTTTATGTGTAAGATCAAAGTAACTGCCGTCTGCGCATATAACATTGTCCGTAATTTATCTTCAACATTTGATTTCATAATGACATGACGAAATCCCCAATGAGAAGCTCACGACAGTAGACAGATGCCAGTGGAACACAAAGTTGGCAGAAGACGCTAACGGTGGATAGGGCATACACTGAGGAAACCTGTTGAGTCATCAAGTTCTACGTATATACAGGGTGTCCATAAAAGATTGTACCCTTTTCCAAAAAATTTATTCTCGGCCCCTGATGTGGTACGAGGATGCTTTCTATCACAAAAGTAAGGTAATCTCTACAAGTTTTTAAGCATACCATAAAAGAATGTACCTATTTCTTTTTTTTCACCTACTGGACCAGTGTGTGGAGATACATGAAACAATTACCTGTTGCAACTCAACTGCGAACGTTTCACTTGAAATACCCGCCGTGCACATGCGAAGGGTGCACATATTGAGTCTTTGTAAGGTATGCTTAAAGACTTGCAGAGATTATCTTACTTTTGTGATAGAAAGCATCCTCGTACCACATCATGGGGCCGAGAATAATTTTTTTTGAAAAGGGTACAATCTTTTATGGACGCCCTGTATAATCTTCATTACTGTATGGTGTAGAAACATGGACAATGAACAAAAAATTAGAAGAAAGAGTTGTGGCCTTTGAGATGTGGATATATAGAATAATGGAAAACGTCTCATAGAAAGAGTTGTGGCCTTTGAGATGTGGATATATAGAATAATAGAAAACGTCTCATAGAAAGATTTGAGGCCCTTGAGATATGGATATATAGAATAATGGGAAACGTCTCATAGAAAGAGTTGAGGCCCTTGAGATGTGGATATATAGAATAATGGGAAACGTCTCATAGAAAGAGTTGAGGCCCTTGAGATGTGGATATATAGAATAATGGGAAACGTCTCATAGAAAGAGTTGAGGCCCTTGAGATGTGGATATATAGAATAATGGGAAACGTCTCATAGAAAGAGTTGAGGCCCTTGAAATGTGAATATATAGAATAATGGGAAACGTCTCATAGAAAGAGTTGAGGCCATTGAGATGTGGATATAAAGAATAATTGGAAACGTCTCATAGAAAGAGTTGAGGCCCTTGAGATGTGGATATATAGAATAATGGGAAACTTCTCATAGAAAGAGTTGAGGCCCTTGAGATGTGGATATATAGAATAATGGGAAACTTCTCATAGAAAGAGTTGAGGCCCTTGAGATGTGGATATATAGAATAATGGGAAACGTCTCATAGAAAGAGTTGAGGCCCTTGAGATGTGGATATATAGAATAATTGGAAACTTCTCATAGAAAGAGTTGAGGTCCTTGAGATGTGGATATATAGAATAATGGGAAACGTCTCACAGAAAGAGTTGAGGCCCTTGAGATGTGGATATATAGAATAATGGGAAACGTCTCATAGAAAGAGTTGATGCCCTTGAGATGTGGATATATAGAATAATGGGAATAGAAAGAGTTGAGGCCCTTGAGATGTGGATATATAGAATAATGGGAAACGTCTCATAGAAAGAGAAGAAAACAAATAAATAGGTCCTAGAAAACCTAGGAATGAAAAGAGAACTAAGGAAGGAGATCAAAATTAATAAACTAAAATATTTTGGCCATGTAAAAAGACATAACAATTTGCTGAAGACCATAATCGAAGGCAAAGTTGCAGGCAAACGTGCAAGAGGAAGACAGCGCTATAAGTGGGAAGATAACATCAAGAGATGGACAAGAAAGAGTTTATCAGAGTGCACCATCGAAACAAGAGACAGAAGACGTTGGAGATCCATTGCAGCCGACTTTCAATGTGAAAATGGCCCCTTATAATGATGTTGTTGCTAACATTACACGGAAGTCCTTGTTCTGGAATCCAAATGGTACTAAAGGTATAGAGAGACATTTTCAAAAAAATCAAAAGAGAAAGGGAAAAAAAGACAAGGAGATAAAAACAACAGGAGGACCTTGGCAGTAATCTTTTTAAAGACTATGCTGCTTGGAAAACTGAAGGCTAATAAATTAATGAATAATTTCGTCCTAAACGTTGTCGTTACACTCTCAAACGTTATAACGTGCACGAGTGTCATGACACGGCCAGATACACACTGAAAATCGAAATGAACTTCTGTAGGGAAATCACATGTAAACTAGCACAACCTAAATTCTGAAATATTTTTATAGTTAATATCCCGAACAGAATAATTATTTTTGGGATGAGTGCAGAAACTACTATTACATGTAATTATGGCAGTGAGAGAGCATTATCTTTGATAATTGACGAGAAAATTATGATTTTGTCGCTAAACTAGCACAAATTCGCAAAACAGCTTCAAATCCCAAGAAAGTTTTCAAGCAGGAAAGGAACGAAATGATTGGACACTCGAGAGCAAGCAGGAAAGCAACGAAATGATTGGACGTTCGAGAGAAAGCAAGAAATGGACGTAAAGACGACGTTCGAAGAAAAGGGTAGACTTGAGATGAAGCCGTCTCAGACCAAGTCCGTACTCCCCGAAATCACTTCAAGATCTGCTAGAGCTGAGAAGTAAATCCTGAGGGCTGCTTGTTATTGCTAGAAATAATCAGCCTCAACACAATCAGATAACTGAAGAGAAGTCATAACTAACCG
This sequence comes from Oreohelix idahoensis, assembly GCA_024509875.1. NCBI lineage: Eukaryota > Metazoa > Mollusca > Gastropoda > Stylommatophora > Oreohelicidae > Oreohelix > Oreohelix idahoensis. The sequence goes on from JAMPIV010001914.1 coordinate 67,990, forward strand.
CCGCCGTGAGCGCTTGTTAGATCGAAGCTCAAAACACAGCCTCAGAATCGTGCTACAACTGTTCTGAGGGTATATTTAAAATTTGTAGATTATTAATCTTAGAACTTGAGCTGATGGCACGCGACATGAAGGCTTGGCATAACTCTTTTGAAGGCCTATGCTCCTTGGGGAGAAGAAGGGTTATGAATAAATGAATGACTGTTTGAAAGTAGAAATGAATTTGCACGAATCGATCACAAGAATCCAACGTAAAGATACACATAAAGCGTGGGGAAACCGACCTCTAGAAGAAAATACAATTTGAGAAAATTCCCAAATTTCCTGAAGCAAAGTCGGATGTTTAGTATCTCCAGGATTATGAATTGACGGCAGCCTTGACAATGGTCGCATTTACTTGTCGCCAGGCTCTCTAGTTGAATTATATTCCGTGACTCTGTAATCCTTGCTCAGACTTTCTAACAATAAGCATTAAGGTCATGAATGGTATCTTTAGAGGGTTGTCATTCCTTTATCGCGTGTGTTCTTTTTTATTGCTTTTAACTGTATTTTTTTTCTTAGTGTTTTAATCTCCTTATTACCCACACAGAGATATATATATATGTAAATACTATGTAAACTTACAAATTCATTACATTCCATTTTTCAACATTCACCCTTCAGCACAAGAGTAGATAGTGTATATACTAAATAAATAATAAGGAAATTGTATTTGAACGACTTGTCAATTTTATCTTTGTTAAGTAAAATCTGTTTCCTTGTTTATTAATATCACAGTTAGTTACACAGCGGAGGTGGCCCTTTATGTCGGTCTCCTCTCTACTATTGTTTCGAGATCAGAACATTCACAGCCGTAACTAATTTGTGATACCAGTAGTCCTCTCAGACACTGGGACTTCACCATTTTCTGCAGAAATTCTATTTCTGTAATTGTCAGTACTATACTGATCTTAAAGCCAAATAACACAGAGCTTTCCAATTGACAGAGATCGCTGGTTTCTTGTGGCAAAGGTGCGGGGTTCAAATCACGGCACCTACACACTCTCCAGTCTACCCAGCTGTAAATGGGATCCTCTCCCTTTCTTATCTTTGAGTTAGGGAAGGAAAAGGCAGCGAGGAAAGGAACTGGTCACCATACCTCTCGATGCTGGACCTAGTATGGCGTAGTCTCTAACAGTTCACTCCCCTACGGCTGTATCTTCAATGGAACTATTTGGAGAGTCCCCTTTTGGAGAGCCCCCTTGAATGGCCGGGAATGCACTGTATGCCACGCGCTTCTGCCTCCTAGCTTAGGACCAAATGTGATGATCCTTCAAATACAAGCCAAGCTGAAGACACTGGGAACTCATGACTTCAACTCAACACGTTTCGGAATGGCAGAAAAGGCACAGGAAAAGCCTAGATCTACAGTGTAGATAATACCAAGGAGTCTCCAACTTGGTATTGGCCACAAAAGAGCGAGAAGCTCAGCTGTATTATTAAGGTTCTTCTTTGTTCTGCTTTTCCTGTTTTTTCCTTATGGGGCATTGAGCTGTTGCAGTTTAGTAATCTAAGGGAAGTAACTGAGATAGAATTTCAGGAAATAAGTTAGCCAGGTTTTGTAAACTCAAATAGGGTAAAGGTTAAATGAAGGGATGCGCAGTGAGATGTGCGCAGTAGGTCCCTTCTAGAGGAATCGAAGTTCAGTCGATATATACTAGAGAAGCACGCTTCTTAGGGTCAGTTCAGAAGCGTCAGGCAGACTAAGCGGACCGCATGGGTCCTGTCAACGGTCAAGTGAGATAGACAAGCCATCTTGAGACCGCTGTGCTCAGTAGAACAACGAGCGGTATGTAGAATGGTCATCACAGAAAGTATGTACGTCAGGAATTATAATGAACCTGGGTACACTATAAAAAAGAACATGTGCTACTCAAAACAGATGTGAAGTTAGATCCCAACGCTTCGACAACTACCACAGAACCATCATTGCATCTGGACACCTTGCATCAGAACTTCATTTCATGAACTCTTTCAACGTGTGTGTTATTTTATTTTTGGGATTTCGTTGAGCTGGGGGCTGGCACATGAGCTGTTTGCATTGTACGGGGCTTGGCAAATGAGCTGTTTCCCTAGGGCTGGGGCGTCAGATACCCTAGATCCGGCCCTGGTAATGGGTGAAGGATAGGGCCTTTAGGAGCTGGTCGATATCAACAGAGTAATAACGTTGGTTATGCCCCAGGTGCAGAATCCCGCACCATACCAAGACAGTTTGAGAGGAACGAGGACAATGACAAATTCAAATTCTTTTTGTTCGGACATCATTTATGGAATAAGCGTTCCTTACTCGTATTTCTTGTGTGAAGTCAAATTTCTTACCCCCCCCCCCCCCCCCCCCCCCCCCCCTTCTCATATCGTCACACGATCACAACATTTAGCCCCTCTGCCCCCTCACTGCGTAATGTCCTATGTTTAGGACCCCTAAGGCGTCTGTATCCGCGCATGGAGTTCTCAACGTGTCCCCTTTTAGCGGCGGTTAAAAAAAAAAAAAAATACTGCCCGTTTGTCCAATCGATAACGACGATTACTATGGACCAACCCTCAGAAGGTAAGCCAATTCAACGCGGGAAAACATTTGATTAACACAGTCTGAAATAACTACGGCGGAAGTTTGTTAAGATGGTCCTTGAGTTACCAACTGTGATTTCTGAAGCTGGGCTAAAAGCGTGGTCTTACTGAATTTTTAAAATTTTTTCCCCTTTAATATTCTTACCATTTACCATCACGGCGACCTCATGTGTGGCGCGAGCAGTTTGTTGCACCAAAATAAAGAAAAAATAATGGAAGAAAACACCCCACTGACATCTCAACAGGCTTAATCCTACTTACTTACTTGTTCCTCTTCTACGTTGAAGATCCCTTGGCAGTTGGAAATCGTAAAGATTTCAAGCATTGCGCGCTGCTCCGGCAAAAGGTTAGAAATGAGGAAACCTACCCACCACATAAATATTTATATATTGTTCAAAAAAAGAAACCCAACTTTTTTGGTGTTACTTTTATAAAAGATATTCGCTGATTGGACATCAGTCAACCTATCGACTGTGTCCACCTGGTCAATAACTTCTCGTGGTTACCTGAATTGTACTCACCTCATGATTCGTGAGGTCATGAAAGAGGTCAAGGTCAAAAGAACATTTTTGACAATAACTCGTGACAGGTTCATGAGAATCCCGTGAAACTTACTGAACACAAAACATTCTGACCATATTATTGAATGCCTATAAAAGATTGACGCTCCTCGAATAAATTCAGTTGAAAATTCAATGCGCAAGTATGGCTCATCTCACTACAGAACAACGACTCATCATCATTGGACGTTTACAGACTGGACAGTCACAAAGTGTAGTGGCCAGACAATTTAATGTGGTTAGAAGCACCATTAGTCGCCTTTGAAAGCGATTTCAAGAAACTGGCTCAGTGGCAGACCGGCCGCGCAGTGGAAGACCCAGAGTCACAACTCCTGCCGAAGACCGCTTCATACGGCTGCGTCACCTCAGGAATCGACTTGCATCTGCGTCCTCCACAGTCCAGTCAATGTGAGCAGCTCGTCGAATTTCAGGTACCGGCTGCACGACTCTGGTCTTTGGGCTAGAAGACCTTACAGAGGTCCTGTTCTTACGGACCGGCATCGCCAGAACCGACTGCAGTGGGCGAATTAATATGAAACAAATATAAAGGTATGTTATCAGGCACTCGCAGGAAATAAAGAAGTAGAACACCAGACAACAGAAAAACAACAGACATGAGTGGCTTACCCAGGATTTGAACACTGGACCTTCCGTGCGACAACCCCGCCTAGCCATGCAAGCGAATCACACTATCCGCCCTGCCATCTACGCATCATCAAAAAATGATGTTTCAATGGCAGGTCAACAGTGCGATTCGCTTGCATGGCTAGGCGGGGTTGTCGCACGGAAGGTCCAGTGTTCAAATCCTGGGTAAGCCACTCATGTCTGTTGTTTTTCTGTTGTCTGGTGTTCTACTTCTTTATTTCCTGCGAGTGCCTGATAACATACCTTTATATTTGTTTCATATTAATTTACTGTTTACAGGCCTCGGGTTTCCCTCCCTTATGTGTAATAAATGCAGTGGGCGAACCAGCATCGTCAATGGACCGTTGGGAATGACTGGAGACGGGTTTGGTTTAGTGATGAATCATTTTTTTGTGCTCCAGCGACACGATAGACGGAGAAGAGTTTACCGCAGAGTCCATGAGCGCTACGCTCAGAACAGCGTTGATGAGGCTCCACATGGTGGTGGAGGTGTACTGATGTGGGGGGCGATCAACTTCATGGGACGAAGTGACCTGGTGCAAATTGAAAGACGCCTGAATGCCCAACGATACGTCGCTGAAATTCTTCGTCCTCACGTCCTTCCACTTCTGGCTGCACGAGGGTCGATTTTTCAGCAGGATAACGCTCGACCTCATGCGGCACAACTCACCACCCAGTTCCTCGCTGACAACAACGTCCAGACCATTCCGTGGCCAGCCATGTCATCAGACATGAACCCCATAGAACACTTATGGGATGAACTCGACAGACGACTCCGCCAGCAAGACGTGGCTCCAGCCAATCTCCGACAGTTGTCTCTTGCACTGCGGGAAGAGTGGGCAGCCATCCCACAACAACAGATCCAACGGCTAATCGGATCCATGTCAAGGAGATGTCGTTCTCTGATAGAGGCCAGAGGAGGCCTACAATTTACTGAAACGGAGGCCTCAGTCGCAAAGAATAAAAGTCCAAACCAAATTTAATGAACATCATTTCATTGTCAAAGTCTGAAAGTTTCTTCATGCTAAGATTGAAACATTAATTCCGTAAAATAAAATATTGGTACAAGTTTGAAATTTGGTGTCCATTACCACTGCAATAATGTTGCGTTTATTTTTTTGAACAGTATATAGAATAAATGATTCTTTTATGCACACACTAGGATCATCGCTGGTGCAACAGAGTTCGTGCACTGTGCTGAGATCCTCCTTGTGTGATCTAAGGGAAGAGACCGTTGCACTTATGGAGTTGCCCGTGTGCAATAAAGATGGTCCTTAAAACAAAAACCAAACCAGTCTTCTGCTTTAGGATGTAATGGTTAGCCAGAGAAAGCGCCATACAATCCTATTGGCTGTCTTCCTTTTCACCTGATTACAGTTCAGTACTCGTTTGTTCGGTGATAGTCTGATGTAATAGTCTGATGTTGTCATAGTCTGGTGTTGCCATAGTCTGGTGTTGCCATAGTCTGATGTTGTCAAAGTCTGGTGTTATTATAGTCTGATGTTTTCATAATCTGATGTTGTCAAAGTCTGATGTTGTCATAGTCTGGTGTTGTCATAGTCTGATATTGTCATAGTCTGATGTAGTTGTCACAGTCTGATGTTGTTGTCATAGTCTGATGTTGTTGTCATAGTCTGATGTTGTCATAGTCTGATGTTGTAATAGTCTGGTGTTTTTATAATCTGATGTTTTCATAATCTGCAATTGTCATAGTCTGATGTTGTCACAGTCTGTAGTTCTCATAAGCTGGTGTTGTCATAGTCTGGTGTTGTCATAGTCTGATGTTGTCAAAGTCTGGTGTTGCCCTAGTCTGGTGTTGTCATAGTCTCGCGTTGTCATAGTCTGATGTTGTCATAATCTGATGGCGTCATAGTCTGATGTTGTCCTAGTCTGATGTTGTCATAGTCTGATGGTGACATAGTCTGATGTTGTCATAATCTGATGTTGTCCTAGTCTGATGTTGTCATATCTGATGTTGACGTAGTCTGATGTTGTCATAATCTGATGTTGTCTTAATCTGATGTTGTCATAATCGGATGTTGTCCTAGTCTGATGTTGTCATAGTCTGATGTTGACGTAGTCTGATGTTGTCATAATCTGATGTTGTCCTAGCCTGATGTTGTCATAATCTGATGTTGTCCTAGTCTGATGTTGTCATAGTATGCTATTGACATAGTCTGATGTTGTCATAATCTGATGTTGTCCTAGTCTGATGTTGTTATAGTCTGCTGTTGTCATAGTCTGATGTTTTCATAGTCTAATGTTTGCCTCCCAGCGAACTCTGTGTCTTCTTGCTGGTCTGGATCCTTGGCACTAAATTTCATCAGAACAAGAATAATTAAACTAAACATTTCTAAGTAAAAGATTTTTTTGCTTATATGATTGTCGTACGGTAGGAGTGAGTAGGTTTCTCTCCTCCAGCCTATCCGTACAACTGTGCTTTGTTTATAAGACAGTCTTTGCCTCCATATCTAAAAAAAGACAAGTTTCTCTACACACACACAACTATGTGACAACAAGACACACACACGTGAAGAACTAAATATAAATGGGTATGGGTCTGACCAACACACAAAGTTAAATTTCTTTGTTGTTTATTACGAGTCAAAGATATCAAGAAATCATTTACATATAGAGGAAATATAGAAGAATGGTGCGCCTTCACCGTATGGAGAAAACCCAAAAATATTAACCCAAAGGTTTAAGGTTAGCACTTGGTTACAGAATAAACAATCTTGGTACAATATAAGACCAAGTAAAGTAAACAAAAATCAGACAACCAAATTAATAGATATTTCTCAGCAAGAACAAGAAAATCATCACACACTCACTCACTCAGTGGCCATCTCTCACTCTCTTACCTATAGTCTTCTACCCGTGGGTCTGTGGTATCCCTTGGTAACAGATTATTCCTCGAACATAATCCCTATTTCACTGTGATTTAATATACCACTCCAGCTGTGGAGGATACAAATTGGCCCCAGTCCATCCCAAAAAGAAAAAAACTAATGAAATGAATGCCGAATATGTTATTTTCCTTGATTAATCCTGGTAGCAATATAAAATCGTAAAGGTTATCGTCACTGTTCTTAACTATCACTTTTACTCCGATGCACAGGGGAATATAAGTCTAGACACAGGAACTACAACTGAATAAATCGTTGCGACAACGCTTGCAGTGTATGGGCGACGGGGAAAAACAGGCTTGTTTCCCACTCGGTATGGAACTTATATCTGGATACAGGTTTCACTACGAATAGGCAAATAGTGTGAGAATCCTTGAGGTTTACCATTTAAGAGAGGGTATACTTCTAGTATCTGGATAAATCCGGTTTGCTTCTAATGTAAAAAATTATGATGACGGATTTGTATATCGGCCGACTCTTTGCCAGAGCGCCGGTCCTGCACAGTGTATAAAAATAGCTACTCCACTGGAATACAAATGTCAGGTGTCGGGGAAAATAAGGATGTTATCAAGTATACGCCACTTGTGGGGCTGTTAAAAATAATATCCAGGATTTGGTAAGTCCAGTATGTATGGTTTTCAGTCACAATATATCATCGGGCTAGTACACACTTATAAATGAAGAAAAAAAGATCCCTGGTCGTCTGCTTGGGATCAGGTCTGCGAAAAATACAAGAAAACATTTATTGGAAAATGCTACCATTTTATATATATATATATATATATATATATATATATATATATATATATATATATATATATATATATATATATATATATATATATATATATATATATATATATATTATATATATATATATTAAGTGCCGCGTCCGTCTACACAGTAAACATAATTACAGTCTCTTCTCAGTTATGTAGCCGTCTAGTGGCTTGGTCTAACATATTACTGAATATCTGGTTATGAAAATCGCGACGCGTTATTGTATTTAATACGCCTTACTAGGAAGAAAAATCTAAGTGAAGTATAAGTGTTTAACTTTAAATGCTATCACCGTGAAATACTTCTAATACTTATAACTATTTTCCTATTACCAGAAATATAGAATTAAATCTCCACGAATCACTTATAAACAATATCCAAAAGAAGTGGTTTTATGACTGCGCGCTAGACTTTTCTGACTGACGACTGATGGCTCAGTTATAGAAACTGCCGTATATATGTCATAGATTGCTCTTGCTCTCTAATGGCGTTATTTCACACTCCTGTGTGGGACAGAACGTCAGGAGCTAGAGTTATCAAGATGAGAGGCTTTACGTTTCGGTCTTCCAGAGTTTCTCGTCTGGACCTTTGACCGACATCATAAGACTTTTGTTCTACTAGCGGGTTTCCCTTTAGAATGCCCGTGTTCACGATCAAAGGAGACTAGAGGGTTTCTAGATTTTCCCTGAATGAACGTCAAAGGGATCTGGTCTGTTTCTCTCACGTGCTGTCTGGCTGTCGAGTATAATATTATTGACAGATGAGCTCGCGTGAGTTGAACGAAGTATAACCAAAACGTGATTTGTTTCCTGCTATGACTGACAGGTCACGAAGATTGTAAACACTGCGTTGGCCAGTGTTTAAAGAAAATGGGGCGGGGACAAAAGGGTGAACTGCAGAAGAGACAGGACAGGTAGTATAATGCGTGTTTTAGCGAGCAAACCAGAGAGCAGCTATTTGGTTACAATAGGCTGTTAGATTACTGTAGACTCTTTTCCATTACACGTCACAATGATCAGTCATTCAATACCCTCTCGTCTGTCTGTCTGTCTGTCCATCCGTCCGTCCGTCAAGATAGCCAGCCATCTACCCGTCCGTGCGTCCATCTGTCTGTTTGTCTGCCTGCCTGCCTGTCTGTCTGTCAGCCTGCATGCCTGCTTGTGTCTGTTTGTCAAACTACGCCTATCCATCAATCTTGTCTATGTACCTTGTCTGTCTATCTATCTCTCTCTTTCCATCTATCCCTCATCGATAAGTCAGTCCGTCGGTGTGTCGGCCCGTCTGTCACACCGTCCGTGCCTCCGCTTGTCCGTCTGTCTGACTAACTGTCTCTGTATATCTATCTCCATCCATCCATAAGTCCGTCCATTTGTGTGTCTGTCGGTCCGTCCTTCCGTCTGTCTGTCTGTCCGTCCATCTGCCTGGCTGTCCGTCTGTCTGTAAACCTATACTCATATGTGCCTTTCTGTGTTCACTTTTTGTTATATATTTGTGTTTCTCTTTCTATGATATTCTCCTTGTGCCACCCAGTCTCTATTCTTTGATATCGCTACATCGTTCAATCCGTTTCTCAGACTATTTATTATCTCTATCTGTGTCTGTCTCTACATCTGTTTGTCGACCGACCAGTCACTTCACGACCTCCACATATTACTTTCTCAGGTCAGCTCCACCACAATTCTCCAACCGTCCACCACAGCCCCTTTGCACCAGTGCTTACACATGTCTACCACAGTTAAAAAAAAAAAAATCAAATCAATAACACGCAAGCAGAAAACATCAATTCAGAAATAAGAATGAGAAAGGTAAACAAAATATAAACCAAAGCATGAAAAAAATAAAATTAACGCGACTCCAGCGGAGAGACATGTAAATTTGTATCAACGATCGATGCCCATCTCCCAGTTATTTAAAAAGAAAAGGAAAAGGGAGATTCCTATTTATTGATTTCCCGTCGTTCCTGGAGCTATAAATAGATCGAAAGCATGCGCGGTTTTAAGGAGAATTACTTAGTGAGCATGGGGGTATCTTGTCTGGCGTTATTGAACTCTATCGGAGACACGGTTCTCAGTGTAGACAACTGTATCTAATTGTTATTATTACATACTTACGTATGCGAAACAGCGTACAGGCGGCTATAGGGATATATAAAGCGTCGTTAAATTTTCGTGCAATGCTTCAGTTATCTGCTTCTTCTTCTTCGTAATTCTCAGACGTCTACTTGAATGTTTTCAAAGAAAGCAGTAGTCAGTTTGAGGCTATTTGAATCTCCGCAGATCTTTTCCACGAATGTTACTGGTGTCGGTCATTTGCCCTTTCTCTGTTCCTTATAAGTTGGGCAACTTTGAAGCAGACGTTCAGCAGTCATTTTATCAGTTCCACAATTACACTGATCGGTAGTTCCTCTCTTTAGCTTCTTGAATAGATGGTATCTCAATCTGTTGTGGCCAGTGAAGAGTCTGAAGATTACCACTTGTTCTTTTCTGTTGAGCCGGTAGTATGCATCACTTTGTGTTTGACCTGGATGACTGAGTTAAATAACGAATCGTCTTCACTGCCTTTCAAATCCCCAAGGAGCATAGGCCTTCAATATACGAATGCCAAGTCTTCTAGTCCCGTGCCATCAGCCCGAGGTCCTTTCTTGTCTGTCCCCGCTTCTTTTTTCATATCCCGAACGACACGCGAAGTCCCTATTGATTCATTAACAGACTGGTCAAATATTTAATGAGTTCTGACTATATGCCCTTGTTATGATTAAAATTCATAACGATTGTGCCTATTATATGGTTAGCTCAACAGGGCTCTTTGTTTGTTTATTTTATACGGGTCACTGATAAAGACGGGTAAGGAAGGGAAACCTGAGTCGCTTGCATAGCTAGGCGGGGTTGTCGCACGGAAGGTCCAGGTTTCGAATCCTGGGTAAGCCACTCATGTCTGTGGTTTTTCTGTTGTCTAGTGTTCTACTTCTTTATTTCCTACGAGTGCCTGATAACATACCTTTATGTTTGTCTCATAAAGACGGGTGAGTGACGTTAAGCCGATATGCTTGGCTGGCTCACGTGAAACTAGAGGAGTAGAAGTGCGGGGCCTTATACGATTGTGTGTTATGGCGAGTGGACGTATGTGTTTGAGCTCCTTATTGTTGAAGTGTTTATAATGGAGTTATGTTATCACTAATACATCACGATCTTCTGGGAGATGTATCTAGTTATCTGTATTGACAAGAAGTATAATTGCTCAGTGTCGAGTGTTAAGAGAAATAAATCATATTGAGAACTAAAGGACAGCGTTCCTGACATGAACTGACTGCCTACGGTATATCGTTTACTGCATCTTATCTGCCATTATATGGTGGCCTGAACTTTATTGTATGTGGAGTTGCGTGCAGTCTTAAATAAATTGTATATTGTCCATTTCGTCCATTGTGGCTCAATTAATTTAAATTTATATTGGCTTGTTGCGGGGTCTACTTGCTTACTACCCTAGAAGTGATCTTGGCCACAGGAACTATCCTGTTACTAAATATTAACATTAATAATATATAAAAGACACGTAACAGTCCTCTCATCAAATTATTTTTCAAATTATTGTCTGATATACTGTTTTGAATTGTGTTTGTTTGTTGTTGTTTTTTTTCATTACTTTCTTTATTGTTTTTATTTTACATACTTAATTTTAGAGCGTCCGATTGGCAGAGTGGTTAGAGCTCTGGTCTCTCGCTGTCAAGGCGCTGGGTTCGAATCACAGTATCGACACGCTCCAGTCTACCTAGCTGTAAATGGGTACCTGACATTGAGCTAGGTAAGGAGAAGGCAGCGAGGAAGGGAACTGGTCTCCCCACCTCTCGATGCTGGACCTAGTATGGTGAAGTCTCTGACACTTCACTCCCCTATGGCAGTATCTGTTGTGGTACTACCTTTTTTTCACTTTATTTTAATTATGATTAGATACCGTCAAAATATGGTGTTATATTTTCTTTATAATGTTGAATGCCATTACTTTATCTGAAAATACATGTGGGAATGAAAGGATATTAGATAGATAGATAGATAGATAGATAGATAGATAGATAGATAGATAGACAGATAGATAGATAGATAGACAGACAGACAGACAGACAGACAGACAGACAGACAGACAGACAGACAGATAGATAGATAGATAGATAGATAGATAGATAGATAGATAGATAGATAGATAGATAGATAGATAGATAGATAGATAGATAGATAGATAGATAGATAGATAGATAGATAGATAGATAGATAGATAGATAGATAGATAGATAGATAGATAGATAGATATATAAATAGATAGATAGATAGTTAGATAGATGGATAGATAGATAGATAGATAGATAGATAGATAGATAGATAGATAGATAGATAGATAGATAGATAGATAGATAGATAGATAGATAGATAGATAAGATAGATAAAATAGATAGATAGATAGATAGATAGATAGATAGATAGATAGATAGATAGATAGATAGATAGATAGATAGATAGATAGATAGATAGATAGATAGATAGATAGATAGATAGATAGATAGATATATAGATAGATAGATAGATAGATAGATAGATAGATAGATAGATAGATAGATAGATAGATAGATAGATAGATAGATAGATATATAGATAGATAGATAGATAGATAGACAGACAGACAGACAGACAGACAGACAGATAGATAGATAGATAGATAGATAGATAGATAGATAGATAGATAGATAGATAGATAGATAGATAGATAGATATATAGATAGATAGATAGATAGATAGATAGATAGATAGATAGATAGATAGATAGATAGATAGATAGATAGATAGATAGACAGACAGATAGACAGACAGACAGACAGACAGACAGACAGACAGATAGATAGATAGATAGATAGATAGATAGATAGATAGATAGATAGATAGATAGATAGATAGATAGATAGATAGATAGATAGATAGATAGACAGACAGACAGACAGACAGACAGACAGACAGACAGACAGACAGATAGATAGATAGATAGATAGATAGATAGATAGATAGATAGATAGATAGATAGATAGATAGATACCAGAACAAGGACTGTCTTGTAATGCTATCATCAATGCTGTCTTGTAATGCTATCATCAATGCTGTCTTGTAATGATATCATCAATGCTGTCTTGTAATGCTATCATCAATGCTGTCTTGTAATGCTATCATCAATGCTGTCTTGTAATGCTATCAACAGGTTGTCTCAATGTCTTCTTCTGTTTGGATGCTTAACCACCGGCTATCAAAGCAGTCAGTGGCCATCACGCCTGGTGGCAGCAACAAATAGCTTCCACTTTGTTCGGTCGGTGGCTATCCTTCGTACAGTGCCCTAACTCTGGTTCATTCTTTGCATCTCGGTCTCCATAGTTCTCCGCAGGTTGTTTTTGGTCTGCCTTTCTGTCGCTTTCTTTCAGGGGCCCATAACATAGCTGTACTTGTGATGGCATCATGGTCTCTTCTGAGGACGTGGCCAACCCAACTCCAGCGTCTGCCAGCTATAATGGTGTACATGTCCTCTTGGTTGCTCCGAGTAAACAGCTTTCTCAATGGGTATCCCATCCATTGGCAGCGTCTTCTTCTCAACTCTTGTTCCACTGGCACTTGTCTGGCTCTTGTCATCAGTTCCACATTAGTGATCTTGTCATCAGTTCCACATTATTGATCTTGTCATCAGTTCCACATTCGTGATCTTGTCATATCACTTCAATCTTTCTATTTTACATGCAAATATTCATTTATAAAAGTCCGTAGCTTTTTACGGTTATTGTTTTCAGAAATGAATACTTCTGTCAAATAAAAGCATCTCTGCCATCAGAAATAACTAACTTTCGAAGTTTGATGTCATGTAAGGAATAATGAAAAAATCCCCGACAGCTTTTCGGCAGAACAAAAAAAAAAAATATAATTAAACCGTAAAAACTACATTGAACATCCTTTTAAAAAGCGCGCATGCTTTGTGATTTATTTTTTTTTTAGGTTCATTTTCACGGAAATGGCGCGCATTGCATTTGAAAGCTAAATTGAACACCCATATTAAAAAAGCACGCTTGCCTTTGAGTTTTTTCATGGTCGCAAGTCATGATAAGTTTGACGACAAAGATTCTTCTTCTTCTTCCTCGTTCGTCCTGAAAAGGACGTTGGTTGCGTTGTGTCTGTTTACAGCGGAGCTGCGATATCTGCGCCTTTTGACCTGCACATCCGACTTCAACACGGCATTTTTTGGACCGGGTTTGCCTTCCCTCTTCGATCCCTACTCTCTCAGCCAGACTGCAGTGATGCAGCCTGTTTCCAGGACTACCACGTGGAGGTGGAGTAGGGTCTTGGTTGTGCCCGCGTCAGTTAAATGCGCATGTAGTTATATTGATTTTACTTTCAATCAGAGTTAATCCTTTATGTTGTTGTTGTTCAAGTGCTACAGGCTTTCCGCCTGAGATGGAGATTCTTGACTTTTGCTCATTTTTATTCCCAGGTTAATTCTTCCCTTTAGGTTTAGTGATAAGCAAAACAGTCTCAACATGACAACGTATATCCAAAAGAAATACTGTAATGTTCCAAAAACAGCAATGCAGTAAATTCAACCAGAAGTTTATTGATCGTCATTCGAACAGCACTGTGATTTACACAATGATGAAGTACGTGTTACTTACTTATAAACAAAATAGTGTAAATCCAAAAGGAAAATATATCCAACAGAAGAAAAAAATAAACTGGTCTTGATAACCTCAAAGACGAAGTTCACCTAACACTACAAACTGCCTAGCACAAATTTCTATCTATCTAATCTCTAAGACGAAACTCGAACCTGGCTTGCCTTACACAACACAATGAATAACTAGCAAATCTCTCAGCAAATCTCTGCCCTTTCTCGCATTTCTCCAACTTATATACAGTTACTTCTTTTTCCCGCCATTTTTCACACGTCTCGCTAATTTTACACACGACTCGCAAATTTTACACATGTCTCTCTGTTTTCGACATTTTGCACACGACTTTCTGTTATTGTGGTGGATTTGATATTAAGAAATGTTATTGTTATGTACTCTCAGTGTACTGAATGAGGTCAGCTGTGAAGGTCCCTGAATATAATAAATATTATGTTAAGTTACAGGGTACCTTTCTGCTACCACCTTTATGATCTCACTCAGACTTATTCTTTGACTAGAATGTATGATGATGATGACTACGTTTGGTGTCTAGGGTTATGTATAAATAGTGTAATCTTGCATTAACCAACTAAACATATGCACAAGTATTTTATTATCCAACACAACAGAACTACAACAATCACATACACACTACACTTTAAAAGGCTATCTTAAGTAAGTCAGTGGTTGAATTTTGTGTAACGTTAATAATTTTTTCAATTTATTATCCTGACTCTATTTTGTTTGAATCAGGATTGACAATCAAAAGTGAAATCAATGAAATTATTTACAATATTCAATTTATACAATGGATCTTCTGTCCATAATACAAGTATTAATATAATAAAAGTGTGTAGGTGTAGTTTTCTAAATAGGATAATACTGGTATATGTAAAATGGTAGGTTGTTGGTTATCGTCATTCCCTATCGTGCATTTTCTTTTCATATGTCACAGGTGGAATTTTTTTTATTTGATAATTTCAGTCTTTGTGGTTAATAACTGAAGTTCATAGAGGTTGCGACTTTTGGTGCCGAACGGGCCCTTAACTTCGAAGGAAAACCCTGGTAAGTCTTGTCCTAGGCTCGATGGACCATCTGGTTCACTTCACAAAAGGCAATGGCCTCCAGTACGTGCCCAAATTATGCAACAAAGTCAGGAATCAATCAGATCCCACGAGCCTAGTTTTATGTGACTGTCAGGGCCCCAAAACCCCTGAAATAAGAAGGTTATGCATCCTTCTTTATAACCAGCATACAATAATATTCCACAGTTAATTACAGGTACAGTACAAACAAACGTATAGGGTCAGCTCTTAATGACAACCTATTGTCCCATTATATTTTGAAGTGACAATGTATACCAGTATTCCTCTCCCCTAATGGTTACAACGCCTCTGCAATTCCAACAGTAATCTTTATATACAATAGGATAGGTGTTATGCTCCTTGATGACAATCATATATAATTTTGTAGTTCTACACCTCTCTGATAGGCTTTCATATGATGGATCAATCTCTAGGCTTTGCCTAAGTCTGCCATCGACTCACTTACTTACAGTCGTATGTTAGTATCTCACATTCAAACTTTATTTTAAATAAAATTGTTAATAAATTCAATCTTACCACAATTTCAATGAATATTACAAACAAGTAACGATGACTGGCAGATCTGGCCCAAGTTATCACTGCCCTGTCCAGAAGTTTATAATATTTGTATTTAGAATTACACTTCTGATCTCATCGTCTCGCGGCAAGATTTTCTGAAGAAATGGCGTCCTAGCCTAACAATTTTTCCTCAATATCAACTAAGCTGGCCAATAGAAGCAGACGACTATGAATTTTAAATCGAACTTTAAAAAAAACAATTCCCAAAATACTACGGTTACTACTACAAGTATATTTTTAGTGTTAGGTTAGCCAATCCCCTCTCGCCTTCTTTTAAACTACAGCCAATCAAAATCTTGGTACCTTTTAGTCCTATTTACCCAAAGCTTTTTTTCAAAATGTGTTATGAAAAAAATTAAGCAGGCGTGATCTTTTTTCTCGTCAGTCCGTCTTATCATACATAATATTATTGCCATTATTTTGGTTATTTTTTTGTACTAGGGGGTAACTGACACCATATTATTGCTCAGGACATCATAAGGCATCCGAATATATAATTTTTATGGCCCTATGTATTTTGGTTCATAATTCCATATTTTTTCTTTTTGTTTTGTTTTGTATCGTAATTTGAAACGTGCCCAAGGCTATGTTGCTCGAGTTGGCTTTTGTGAATTCAACGCGAGACGGCGTTCCCTAGGTTCTGTCTTTCCATTCCTCCCCTCTTTTATTCTTTTATTCTTTCACTCTCGTCTTGGCAGTCCGACTTGACCTTGCAAAAGTGTTACATTTAATCTGAAGGACGAATTTTTTTCGAAAAGACAGTATCTTTCGTTCGGCCATTAGGTTTATCAAAATCGACATGCGGGCAGGCGTAGAAGAATACTACGCTGGACTCAATTTTTATTTTCTATCTTATTTTTGACTTTATGCTCTACAATATTATCTAAGTTAGTTATTGTATTGAGAATATCGTCACATATCTCCCCACTTTTAGAACAGACTACATGATGTCAGTTCATAATTCGAAATACACATAGATAAATTTAAATTATTATTATGCCTGGTGACTACTCTGATTTTCGTCGTATGGGCGTCTACTTAAAAAGTCTGCACCTACGTTCTCCGACCCGGGGATATATTCTATGATAAATTGGTATGGCTGTAAGAGCAAAGACCAACGTAATAATCTAGCATTTTCATGTCTTGCTTGCGACAGAAATACAAGTGGTTTATGATCTGTTTGAATCCTAAATGATCTACCATAAAGATAGATTTGGAACTTTTTTATCGCCCATATCAAAGCCAGACATTCCTTTTCACTAGTTGAATATTTTTGTTCCGCTGTGTTCAGCTTACGGCTAGCATAAGCAACTGGGGTTAATTCCCCATCAAGTGAATTATATCTTTGTAATAGGGCTGCCCCTAATCCAACGTTACCAGCGTCCGTTCTCACAACAAACTCTTGACTCAAGTCGGGCAATTTCAATATAGGCTTGCTTGTGAGTTTTTCTTTTAACTCTTGGTAGGCCGATTCACACTGCGCGGACCAAGTGATTCTATCAGGATTTCCTTTGCGCGTTAAATCCGTCAGTGGTGCACATATCGAGTTAAAATTTTTAATATATTTCTGGTAAAAAACACACAACGAGACAAAAGATTTAATATCTTTTTTTGTCTGTGGCCTCGGAGCTTTCTTCAATTTCTCCAAGTTCTTGGGGTCAGGGTCATGCTTCCCTGAGATACTGTGTGTCCCAAGAATTCCAACTCTTTACATCCAATACAACATTTGGTCGGTCTAGCCGTCAAGTTTGCCTCCCTGAATCTATCCAACAACATATTCAGAGAGTTAATGTGTTCCTCAAATGTTTCTGTAGCAATGAGAATATCATCCATGAAATTCGTGATACATGGATTATTCAGGGGATCCAACAATTTTCGCATCATTCTAGAAAACACACTTGGAGCATTTTTCAACCCAAAAGGCAACATGTTGAATTCATAATGTCCATCCGAGGTGCTAAAGGCTAAATAAGGTTTGACTTCCGGCTTTACTGGAATCTGACAATAGCCTTTGCTCAGATCCACCTTAGAGAAATATTTAGCTTTGTTCAGCCTAGCAAACAGCTGATTTGTATCAGGTAATGGATCCACCTGACCTTCTGTGACAGCATTCAGTTTCCAGTAATCTATACACAGTCTGTGTTCCTCAGAGGGTTTTCTCAACAGAACCACACTGGAACTGTACGTGGACTCACTGTGTGAAATAATTCCTTCTTTCAACAAATACTCTATCTCTTCCTTCAAAGCTGTCTCCTTTGCAAACGGGATCGTATAGGCTCTCATACAGATTGGTGTTGGGTCTACAAGTTTCATATCGTATTCCAATAAATTCGTATGCCCCGGTTTGTCCGTTAACACATCTGCATGATCATCCAAAACCTTTTGAACTCTCTCCCTCTGATTTTTCGTTAAATGTTTACTAATTTTTACCTGTGCTGCTGTCTCACAGGGATGTAGCGGATATTCATGAGAGGTGAGGTGTTCGTTTTTCATTCCCATTGCGATGGACAAGGTTAGTAAGTGTGTCTCGTCCTGATTTTCTCTTTCCAGATATTTTTTCAGGAGATTCACATGATAGATTTTCTCTTTCCCCTTTTTATCTATCTTATAATTTGTTCTAGACACCTTCTCTAGAACTGTATATGGACCTTGCCATCCAATCTGCAACTTATTACTACTGCCTGGTAATAGAAGGAGGACCTTCTCTCCCACAGCTAAATCTCTATCCTTCGCCTTCTTATTATAATAGGCAGCATATTTTTTCCTGGCTTGTCTCAAATTATCATTAGCAAGTTTCCCGCCAGTTTTAAGACGAGTGGTCAGCTCGTTCACATATTGATATGATGAGGTGATAATTTCTTCTGCCTTAACATCAGTCCACGTTCGTAACAAGGCTACATATGGAATTTTAATTTTACATACTTATTTTTCCTAGCACTTGTCAGGTCCTTTACATTAGAAGCC
Organism: Oreohelix idahoensis; assembly: GCA_024509875.1. Taxonomy (NCBI): domain Eukaryota; kingdom Metazoa; phylum Mollusca; class Gastropoda; order Stylommatophora; family Oreohelicidae; genus Oreohelix; species Oreohelix idahoensis. Next base: position 86,798 of record JAMPIV010001914.1, read on the forward strand.
TTATAGTGAGGACTTTTCTTCCTAGAATCATCACTCACAAATCGTCCACTACCAATTCTTTTCTTGGGGTTTTCTCCCCACTTTAAATTCCTTGTGAGAGATCTCCTCTCTCTTTTTTTACCCAGTTCACATAATTCCGACCGAGGGATTGTCGGCTTATTCTGGGATACAACCAATTTTGGCCCTCTGCACAGAGTTGCCATGTTAATACACTCAAGTGAAGACTGTGTGTGAAAAGGGGGTTCCCATTCCAATTTGTCTACATTATTAAATTTATTTTTATTTTTCCCACTTGTGGGGGGTTCCCTCATGCAATCTGCTACATGCTTCTACAAAATTATCAATGTCGACCTTTACGTCGGGCATATAGTATTTTTGAGAAATTTTTTTGCAGATTGTACCTACTTTCTCGTGGTCCCCATCTCTTCCAACATGTAGTCTCCTTATTATATCTGCTCTATATGCCTTTGGAAGGACCAGCGGTCCGTGACCATTGGATCCAGTTCCAGCCTTCCTATATATCAATTTGTTTTTCATATAGAAGTCTCCCTTGCCTGGAGGTGTATGACATTTGGGCAATTTCTTAAAACAAGGCTTGAGAGTCTTATCCTCAGTTTGAGCCTTCCTCATCTCATCTGGATGGGTATTTATTGGGTTATCCTCCTCCTTTTTAAACTGTGATATGGTCTGCACTGTTGCCATGATCACAGGTCTCTTGGGATTCCCCAAGAAGACATATCTACACCCCAATATCAGAGGGTAGATTGGTTCATTTATCACTGCTGCTTTGATGATTCCTTCCACATATCGCGTTTTTACATTTATCCTGGCAATGGGAAGTGTCATGGTCGCTACGTCCTTGGTTGCAGCTTGGATCTCCACTGTTTCTGTGGTGTATTGATCAGCTTGCACCAGGTGAGAACTCACAACGGAATCATAATCCAATCCAGTATCATACAAGCATCTTATGGTGACTCCATTACATATTACTTCTTCACACACTGCGGGAATGATACGGTTCCTGCTGTTTGGTAGGGTTGGCCTTGGCTCCCTTTCTCCCCGTTTTCATTGCAGCGAAGGAAGGAGGTTTCCTAGTACACTTTCGGTGTTATGGTTGTCCATCTTACACCATCTACAATATAATCTACCTTTATGAAAAGGTTTTCTTTCCTCATATTTTCTGTCATTGAATTGTGGGTTTTTATTCCTATAATCATTTCGTGGCCTATCAAAATGTTGCTTACCTTTGTTTCCCTGATCTTTGTTGTCAAATCTGTTAAAGTTTTGTGGAGCCTTATAATTGTCTACCTGTTTCTTTTTTGTGCCCGCTACCTCTGCTTGGGCTGCCTGATACCTCTCAGCGACATTGAGTAACTCATCCAGCCTCTCTGCACCTTGTTCCATGAGAAACTTTCTCAAGTCTGGAGCCATGGACTCTCTCAATTGCTCAGTAAGGATCATTTCTTTAAGATCTTGGGTTTCCCCCAGAGCAGTCCATTTCTCCAAGTAGGTCTCTAAACGTGCAGAGAACTGGTGATAGGTCTCACCCGACAGTAGCCTTGCATTCCTAAATGTTTTCCTGTAAAAGTCTCCGTTCTTTTCATACCTTAACAAAAGAGCCTGCTTTAACATGTCATAGTTGTCTTGATCATCCCTACTCATTTTGGCAAAAACTTCATAAGCTGTTCCCCTAAGCCGCTGGGATAACTTTAGGCTCCACCTTTCTCTCTCTAATACATACGTGGTAGCCAACAGTTCAAATCTACCCAGAAAACTTTCTATGTCATCGTCTTTCTCAACAAAATGGTCTAAATGAAAACCCATAGCTGAGGTTGAGGCTCCCTGACTAGCAGTGGCATCGGATGTAAAGGGGCTGGCACCATTTTCAGGAGCATGGCCTTGTAATTCCAACTCCCTTAGTCGTAACTCGTGCTCCCTTTGCAATCTCCTATCTTCTGCTTCCCTTTCGGCCTTTTTTTCTTCTGCTTCTAATTTCTTCTCTTCAAATTGGAGCCTTTTAATCTTTGCCTCCCTTTCCGCCTCCAATGCCCTAGCCTCTTTGTCAGCCTCAATCTGCAACCTCTTAATTTCTTTCTCAGCCTCTAACTTTCTTTCTGCTTCTAATTTCCTGTCTTCCCTATCTCTTTCAATAAATTTGTCACATTCTGAGGTTACATACTGGACCAGCTCTGCTCCGTCCATATTCATTTCTTTAGCCGTCTGCACAGCAGCAGATCGAAACTTTGCCAGATCAGCCATTCTGTACTATGCAACCTTTTAAAATTTCTAATTAGACAAATTTCTAATTATAACTAAGAATTTCTAATATGACTAAGAACACAACAGGCACCGATAGCTCAACCACTATTTAAATTCCACAAAAGAATACTTTTAATTTTATTTTACCGGTATTTAAAATTCCCGGGACTTGAGACCCAAATATATTTTATACGAATTTAAAAATCCCGGAATCGAGCTACCCAATAAATGTAGGGTACCAGGAAAAATTTAAATCCCAGACGAGCGTCCCAATATATGTGGTGGATTTGATGTTAAGAAATGTTGTTGTTATGTACTCTTAGTGTACTGAATGAGGTCAGCTGTGAAGGTCCCTGAATATAATAAATATTATGTTAAGTTACAGGGTACCTTTCTGCTACCACATTTTTGATCTCACTCAGACTTATTCTTTGACTAGAATGTATGATGATGATGACTACGTTTGGTGTCTAGGGTTATGTATAAATAGTGTAATCTTGCATTAACCAACTAAACATATGCACAAGTATTTTATTATCCAACACAACAGAACTACAACAATCACATACACACTACACTTTAAAAGGCTATCTTAAGTAAGTCAGTGGTTGAATTTTGTGTAACGTTAATAATTTTTTGAATTTATTATCCTGACTCTATTTTGTTTGAATCAGGATTGACAATCAAAAGTGAAATCAATGAAATTATTTACAATATTCAATTTATACAATGGATCTTCTGTCCATAATACAAGTATTAATATAATAAAAGTGTGTAAGTGTAGTTTTCTAAATAGGATAATACTGGTATATGTAAAATGGTAGGTTGTTGGTTATCGTCATTCCCTATCGTGCATTTTCTTTTCATATGTCACAGGTGGAATTTTTTTATTTGATAATTTCAGTCTTTGTGGTTAATAACTGAAGTTCATAGAGGTTGAGACTTTTGGTGCCGAACGGGCTCTTAACTTTGAAGGAGAACCCTGGTAAGTCTTGTCCTAGGCTCGATGGACCATCTGGTTCACTTCACAAAAGGCAATGGCCTCCAGTACGTGCCCAAATTATGCAACAAAGTCAGGAATCAATCAGTTCCCACGAGCCTGGTTTTATGTGACTGTCAGGGCCACAAAACCCCTGAAATAAGAAGGTTATGCATCCTTCTTTATAACCAGCATACAATAATATTCCACAGTTAATTACAGGTACAGTACAAACAAACGTATAGGGTCAGCTCTTAATGACAACCTATTGTCCCATTATATTTTGAAGTGACAATGTATACCAGTATTCCTCTCCCCTAATGGTTACAACGCCTCTGCAATTCCAACAGTAATCTTTCCATACAATAGGATAGGTGTTATGCTCCTTGATGACAATCATATATAATTTTGTAGTTCTACACCTCTCTGATAGGCTTTCATATGATGGATCAATCTCTAGGCTTTGCCTAAGTCTGCCATCGACTCACTTACTTACAGTCGTATGTTAGTATCTCACATTCAAACTTTATTTTAAATAAAATGGTTAATAAATTAAATCTTACCACAATTTCAATGAATATTACACACAAGTAACGATGACTGGCAGATCTGGCTCAAGTTATCACTGCCCTGTCCAGAAGTTTATCATAATTGTATTTAGAATTACACTTCTGATCTCATCGTCTCGCGGCAAGATTTTCTGAAGAAATGGCGTCCTAGCCTAACAATTTTTCCTCAATATCAACTAAGCTGGCCAATAGAAGCAGACGACTATGAATTTTAAATCGAACTTTTAAAAAACAATTCCCAAAATACTACGGTTACTACTACACGTATATTTTTAGTGTTAGGTTAGCCAATCCCCTCTCCCCTTCCTTTAAACTACAGCCAATCAAAATCTTGGTACCTTTTAGTCCTATTTACCCAAAGCTTTTTTTCAAAATATGTTATGAAAAAATTAAGCAGGCGTGATCTTTTTCTCGTCAGTCCGTCTTATCATACATAATGTTATTGCGATTATTTTGGTTTTTTTGTACTAGTGGGTAACTGACACCATATTATTGCTCAGGACATCATAAGGCATCTGAATATATAATTTTTATGGCCCTATGTATTTTGGTTCATAATTCCATATTTTTTCTTTTTGTTTTGTTTTGTATCGTAATTTGAAACGTGCCCAAGGCTATGTTGCTCGAGTTGGCTTTTGTGAATTCAACGCGAGACGGCGTTCCCTAGGTTCTGTCTTTCCATTCCTCCCCTCTTTTATTCTTTCACTCTCGTCTTGGCAATCCGACTTGACCTTGCAAAAGTGTTACATTTAATCTGAAGGACGAATTTTTTTCGAAAAGACAGTATCTTTCGTTCGGCTATTAGGTTTATCAAAATCGACATGCGGGCAGGCGTAGAAGAATACTACGCTGGACTCAATTTTTATTTTCTATCTTATTTTTGACTTTATGCTCTACAATATTATCTAAGTTAGCTATTGTATTGAGAATATCGTCACAGTTATATCGACTTTTTTCACACTGGTGATCTTTTCCACCTTAACAATTGGATAAAAAACCCAAGATCACACAACATTCATTTCACACTTTCCGCGCATAAAACCCATTCATTATTATTATCTGCGACTGCCCTACATTTGCCCTCTCAGAGCAGTGACTGCCAACTGAACTTTAATGACACTGCGTTTTGTGCGAAAACGCCTTATCTGCATTTTTTTATGGCTGTCTTTTCTATATGTACCATTATAGCACGTATGAATGCTAGTGTAGTAAGCCATGCGGTCACATGGTCAGCTCTGGTTCGCTGACCCTGACGCAAGCAGTCATGCTAAGAGTCGCTGACTCTGATGAGACCTCATCATTGACGACAAAGATTCAATGAAGTTGAAATGGAATGGAAAAAAATGAAATAACTGTTGCGCACAGATTCTTTTGTGTGGTAGTCTGTGACGCACAGATTACTTTTGGTAGGCATACAAATGTAAAGTAATAACTATTTGTCTGATGAAAAGTATTTATTTGAGAATCAAAATACTTTCTTGATAATTTAAGGGACAGAACCCTGACTGGTCGATGTTATCGTCGGAGAACAGAAAAGGTCCTATTATCTGATGATGGTACAGAGACCTATATATTATGAAAACGCACTACTGTGGTTTAAGATTGTTGCCATAAACATTTGCTAAATTTAAGGCCTGAAAGACTTAGTCAGAAGAGGGTCTGATAAGGAGCCATTATTAATGTGTCCTGTGTACCAGTAGAACTATCATCCATTCGCGTCTTCATTAATTGATGTCTACACTCACACATTCATTCAAGCCACACGCATCTAACAGTACACCTTGTCAGGGCCCCAACATTTGGTGGCCTGACCTATTTAACTAACAGTATGACTGGACGAGCAGTATCAACAACCTGGCAGTGATTAGCGCTTGGAACGAACACCTCAGAAAGGTGGAAGAAAACAATGCAACAATAACCCAGGAGAATAAGTGCCGGCATCAGGGCATGCAATAGAAAGAGCACAGCTTAATTATACCCCCTCCCCTCCCCCCTCCCTCCCCCCAGGCTTCATGTTCAGCCGGGTTACTTGCTCATAGAAGAATAATTGTAACTTTGAGAGTAAATGTAACTGTCTTTTTCTCTTGTTGAGGTGATCACTGGCCCAAGACAGTATACTTGTTGTTAGATGTGTAGTGCGAGCGTATGATGAACTGAGTGTGGGTGCGAATGAAGGCGCGAATGTGTTTAGGCTCGTATATATGAAGACCCTGCAACCCATACTCTCACATGCAGTAGTCAAGGATGCTTGGACACTGCAGGCATGTTTCAAGACATTTATTGACGAGAACACACATAGTATCAACAGGAACAGTCAGTGTAACAAGGTCATGCTGACCGGAAATCGATAGGTATACATTTGGCATTCAAAAAGGTAAACATCAGAGTAGACGTGCATGGTCAATAGCAAAGTTCTTCAATAATGACAGTTCGTAGCGTCGCCCTTCGCATCTCTGACTAAACGCGTCAGATGCCTTAGTCACTTAGACACATAGGTGCAACTTGGCATTCCCCGCCAATTGCACATTATCAGGCTGTAGTATAATAGCCGAAAGCACAGGCCTCGTTCTGACGTCGGCTGTGTACTTCTGTTAAATAGGTTATCATCAACCCTGCAGTAATGCTTATTGTAGACATAAATCCCGCCAATCTGCGGTTCCCACAATATATCTTCGTCACTGGATTTCTGGACAATATAAAGACTACCAGTCTTTGATGGCTACCTCGAGCACAAATATATAAGTTCTGAAATATATAGGATCGGTGAGCTGCAGTTCACACTAAGTAATCCTTTTACATGTTCTGCCACCGAAAAGCGTAATAATGCATAAAGGTCGGTATTACCTGGAAAATGAATCCTCAGAACATAACAAGGAATTCTGTCGTCATCCCGACGCACAGAGATTCACTGGGGAAAACTGCCATAGCAGTTACTTCGAAGATTCTCCCCGAAAAACAATGGACTCTTGGTCCCTTCAGAAAAACAGGACCTTCCCGGCTTGCCGGAAGTATAACTCTCTCCCGCTTAAAAAACCTTCCCATAGGCCTACGCCCGAACTGTCAACCTTTGACCCCAAAGGTCAAAACACAATGAATGAATAAACAAGGGAAAACAACCCCTAATCAACCTGACATCGCAGGTAAAGACACAATTATACTTATGATAAAACATAGGCAAATAACTTGACAGATGACTCCGTCGAAAATGACAGCAACATTACTACCACCCCCCTGTAAAAAAAAATGAAATTTTTTTTTTAATATGTCCATGAGCAAGATAGCACCAGTATCACTTCTGTGCTCATGCAAAAACTGAACCTAATATCAGGTACAATAGACGCATAAATAAGGCGTCTGAAGAGAATACAAATCATCTCTCAACATAGGAGAAAATATTTCCTTTAAGCCAAACAAACTAAGGGATACCATTCAAGAAACCTAAGTTGCTGGCAATACCAATCATATATCAAACATTACTAAATAATATAATCATAGCAATATACAAATGTCAATGCTATTTTAGCAACATATCACTGATGGATGGACAAAATGAAATTTGTTAAATTATCTAAACATCATCCAAATACATTTGTATTACAACATATTATGATATTAAGGACAGACCTAAGTCTGAAAGTATATCAGGAAAAACTAGGACACAAGATTTAACTGGAATCATGTGGGCATCTAGACAATATGTCCGCCATCACATTATCCGAACCACGGATAGCTCGCACCGTGAAATGGAAAGGCTGAAGAGCAATAGCATAACGAGTAGATCTCGAGCTCTTCAAATCCTTACTTTGCATAGCCGTAAGAGCTTTTTGGTCGGTTTCCATAAAGAAATGCGCGCCCAGAAGGAACCTTTGTAGCTTAAGAATGGACCAAACCATAGCCAACAATTCACGGTCCAAAACCGAGTAATTCCTTTCTGCCGCATTTAGCTTCCTAGAAATATACATTACAGGATGCAGAGTTCCTGAATATTCCTGCATTAGTGCCGCTCCAATCCCAGTGGAAGAGGCATCACTACGAAGGACAAAAGTCTTATAAATCGTTGGTAGTCTTAAGATAGGATGAGATGAGAACAAATTCTTAACCTGATCCAATGAAGATTGGCATTCTTGGGACCAACGCACCATATTAGGAGAACCTTTTTTCAATAACGTTGAAAGTGGTGCCATAATGGAGGACAGATTCTCAATGAATCTTCCATAGAATTGTATCAATCCCAAGAGACTACGCACTTGCTTTTTCGTCTTCGGAACCGAGATATTTAATATCTTTGAAATGTTTTGGTCCTCTGTCTTCAACAGACCATGACCAACTCGATGACCTAGGAAGGAAATTTCACTAAACCCAACAAAAGCTTTAGAGGGTTTAGCAGTCAAACTATGCTCACGTAGAGTAGATAGCAATTCCTTTAGACCCAAATAGTGTTCTTCCCAAGTATCGCTGAAAAGACATATGTCGTCTAAATATGCAATGACATCTGCACGATCTGATAGAATTCGTCGCATCATGCGCACGAAAGTCGCTGGGGCGTTCATAAGCCCGAAAGGCATAAAATTCCATTGAAACAGACCCCTAGGTGTCGAAAAAGCAGTGAGAGGTTTGGCGTGTTCCGTCAGTGGGACTTGCCAATAACCTTTCGACAAGTCTAGTTTAGTAAAGAATTTAGCTTTAGAAAGTCTAATAAGTAGATCATCTAATAACGGCATAGGTTCAGCATCGAACTTCGTAACTTGATTTAATTTGCGATAGTCAACGCAAAGACGTATGTTATTGTCTTTCTTTCGAACAATAACTATCGACGAAGAATAAGCTGAAGTGGATGGTTCAATTATTTGTAGTTGAATCATTTCATCCAATTCTTTCTCGACTTGTGCTTGAAAATGAATAGGTATTGGGTATGGTCTTACTCTGATCGGATTACGATCAGTAAGTATGATGTCATGTTCTATGACATCTGTGTGTCCAGGAATGTCGGTAAGGACATCCTGATATGATTGTAACGTAGAGGATACTTGACGCTGTTCCTCAAAAGACAAGTTCGAAGAGATTGTAACGTTTCTCCACGATTCCGTTGAAGTAAGTGGAATCGCAGGAAGAGGTAAGTTCACGTCAGAAAAAATAGTTTCCTCATCCTGTATAACGGACAGGGATGAGATGTGACCATGTTGGACTGGAGAGTCGTCCGTCGCCTGGAAAATAGGCTGCAAATAGTCTGGACGTTCAATAAACTCTGTTAGCATATTTATATGGAAGTTTTATGCCTTCCATCCACATCGACAATATAGTCGACATCGGAAATTTTTGAGACTATAGTGTATGGACCTTTCCATGAAATGAGAAGTCTATTCTCTCTTGAAGGCAGTAAGACATATGCTTTGTCTCCAGGACAAAGTTGACGTAGGCGTCTTTTCTTATTAGCAAATCGCCTAGCTTTTTCTTTCGCAAATTCGGAAGATGAAGTTGCTAACCTGCACGATTCGATAATCTTTTCTCTAAGAGCTATGACATATTCATATGACGATTGTGTATCATCGTCAATATTATCGGAAGTTATCAAATCGTGTAACAAGGACATCGGACCACGCGGTTGCGCCCCAAAGACAAGTTCGAAAGGAGAAAACCCTGTATGCTCGTTGGGAACCTCTCTATAGGCAAAGAGGACTGCAGGTAAAACCCTGTCCCAATCTTCAGGATGATCCTCCGTTATCTTGCCAAGTAAGTTCTTTAGTGTCCTGTTAAGACGTTCTACCAATCCATTGGACATTGGATGATAAATACTACTGAGAGACCTTTTAATGTCTAGCGTAGCCATTACCTGAGACATAACGTCCGAAATTAACTGAGTGCCGTGATCCGACAGTATTTCTCCGGGGAATCCCAGACGAGAAAATACGAGCCAAAGAGCATCAGCGATATCGACAGTTGATATGCTCTTCAGAGGAATAGCCTCTGGCCAACGCGTGCACATGTCCACGCAAGTGAGTATAAATTGGTGTCCTCTGGCTGACTTAATTTTGAACGGACCAATGATGTCTATAGCCATTTTCTGAAACGGCCGAATCGGAATATCTGCAGCCTGAATAGGAGCAGCATGTCTCGGACCCCTAGACTTGACATCTTGACAAATTTTGCAAGATCGGCAATAAATTCGGATGTCTTTATTCACGAATGGCCAAAAGAAGGACGCAAGGACTCTAGTTTTAGTTCTGGAAAAACCCATGTGTCCAGCACACTGAGAATCGTGTGCATGCCGAAGAATTAAGGCTCTCATACACTTAGGCACAAGAATTTGCGAGTGCATAGACTTGTCCGAGTGTTGTACCATTCGTACCAATATACCATTCTTCATAGTGATATACGATTTGTGATTCGTATTTTGATTGGGATCCCCTTTCTTTGCAAGAAGGAAGAATTTCTTCAAAGAAGGATCCTCTTCTTGACGTTTAACAAACGAGTCATGGGAAATCACCAAGTGCTCGTCTTGGCTATCAACTTCATTACTATTATCAGATGAAGTTGGGGAATTAAGAGCTTGAGCTCTTGTCACCACTGCATTGACCGTTTGAATGTTTTTTTCTTCCCAACTAGAAATTTGTTGCGGGGTGCATTCTTTAACCCCATGAATACGACCGATTATAAGATCCGCAATAGGATTAGGAAGAAGACATGCATGGACATCTCCTGTGAAGAAAGGAGTGTCAATCCTAATAATAGCAGTAGGATAGCTTTCCATAGTACCACCAAATGTAACACATTTGATTGTTTTTTCCAGTGGCACAGCAAGGATCTATCAGAGACTCCCTAACCCCGACGGTAGTACATCCCGAATCGAAAAGTACTGAGACTAGCCTATCATTTATTAGACCTTTATGTAAGATGAGAGATCCTCTCCCATCATGCGCAACTGTAGCAGGTAGAGCAGGAAGAGGGTGACCACAACTTAGCGTAGATACAGTCGATGAGTCAAACAATGTTAAGCATTGGGGGCATTCAGTTGCTCTCCCAAAATCGAAAGCACAACCAGTGATAGCCCTAGAGTTACCACTATCATTTACTGTATTACAGGCTCCATCAAACTCTTGTTGTGCAGAGTTTGCCTGTTGGAAAGGTCTTTTTTTGTTAAACCTAGGTCTGCCTCGATTATCATTTCCCCTGTAATTATTTCGACTATCATTTCCCCTGTAATTGTTATCATATTGCCTATTGTAATCATCATTCCGGTTTGAATCCCGGTTTCTAAATTCACCATCGTCATAATCTTGACGTCGAGAATGATTACCTCGAAAATTTGAATAGTTATTATTTGGATAGCCTTTGCGAAAATGTCTCAAATTATTACCACTAAAATTACGAGAACTACCATCTTGTCTCCAATTCATAGACGAAGAACCATCATGTGTTGGATTACTCCGCTTCTGAGTGTAATTTTGATTACTTCCCCTATTCCAATTTTGTTGAGCACCCTGAAAATTTTTTTTTGAAATTAGGGCCATATGGTGTTGCCGAAGCAGCTGGCAACCCTTCTTTCACTTTAGAATTGCTAACTGTAGCATGGGGATGCGCTGTGGCATACTGACAACAGTATTCCTCCATATCTTTTAAGTTTTTAGGCTTACGCTCATGAAGGAATGCAAGAAAAGAATCATTAACAGATGACAAAACCTTATCTCGCAATAATAAGTCCATTAGACCTTCATATGTTTTTTCAGTCTGAGACAACTCAACCCATCGTGTAAATGTACGACGTATCTTTGTAACAAAATCAGAGAAATCTACTCCATTTTCTGGCAACATTGTCCTAAAACGAAGACGATAATCTTCTTCTTTTAGTTGGTATTTTTTTAGCAATGCTGCCCTGACAACATCATAATTAGTCCTCTCATGTTCGACTATTGTCATAATAGTAGTCACTGTGTCACCTGTAAAAAATGGCATCAGTTGTTCAACATATTTTTCCTTTTTTTATGTTATGCGTATCGCACAAAAATTGGAATCTATCTAGATAATCTGCTACGTCATCCTTTAAAGGATTGAAATGAGGCAATTTAATCCTACTAACAAACTCCTTTGTCGTACTCGAAGTTGTTTGCTGAGCACCCGTACTCGTCAATTTCAATTTCTCTAACTCCAAAGTTGCGAGTTTTTCATCAAGTTCCATCTTCTGTTTTCTTTCCTCATGTTCCATTTTTCTAATTTCAGCCTCAGCTTGAGCTTTCCTCTCCTCTGCAGCAGCTTGAGCTTGAATTTTTTTCTCCTCTGCAGCAGCTTGAGCTTTCCTCTCCTCTGCAGCAGCTTCTTTGTCTAATCTTTTTTGTTCAGCTTCAAATCTCCTTTCCTCCACCTGCATCTGCAATTTCCTTTGTTCAGCAGCAACATCAGCTTCTCTGTCTAGTCTTTTTTGTTCAGCAGCTGCTTCTCTTTCTAATCTTTTCTCTTCAGCCAGAGCTTTTTTTTCTTCTGCAGCAGCTTTTCTCTCTTCAGCAGCTAATGCTTTGTCATACTGAGCAACAGCCCATTGTTCTAACTGTTGACCAGTCTTATCAAGGGCCTTCCCTTGTGTAATAAAGTAATCTAATGTAGACATCTTGTCTAATGAGATCAGTAACTTGCAGAAGTAACTAAATTAAATTATCCCACTTTAATGGGAGACAAGTCTGAAATGATAGACTTGTATACTCACTTCACTTTATTTCACTCTCTTAGTCTTAGACAAAGACTTTGTATGGTCCTCTTGTTTATAATGTAACCCAAAAATCACTTGAGTACCTGTGGAAAAAAAAATCCCTTATATCCCACTCACTATGGGCACAAGTCTTTTTTATAAAGAACTTGAATATGTATTTCACCTTGTCTCAATCTTTGTAGATAACAAGTCTTTTTTCAAAGAACTTGTATAAATATCTTATATAATAATATTTTATTAACAAACTCTATATGAAGAGTCTACCTTATCAATAATAACAATACATGACCAAGTATATGTATGTAGACTGTGCATGACAGTAATGTAGTACAAAAAAAAAAAAAAAAACAAAGACAAAGATACAAAACAATACAAATGGCAACACTGTTTTAACCAAAAATGTGTAGAGAAATACACAAAAGAAAGGAGAGACCTACAGAATACAAACAAAACAAATCGAAAATCAAAACTGAAAAACAGACAAAATATTACAAAAACAACGTTAAGTACAGTTACATCACAGCTAACATCAATAGCGACCAATTGTCACTAGCAAATTTTCAAATTAAGAAAATTTGCACCTACAGAACGCTTACAGTAAGCCTCGATTAAGTGGCATATTTACTGTAAGACCCACCAACCGAAAACCCGCAGAAAAAATACACAAAAACAGTAGAAGTAACATAAACATATAGCAATCAATTTCAATGTGTTGCAGAACAAGTTCAGTCACAGCTGAAACTAAAATAAATTTCTTGCTCCTTGCGAACACAAAAACGAAATGTCAAACGCGCACTGAACGTCAAATCCACTGTAACATAAAGTGGTATTCACGAACCAAAGTTACTATGACCTTCTCGAATTAGGACTTGCACATTGAATGTTTACAATTTCCACGTACTGTTTACAAACACTTGACCTCGAACAATGTAGCTTGGATGCTCGGACATAGAAAAGTCTGTTGTTGACTGAAACGTGTAACAACCAGCAGTACTGTTCACAATAGGAACCCGCCTTCTATGCAGTTATGGTCCACGTAGCAAATGCCTAGATGTTAACTTCAGTACTTGTCTTGTTGTGGTTTATGTAGCATTATAATATAAATGCTCGTACTGTTTATCTGGGTCAACCGTTGATGACCTATTTCTGTCCTGTTGTAGCGAAAACTTGCAAATGTAGAATTAGCGCTGTGTGTTACGGCTGTCCCGTGTGTAGCTTAGACCCACAGATCAGAAGTGTAATGTGTACTTGTCCTTCTTGTAAATTTCTGGACAAAACTGGAGACATCATATATGTAACAGCCAACCAGGAATGTAAATTTCTGGATCCATTTAATGTCAACAATAATGTCAAATGCTCGCTCTGTTCTTTTTAAACCCACAGATCTGGTCCATCAGAAATGTAAGTTTCTAGGCCACATTGGCGACAAGAAATGTATCTTAAGAGCCCACGTAACTGGTCCACCAGAAATGTAACTGTCTTTTTCTCTTGTTGAGGTGATCACTGGCCCAAGACAGTATACTTGTTGTTAGATGTGTAGTGCGAGCGTATGATGAACTGAGTGTGGGTGCGAATGAAGGCGCGAATGTGTTTAGGCTCGTATAGATGTAGATCCTGCAACCCATACTCTCACATGCAGTAATCAAGGATGCTTGGACACTGCAGGCATGTTTCAAGACATTTATTGACGAGAACACACATAGTATCAACAGGAACAGTCAGTGTAACAAGGTCATGCTGACCGGAAATCGATAGGTATACATTTGGCATTCAAAAAGGTAAACATCAGAGTAGACGTGCATGGTCAATAGCAAAGTTCTTCAATAATGACAGTTCGTAGCGTCGCCCTTCGCATCTCTGACTAAACGCGTCAGATGCCTTAGTCACTTAGACACATAGGTGCAACTTGGCATTCCCCGCCAATTGCACATTATCAGGCTGTAGTATAATAGCCGAAAGCACAGGCCTCGTTCTGACGTCGGCTGTGTACTTCTGTTAAATAGGTTATCATCAACCCTGCAGTAATGCTTATTGTAGACATAAATCCCGCCAATCTGCGGTTCCCACAATATATCTTCGTCACTGGATTTCTGGACAATATAAAGACTACCAGTCTTTGATGGCTACCTCGAGCACAAATATATAAGTTCTGAAATATATAGGATCGGTGAGCTGCAGTTCACACTAAGTAATCCTTTTACATGTTCTGCCACCGAAAAGCGTAATAATGCATAAAGGTCGGTATTACCTGGAAAATGAATCCTCAGAACATAACAAGGAATTCTGTCGTCATCCCGACGCACAGAGATTCACTGGGGAAAACTGCCATAGCAGTTACTTCGAAGATTCTCCCCGAAAAACAATGGACTCTTGGTCCCTTCAGAAAAACAGGACCTTCCCGGCTTGCCGGAAGTATAACTCTCTCCCGCTTAAAAAACCTTCCCATAGGCCTACGCCCGAACTGTCAACCTTTGACTCCAAAGGTCAAAACACAATGAATGAATAAACAAGGGAAAACAACCCCTAATCAACCTGACATCGCAGGTAAAGACACAATTATACTTATGATAAAACATAGGCAAATAACTTGACAGATGACTCCGTCGAAAATGACAGCAACAGTAAGTCATAGACAATAAGTAAAGAAGTAGGAACAGCACTAGAGGCCACAGAGATGTAGTTTTACAGAAGAATGTAACAAAAAAAAAATACCATGGACAGCTAAAAAGAGTAATGAGGATGTCTTGACAG
Source organism: Oreohelix idahoensis (assembly GCA_024509875.1). NCBI lineage: Eukaryota > Metazoa > Mollusca > Gastropoda > Stylommatophora > Oreohelicidae > Oreohelix > Oreohelix idahoensis. Next base: position 102,054 of record JAMPIV010001914.1, read on the forward strand.
AGACCAAAGCGCAAAAGAAGCTTATTCCTCAGGTTTGAAAGAAGCAAGCCACATTGTTTAGGCGAGTTAGACGAAGAAGGAAGCTGGTGTATATCGTCACAACAGGAAAGATTAAGGAAAGATTGTAATAAAGATTGAAGGAAAGATTGTAGGAAAGACTGTAGGAAAGATCGAAGGAAAGATTGTAGGAAAGATTGAAGGAAAGATTGAAGGAAAGATTGTAGGAAAGATTGAAGGAAATATTGAAGGAAAGATTGAAGGAAAAATTGAAGGAAAGATTGAAGGAAAGATTGAAGGAAAGATTGTAGGAAAGATTGAAGGAAAGATTGTAGGAAAGATTGAAGGAAAGGGAGATAGAGTACGACAAAGAGAGAAGATGCTGGACAGTTTGACATCAAGGCATGGACAGAAGTCAACAGTAGAATTGATCTATAGTACTGTAGATAGGAAGTTGTGGAGAGATATGATCTCCTACTCCAGTGGTTCTCAACGGGGACCATCTGGCCCCCGGGAGGCCATGGCATATTTCTAAGGGGAGCACTGTAAGATAGTAAAGCACCTTTTTTCATGTAACATCGACTATAAGAGGGGCCACAGAGCTAAATAAGGCTCAGAAGGGGGCCATGAACAAAAATGGTTGAGAACCCTTGTCATACATCAAAAGGCATGATACTTGAAGAAGAAGAAGAACTTTGCCCAATTAAAAATTATTATGGGAGGCTTGACAGAGAAATTAAAACAGGATGTTAGTGGCTTTACCAACTGTCACTACTTTCAAAAGGTATTCAGTTGTCAAACACCTGTCTTCAGGGATATATCACATTTCACAAGACTTTTGTATTTCATGTTACTAACTTGTTTCACCATTGCAAGGGTATTTGAGAAATTGTTTGTTATTTAAATAACCATGTGTCAATATGACAACAACATCGTCATCTCCTTTTTAACTTCTTATGGAGCATGCAGCATCCGCTGTAAATAGCTCACTTGAGGAAACCTTTGTCGAAGCACAAACGGTTATAACGGTGTTTCCTGTATCGATCTGTTTTTTCATAATGAGGTTGCCATTTACATTCAGAACCTCGTGATAGTCGCATTTTACGGCATGCCAGAGGGAGAAGCTGTCCTATTTTTGACACCAAGAGCAAATAACCAGCAACTGCACACTCAAACGCCATCTGCTGAACAAATTAACAATTTGGCAGATAGACATGTGTCCGTGTGATTGAAGCAAACAAACAGCAGAAGTGAAAGATTGTTAGCTCCACAAGAAGAGTAGATTGACAACGTGGCCTTGAACAACCTATCTGAGTCAGATACCACATGCAATGAGAGAAGCCTGAGACAGGCTGGTACCTTTATGAGAGAAATAAATGCGATTATATCAGAGCGATGAGAGAAGCCTGAGACAGTCCGGTACCGTTATCAGCGAAATAGATGCGATTATATCAGAGCGGTGAGAGAACCGTGAGACAAACCGGTACTTTTATGAGAAAAATAGTTGTGGTTGTGACGAAATCAGTCGTGCAATTTTTATAACTCTCATTCACTCCGGCGATATCTCTTCACTTCTTCATTTTTCACACTCATCGTCCTATTATTTGGCATATTTTTTACCCTTACATTCTTTTTTGTTTGTTTGTGAACACTCCCCAGACGTATTTACGTTCCGCCAGGTGAACTGTGGTAAAATCGTAACAATACCCATTCCTTATCACCGGTCAGTGGTAATACGTTTATCTTTTTGAGTCGCCGGCCACCTTTGATAGGAGACGATCCTTGTGTAATATATTATGGTCTCTTAGGAGGATGAATAAGAATCCAATATTGTCTGTCTGAGAGAGCCGTCTGAGGTGTGCGGAAACACAGGCGTTAATGAGATAATAGCTTTCGTCTGGCCATCCCTGTGAGATTATTACCGATAATCTGTCTGGGAAGACGATATGGGCGGGAGGTAGCATCTGGCCATCACAGAGTTCACAGATTTGTTTTTGAGTTGGCGGAAATATTACGTCTTATTATAAAGAGGTCACGCGTTGGAATATAAAATGTAATATTTTTAACACGCGGGCAAGATTATGAATTTAAACACCCCAACCCAGATAGTGATAAAGAGCTTACAATTGGTTTGATTTGAGAGCCGGAATATTCTTTAGTTCTCATTGGCAAGTTTGCCGGGAAGTACAATCTGGGATTTGAACTGACAATGAGATAAAATCTAGCGAAACGAAAGACACAGATCAGAGACAGCTTTGCAACTTCAAATGAGCAAACTCGCAGAAGCCAGTGAGACATCGGACTTAGAAATCTCTAGCCAGCCCTCCTGCCTCCTCCATTGTCATGTTTAAGGTGTCTTCAATGTCCTGTGTCCACCGTCGTCTTGGTCGGTCCCCGTCTCGCCTTCCAGGTGCCATACCCTCCATCACTGCTCTCTCTAAGCCACTATAACGTTTAATGTGGCCAAAATATTTCAGTTTCCAAGACATGATATTGTGATGAGCCAGTTTTCCTGGATGTTCAGGTCGTGTAGGATGTCTATATTTTTCTTCTTCTTGGTCCAAGATATTCTGAGAATTTGTCTGTAACACTTTGCTTCGAAAGATTCGATTTTTTTCTTTAATGTTTGAGTAATGGTCCATGATTCACATCCATATGTTGCTACCGGAAAGATGCACGTTCTCAGAAGTTCTACTTTTATTAATTTGCTGGTGTTATGCCATATGTTCTTCATTTTATTTAACCTCTGCATTGCTGTAGCCAGTCTCCTTTTGACCTCTTTTGAGCAGTCTCCATTGTGTTTAATTATGGAGCTAAGATATTCAAAATTTGCGACATTTTCAATTTCCTCATCATTGATGGTAATTTTTGGTTGGCATCTTGTTTTGTCTGTGGACATTATCTTTGTTTTTTTTTGTGTGTGTTCAGAAAAAGGTTCTGATCCTCACTGTGTCTTTTGACAGACAGGATTAACAGTTCTAGTCCCTTGACACTGTTTGAAAGAATAACTGTGTCATCTACGTACCTGAGTTCTGGGATCGCATTTCCACCAATTGTGAACGGATCGCAATGTTGACATTCTTGGTAACTCCGAACATTTCTCATTGTATTTTCTGCATAGATGTTAAACAAGTATGGAGAGAGGGTGCAACCCTGTCTAACTCCCCTTTTCACCTCAAACCATCCTGATGTTTCCCCCGCTACTCTGACAGCTGCTTGTTGTTCATGGTATGGTGTTTCAATTAGATGGATCAAATGCGCCGGAAATCCCATGTCTCTCATGATGTTCCACAATTTCTGATGTTGTACGCAGTCGAAGGCCTTGGTGTAATCTACAAAATAGGCATGAAGATCTACATTGTATTCTCTGCATTTCTCGAGGATGTTTCTCACATTAAAGATATGATCTCTCGCACCTTTGCCGTGTCTAAAACCCGCCTGTACTTCATGTATTTCATGTTCTAACTTTCTTTCTATCCTCTTCATGATAATCCGCAAGAGGATTTTGCTGGCATGACTTATTAAAGCAATAGTACGATAGTTGGTACACAGTTTTAAATTGCCTTTCTTTGGAAGAGGGATATACACAGATCTTTTCCATGCTTTGGGCCAGATTGCACTGTTCCAGATCTTCACACATAGTGCATGATAAACGAGGACACTGGCCTATCCTCCTGCTTGAATTAGTTCAGTTGGTATATCATCGCATCCTGGTGATTTCCCTTTCTTCAGGCTTTTGATTGCTGCACGTACTTCATCTAATATAGGTTCTGGCTCTCTCTCGTAGTCAGCGCTTAAACCAGTTAGATTTACCCAAGCCGAGGCTAGATTTGTACAAGAAGAGCTTGGCTTACTCAGCTGCTCATCTTTGGAACAATCTTCCACATGACCTGAAAAACATGCACAGTCCCTACTCATATAATCGTAGACTGTTCAAATACATTATGAGTGCGGATTATATGCCGCCCTAAGGGATTATGTTTCGAATTATTATTATCTAATACACTGTATGGAGGGTCTGATGATCTAATTTTTCATTTTAATATACCTTACTTCTTAATTAAAATCAGATACTGTAAATGTATGCTTTTATACCACTTATAATGTTGCATCACCTTTGAACTAATGCCTTCAGTATGCTGGAGAATGTCTGGATACCTAGCAATAAAAGATGAGTATGAGGAAGGGATAAATGCAAGACGGGCCTATATGCACGATTCTCATCTTTCAGTCAATACCCTTTACCTCCCTAAGGAGCATAGGTCATAAAACTGGATCTCGTGTAGTGGAGGCGTCAACAATTCACTCCCTGTGGCAGTATCTGCTTGGGACTCAAAGTTGCTCACCTGTGGGAACATTTTCCGCATGCGCTGACAACACATGAAGTCCCAGCTATTTCAGCAGATTTCCAAATTGTCACGAGTTCTTATTATATGCCACCATTATCTGATTACGTTTCTAATTATGTCTTATTTACTGTATGAATTGTTTTGATTGTGTTTGTTTTTTTTTTTTTTTTTTTTTTTTTTTTTTTTTTTTTTTAAGGTATTAATTTTTGTTAATCTATTTTAATTAATAATTTTTCCCCCCTTAAATTTGATTATGTCTGGATGTTACAAATGTATGTTATTATTTTACCTCGATAATTTTGTACGCTTAAATAATGCTAAAAATACATGTGCTATTGAAAGGATACGGTATGTAAGATGACAGAGAGAAGAAGGGCAGAATGTAAGACAGGCCTGCGTGCCCAATTCTTAATCCTTTGAAAATATAGTTCGTTCGTTCGTTCGTTCGTTCATTATCTATCTATCTATCTATCTATCTATCTATCTATCTATCTATCTATCTATCTATCTATCTATCTATCTATCTATCTATCTATCTATCTATCTATCTATCTATCTATCTATCTATCTATCTATCTATCTATCTATCTATCTATCTATCTATCTATCTATCTATCTATCTATCTATCTATCTATCTATCTATCTATCTATCTATCTTTATTTATTTTAAAAACATACTTTAATTATGATGATTATTGCAAATGTTTGATGTTATATTACTTTTATAATGATAAATGCCTTAATAATGCTTAAAGTAAATGTGAGGATGAAAGGATACAGTATACATGATGAGAGAGAGAGGAAGGGCAGAATGTCAGACGGTCCTGCGTGCCCAATTCTTAACCCTTTGAAAATAAAGTTCGTTCGTTCGTTCGTTCTATCTATCTATCTATCTATCTATCTATCTATCTATCTATCTATCTATCTATCTATCTATCTATCTATCTATCTATCTATCTATCTATCTATCTATCTATCTATCTATCTATCTATCTATCTATCTATCTATCTATCTATCTATCTATCTATCTATCTATCTTATCTATGTATTAATGTTTATTTTTATTTTTATTTATTTTATTTTTACATTCATTATTATTATTATTATTCTTTTTTAATGTTAAAAACGTACTTTAATTATGATGATTATTGCAAATGTAATATTACTTTTATAATGATAAATGCCTTAATTATGCTTATAGTAAATGTGAGGATGAAAGGATATAGTATATATGATGAGAGAGAGAGGAAGGGCAGAATGTCAGACGGGCCTGCGTGCCCAATTCTTAACCCTTTGAAAATAAAGTTCGTTCGTTCGTTCGTTCGTTCGTTCGTTCTCTTCACTTTCAATCGTCATGTCTGAGGTCATTGTACTATCTTCATACATTTCTCTACATTACTCCTTCCATCTCTCCAATATATCCTTACTTTCTGTTAATATGTTACCATTTCTATCACTGATTACATGTAATGATGGTCTAAAATCCTCTGTTAGCGTTCTGATTTCCTTGAACACATCCCCATCTTTTCCTTGAAATTGCAGATCTTCTATTCTATTGCAGGTGCTCGTTATGTACTGTTTCTTGTCTTTCCTAATCTCTCTCCTGATGTTTCTTGTACAGTTTTTGTATTTGTCACTGTTCCGTTCTACCCCTATTTGCTTCAATTTTCTTCTTTCTTCTATGAGCCTCAATGTTTCCTCCGTGATGTATATCTGCTTCTTATGCACTTTTCTAGGGATCATGTTTTCTGCTGATGTGATGAGAATATCTCTCGCATGCGTGGCCAGCGCATCCGGTGTCATATCGTCTTGTACAGCTATCAGTGCTTCGAATTTGTTTTCTACTTCTATGTTATATTCAGGTGGTATGGCGCTTACACTGAGACGGAGAGGTCGAGCACCTTTCGTCACTTTTTTCAATTTTAACTTAAAATCTGCAATTAGTAGCTCATGATCTGAATCACAATCTGCCCCTGTGAGTGTCTTTGTAGATGATATACCTGACCTCCATCTTTGTTGTATCAAGATGTAATCTATTTGATTCCTGCTGTTGCCATCTGGTGAGGTCCATGTGTAGAGCCTTCTGGGATGTTGTCTAAATAGGGTATTTGTAACAGAGAGGTTGTTTTCTAAGCAGAATTCGATTAGTTTTTCTCCTCTTTCGTTTCTATGTCCTATACCGAATGGACCTCGCACCTTTTTCTCTTCCTCTGTTCTTTCGATGCCAACTTTCGCGTTAAAGTCGCCCATGATTATCATGATATCCCTTTTTTCCACTTTCCCTAAAGTCTCTTGTAAACTGTTGTAAAATTCCTCAATTTCATCATCATCTGCTGCAGATGTGGGTGCATAAACTTGTAAAATTGTGATGTTCCTTTTCTTTCTCTTGAGTCTAATCATGAGAAGTCGATCACTAATTGGATTGTATCCAAGTAGTGCTATAGATTCTTTCTTTGTCAGGAGGAAACCAACCCCGCTCTGACCGACCTTTTCCTTCCATGAGTATATGAAGGTCTCTCCTGTTTGAGTTATAAAATGACCTTGTCTGGCCAATCTGCGTTCAGAAATGCCCAGTATGTCTGTTTTGGTTCTTTCCATTTCTTTACTAATCATACAAAGTTTTCCTTGATGTAGGCGTCTTACATTCCACGTGCCTATTCTTAAATTTTTCTTTAGTCCGATGTCGGGGCTTTCCGCAGTAACACAGTCAGGGCTAACACTTAAGAGACCAGGACTTTAAATATCAAGACTGAAAACCTAGGAGTTGGATCACCCGTCAGAAGAGAATACTTCCAGACCAACTGATTCGCAGAACACCCGTCATACAAGGAATTTCTTAGGCCATGTGATTCCAAAGCATATAACCTAAATTGCTCGTGTCTATTCTAACCTGTGCGAGGAGATTTTAGATTCCCAAATTTGTGGGATAAGTTTATGGAAATGCTGGTGATTTTTTCTTGCTAGTCGTGCGGAAAACCGACAACAGAGGTGACCCCACACTCCGACTGGAGCAGTGGTGAGTGATGATTACATCACATGTGCCTCAAGCGTATTATATCATTTTGTGAGATATATGTAACTTGTTAATGTTAGTTCAGGTACAAATCATTGTTCTCGCCGTCCAGACACATTTTCCCAGTTTAATACCCAGAGGAATATTGGTGATTTCTATTCATCATTCCTGAGTTATACTGTGTATACTCACGAATTTAATTACTCTGAGATTAACATTGGTGAATGGACAGCGAGAGGATGCGCCTGTTAAGCTTCCAACTCAATCTACTTAGCAGAGGCATTAGTCCTTCAATTTTGTCTAAAATGTTTGTGGTTACAAGCTATCAGACGGTTTGAAGTACTAACGTTACTACGCTACTAGTGTGAGAGAAGAGCATCAACACTGACCGCCTACATTGGACGAGTTAAGTGGAGAAGTGCACTCATCACCACATAGAAATGACGGAAACCACGGCGACACGACTCACCTAGAGTTAAGTTCTTGTAAAAAAGGCATCAGCAAAACAGACTTTTATCATTTTCCTATTAAGTCTCTATGAAGACGCTTTCATCTAAAATTTCCCCAATCTTTCCATATTTATTTTAACCTGTTAAAGATAATTCACTACTATTTGTTACATGTTATTTTAATACTAAACAAACATAGTTTATTCAGTTATTACATGAATGAAAGCAAACATATGAGCCAGAATATTTAATATACATGTATACATTTAGACATATATTTACCTCTAAACAGTGCTATCCCATTATAAGAGGAAATTCGCTGAATTAACTCAGCTGGGGGCTTGACGGGCTTAAAACCATTGCTTAAATCTTTCACAAAAGGCGACGGATCAGATATAAGTTAACAGATGTTCAGCTCAATGCAACATTGTGCTTGACTTCTGAAAATATCTTGTGAAATTTCCTTTAAGGTAGAAGCGTCATTACCCTCCTATCTACATCTCTGCCAAGAGTAATCATGTGCGAAGGTAGACACCTTTGACGACCCATTTACTCTTGAGATTTGGCCACTGCTGGACCACTACTGCAAAGCAGGGGAGGCAATCCGTGACAGTGGTTATGTAAGAGCAATGAGAGAAGTCTGAGAGTTCCGCAACTTTGTGAGAGAAATAGATATGGTTATATGAGAGCAATGAGAGAAGTCTGAGAGTTCCGCAACTGTGTGAGAGAAATAGATATGGTTATATGAGAGCAGTGAGAGAAGTCTGAGAGTTCCGCAACTGTGTGAGAGAAATAGATATAATTATATGAGAGCAATGAGAGAAGTCTGAGAGTTCCACAACTTTGTGAGAAAAATAGATATGGATATATCAGAGCAGTGAGAGAAGTCTGAGAGTTCCGCAACTTTGTGGGAGAAATAGATATGGTTATATGAGAACAATGAGAGAAGTCTGAGACAAAGTGAAAACAATTTGCAAGAAATAGATATTCGTATTCGAGAGAAGTGAGAGAAACCTGAAACACGCTGATAACTTTATGAGAGAAATAGATGCTCGTATATGAGAACGATGATATAAACCTGACACAGATCATCAACTTCATGAGATAATTAGATGTGATTGTATGAGAGTGAACGTGGAGGAAAGAAATGGAGACAACAATGAAAGGATAAAGACGAAATGGAAACCAGGACAGCAGGAAAAAGCCAGGAGTTTATTGAAGATCTATAATCCTTGTGGAAATGAAGAATAATGATGGTTATGATGGTGATGATGATGGTGATGATGATAATTGTCGTAGATTTTCGATAGGGGAATTAAGACTTGGGTTGGTCCCACAAAAAAAATCAAGAAATGCTACAAGAATGATAGACCCGTTGGTATGATCCTTCCTCGATGTATGCTCACAGTCCCCGTTAGAAGAAAGTGATAGCCCAAAGAGTTCCACAGAATACATATGATATAGTCTAAATTCTTCCCTTTAAGGTTAAACACAGATGTCTTGGATAATTCTGATCTAGTTTTCCATGGAAAAAGCATGTATATGTTATTATATATATATCATATCTTATATATCATATATAGTATCTAGTATTATATAACTGATTATATCATATATAAAAATTAGCAATAATAAATAATAAATTCTTTAAGTTCCAAACACGGAGCATAAGTCTTGAAACTTGGTGCTTCATCTCAGGTTCTTCGTGTCCACTGTGAGCCATCCTATTGGTCTTTGACATTATCTAGCATCGTTCTTGTTTCCACTGGAGCATGTATTGTTCTTGTCTTCATTCTCTTCTCTTTTCCAATGGAGCATGTCTTGTTCTTGTCTTCTCTCATCTCGTGGTATTCTTT
>JAMPIV010001915.1:0-40145 GCA_024509875.1 Oreohelix idahoensis
ATATAGACAAGCTCTATATGGGAGGAAATTTTCCTTCTTATTCCAGGTTGAATTACAAAGACCTAGTTGTTGCAGAAACCTGGGGAAGAAGAACACGAGGGAGTTGAATGCTCATACTATAACCTGCAGCTAAACTCCTCATCTTCGTCCAGGAGGCACAACGATTTGGTGAACCTTAATACTTATGAGCCAACTGTATCAATAAAGTTCAAGATAAGTCCTTCACTAAAGGCACATGATAGTTCATTCAAATCCAATTCCACACAATAAACTTTACCTTGGAGGGATGAAAACAACAGACCTTCCAATTATAGAATAGTGGTATTATCCAGCATAGAAACAAGAACTGGGTGTAGACATTTCAGTGACCTTTTTTTGTTTACAAGACAAGGACAGAGTGTCCAACATATTTATTTCTATTTTGTAAATACAAATTTCTTGATTTTGAGAATTCCTGACCCAAAAGTTTGAGGTACAGGAGCATTAAATTGTATATATCTCTCTATATATATATCTAAACTTTTCAAACAGTCTTATTTACTTAATTTTCATCGAGTTAAAGTTCTGTTTTGAAATTAAATACATTTTCTACATTACCCTAGACACCTTGCCATAACACACCACACAGATTCTTTAGTCCTGGTGAGATCTAAAGGGGTGACAGTTAGGGACCCAGAGAACTTCATCATCATCAGTCTTTACTCTGGGAACTTACATAGTCTGACCTCACCTGGATTGTCTATACACCCTTGCTATTTTCAGAGAAGGGGGTATTACTTATAAGACCAGTCTCTTATCTGGCACTATCCTGGTATCCTCTGATACATCTATTTGTCCAGGATAGCCTATATTTAGTAACCTCAAAACCTCTTATCACAGCCAGTTCTCTTACAAGAGATACGCCAAGATAGCAGCAGATGACCATAACTGAGCATTAAGATAAACACTTTCAACTTGTGAACCTAATAGCCACTTGAGACAGTTTATTCAGAGAGAGCGATAGAGTGAGCCAGAATGAATTTCGTTGTACAAGTCGCCAGCCACATGAGGAAGGATGGACATGTTATTGAAGTCTGTAAAGAGCCAGCACCTGGCATATTTTACATGTTTCTATGTAAATAAAGTTCTACCTGTTGAGTTATGAAGCCTGCTGTCATCATAGTTCATTTTGTCAACTGTTGTTCAGAACGAAGTCATCGTATGGGAAGATAACTTACCAACTAATACAAGCAGTCTACTGATCCGGGATGCGATACGAAACTTAACATACGATCAACACAAAGTAGAAGTATAAAACAATAGACAAGTCATTCAATGGCCACAGACCGTTTTATGACAGATACGGATATGTTCGTGCTGTCACAAAATATCTTACTACAGCAGCCAAAACCTGGGATACTGATATGCTTGTGGTGTCATCAATAATTACTGAAAATCGCTGCCTATGGCAAATAGCACATTTCATTCTGATAATGATAAGCAATGCACTCTTGACAAGTGTAGGATGATTTTGTATGCTTCAATGCCATTTTCGAAGCTATAGCACTGTCTAGAAACATTGCCTTTATACATTCATAAGGTGGTCTGTTTGACTGAAAGGAGTATTTTGCTCAGCAATGAACGAGGAGCAGTATTATTTCGGCTTCAGCAACTTTATCTTCAGTATCATTGCCTTCTCCTTTCTTAAACACGGAGTCAGTCTTAATGGTGTTACTTTTCATCTCAATATTTTCAAATACGTTGCTGACTTCTTATAGCTAAGAAGATTATACTTGTTTGTATTCACCAGCTTCGATGCACAAACCGTGCATAAAACTATAAATGTGTCACTAGTGTCAGCTTTAATCCTGTGTGTTAATTATGGATCTTTCCTCCTTGAATGCTTCACTGCAATAAGCTTTGGTGGTTGATTTCTTTTTTGATGGAGGTTCACTTGTGTGCTCTTGTTCCAAAAGAAATTTGTCAATAATGAATTCTAAATTACAAGCAAAAAATAAAATAAATGATGATGAAATATTAAAACTTTACAAGCATTAAACCAATGACAATGAAATATTAAAACTTTACCTAGCTCACTGGTTTGTTCAGACCACGTGGGACGAAATTAAGGATCTACATCAATTGTTCTAGATTTATGTTTTACCTAAAAGAGAAGCAGCGAACCTGAACCAATGATATGACGTATTGTATGGAATTAATCTATTAAATGACATAATTATGCAGTCTTAAAAAGAAATGATTTTTTAAATATCGTTTTATTTCACACACACTAGAATGAGATTAATGTATCAGAAATATATAAAACATGAACTATTATTGAAAAGTCCAAGGTAAAAAAAAACAACAACAACAAACTGTCAACAGCAGCAAACAAAATTTCAGTCAAATTATGAACAAAATATTTGACAACTTTACTTTTATCCAAATGTTAATAAGGCCTTGGGCTAGTAGCTTCAGGATGGTAAGCGTTAAGATGGAAGCGTGACGTCAAAACTAGTCTAGGCGTCTCAAATCACATCAAGTCAAGTGAAGTCAGCGGGAATATTCGGTTCTTTTGATATGGTATTGAATTTGTTAGCCTCGTTTTTAAAACAGAATGACTGTCGGAAATCGATGTCGATAGTTCGCAAATGAAAATAAAAATAAAAAAAATCACAATTTAAAAATTATGGAATTTTGGAGACAGGGGGAAAAAACCGAGATTTCCAGGAAAAAAAACCTAGACACCAGCGCGGGACCAAAAAAAAAAAAACCTAGTTCTATGTGAGTCCACTTTGGAGCGGCAACGCTGGACATCATTGTGGTTGCATGACAGCTTCAACACTCTTGCGATACAGGGTTACCACTTTAGCATTCTTGACGCAAATTCCACAAACCTGGTTTTGTTTTTTTTTTTTTTCGTTTTTTTTAATAGGTTGGCGTCTTAAAAAATTAGTTTGGCTTTTTTGGCGTTTTTTTTTTTTTCGCGTTTTAAAAAAAGATTGGCTGGCGTAAAAAAATGTAATCGACATTTTGGAACTTTTTTGGCTTTTTTTTTTAAATGCTAAAATTTCTCGGACTGAAAGCAGTATGTGTGGATTTAATTAGGTATATCAAAGAAATATAAAAAATGACGATTGAAGCTAATATAAATTACACCCCATTATCTACGGTCATAGAGACAACTATGCCACAGTTTCAATACCCTTATACTGTAGTACTGTATAAGTTATACAACATGACCTACTGATTATTAGCATTTGTTACATCTGTTTGTGAGCAAGGAAGGTATGTTTTTGTGACAGGATAGCCACGAAAGTGACCAGAGTCTGACACATTGCATCAGTTGTGTATCGAATGGTGTGTGAACCATGGTTGGTTGTAATAACTCATTGTGGTCTAGATTGAAAAATGTGTCTGTTTGCAACTCAAAAGCATCTGCCATTTAGTGGCTTTGTGCATTCAACATGCAGTTTCCACATTACCATCGCATATTGGATTTTCATTGTCAGAAATATCTCACTGGTTTTCGCCATATTGAGTTGAGACGAGAATTGTATAAAGAATTATTTTGCGTTGTGAACACAATTACAGAATCTGAACCTGCTCAAGCTGTCTTTCTACTATTTGAAAAACCGTCATCTACTATGTGGCTCGTGCGAGGAAAGGTTATTTCGCTTCTCCTGAGCTAGCCCAGGCATAGTTAGATACAAAATTCAAGGTCGACTCTTAAAGAAAATTTTGTCAGATCACAAAAACTACGTGTGCTTTGTGTTTGTTACTCCTGTTGTACAAGAATTTGAAATATTCAATGTTCTTTTCCAGCAAAACGAACTGATGCTCACAGTCTGTACCTAAGAACTATTCTTGCACCAGCATAGTCTTCAGAACAGATTGTGTAATGTCAGTGGGCAGAAAAAAGCATTCATCAAATTCATTTTGGTATTAAGTTCTTAACTGAATGTGATAAGTTCCTACATCAGAACTAGGGCGTTGAGGCCTATCAAGAAATAGAAAATGTCAAGGCAAGATGTTTGTCTGTGCTAGAAGAATCTCTCAATCAAGTTAGATGTAGACTTCCCTCTGCGAGATACTTTTCAAGGCATGTCAAAACTGAGCCATGTGATAATTTTGTACCAGGCTTCAAAGCCCCCATTTTCAGAGTTACCTTTTATAGCCATTGCAGAAACCAACATCAGCACATTAGAAGAAAAATAACTTTTGTTGATTGGAGAGAAGAACCACAGTTTCAGAAAGATAGACTCCCAACAGAAAGTGAAGAATGAAAAAAAAAAAAACTAAAACACAAATAATGATACGTCTTACTGGGAGAATGGACAAGAAAAAAACCTACGTTGCGATCACAAGGCCTTCGTCATGAAAAGACAAACGAAAAACAGAAAGGAAATAAAGTGAGAATTAAGTAGAGAACATAAAACTATAAAAATAAGAGAAAAAAACTTCCTGATGTGTGTCTCATGTTGGAAATAAAATGTCTCTGTCTGCCACAGAAAGTTAACAATTTTGGATTAATGAACTCCAACATAAGGCAATTAAAGAGCTCGCCGCATGTGCCCTTAGGTTTTTAATAACACCAGTGCTTAATGCTGTAGTTGAGAGGATGTTCTCTCTTGAAGCCATCATTTAAGATAAAAGCAAGGAACAAAATGCAGTTGCATCTGCTTAACGTTATTGTAAGAATCAGAGCTGAACTGTTGTTTTCGAAAAAATGGCAAAAGACATACCTCTGGTAAGGTATATGCCGAATGTTCCAAAGGGGGTAACATTGATGACTTCGATCAGAAGCTTTTTTTGTCATGTGAGTATGAATAACCCTTTTACGTAAATAGTGTGGCTTTTTTTTTTTCTTTTGCTTTTTGTGAAAGAGTTTGGTTTTTTTCCCTCTGTTGCCCTAAGACGCCACTAGGCGTAATGGCCACTGACTGCTTTGACGGTCGGTGGCTAAGGACGGAAGAAGAAGAAGAACCCTGCTTGCGCAGATCACCAACAACAACAACAAAACTCGAATTCTGTTGTTTGTTTTTTTTTTTTAAATTACTGAATGGGAACAAAAATCAGCCACGGATAGGTTATAATTAGGATAAATAGTGTCTATAATTTTAGATAGTATAATCAAATGCCGCTGTTTGTTTATGGAATTACCCTTCCTGGCTAATTATTGGCTCACTCTGATCCACCATAAATGAGCGTTAGCTCATAATTAATTATTGGCCAAATGATGGATGAATATTTCCTATTTGTGTGTGCGTGTACATGTGTGTGTTGGTTTATGTACATACGAGTGTGTGGATTTTTACTCATTTACACCGTGACATTCTTCTTCTTCTTCCTCGTTCGTCCTGAAAAGGACGTTGGTACACCGTGACATAAATGACAAGATTAACATCGTAGGATTAGGGGGGGGGGGGGGGGTGGGGGGGGGGGGGGGGGGGAGGGGCAGTGGGGGTGGGGGGGGGTGGGGGGGGGGGGGGGGGGGGAAACATACATACACAATTTGGAAAATGTAATTTACACTGTTTACATTAATTTAACAGGACACATTCCTTATAGACAACTGAACGTATTTTATGGTCATAGAGACACCATCCATCAGAGGTTGAACAGAATATTTTTTCATCATCACTTTAATAAACATGGAAAGGTATATATGTGCGTTTGTGTGTGCGTGCGTATTTTTCTGTCACTGTGTCCTACAGCGGCATATTTTAAATACTGCTATGATATAAAGGAAAGGGGAGGGTGGTATGTTGAAAAGTTAGATCATTGGACGCCATAGGCTAGTGTGTCGGCATGCTCGCCCTGCTTTTCTAATGGACAAAAAAAAAAAAAAAAATGGACAATTAAGTAAGATTTGTGAATAACGGTGCACATCAGATTTTCATATTTATCAGTGTACATTAGGGTTCCCATTCGTCCCGTTTTTCCCGGGACAGTCCCGTTTTTTAATAAAATGTCCCGGTGTCCCGAATTTATTCCAAATGTCCCGCTTTTTAGGGTCCTTCCTGAAAAAAAAAAATCTTTGGGTAACGGATTTTATTCCGTGTTTTAGTAGTGTTACTTTATCACTTTCCGGTTACAGTGGACCCTCGGTTTGAATCTCGAACAAAAATTCGAAAGTCAACGAAACAGTGTTCAGTGAGCATCTACCAAATGATTTAATGCGTATTAGCATTATTATACAGTATTTTTGTCGTTTTTCAAAGTGTCAGTGAAAAATGGTGTGAGATGTTCGCTCATTTTACAAAGCAGGATATAAATGCTGAGAACCTGAAATGCCTAGTTAGTTTTTGTTTGGCACTGCCAGGATCCAATGCAGCTGTTGAACGTGTTTTTTTCATTAATAAATGCGCTTTGGACAGACGAAAAAAACAGACTTAAAATTGAGACAGTTAAAGGTTTAACCATTATAAAAACCCATTTTAAGGATTTTTCTTGTGCTGAGTTCTATGTCCAAATATCAGAAGAAAAAAAACTTCTTTAACAGGCCCATAAATCTGATAAATATTCTGATGAATCTGAAATATAAACTTGACTATTGTGTGTTTTTTAAAGGTGCGATTTTTCTAATTAAGTATGTTTGTAATTTAGAATTCTCTTTTAAAGTGGAAGTTGTGTTAGTTAATGTGTGCATTTTTATACCAGTATCTTATTTTAAGTGCAACATATAATATATAATAGATTTATTTGTGCTTTACCTTAATTTTTAACATGTCCCGTTTTTTTACAAAATGTCCCGGGTTTTTTAGGTAAAAATATGGAAATGTCCCGGTTTTTAAACAAAACTTTATGGGAACCCTAGTGTACATACGAAACTAAAACACGATAACAATTAAAAATAAAAAGCGTCTGGACCTGATGGCATTCCAGCAGAGGCCATCAAAGCAGATATCGACACGGCTACAGAGATGTTATATAAATTACTTGGTAAAGTCTGGGAAAAGGAAGAGATACCAGCAGAATGGAAGGAAGGATATCTGGTTAAGTTGCCTAAGAAGGGAAATTTACAAGAGTGCACAAATTATAGAGGAATAATGTTACTATCAGTGCCAGGAAAAGTGTTAAACAGGATTATCCTTGAGAGATTAAAAGAGTCCATAGACAAGAAACTGAGAGATGAACAAGCAGGTTTTCGACAAAACAGATCATGTACAGACCAGATAGCCACTTTGAGAATAATAGTTGAACAAAGTCTGGAATGGAATTCACCACTATACATCGGATTTGTGGACTACGAAAAGGCATTTGACAGTGTAGACAGAGAATCACTTTGGAAATTGATGAGGCATTATGGAGTTCCCCTGAAGATCATTAATTTAATAAAGAAAACATATGAAGACATGACATGCAGAGTTCTTCACGAAGGACAGCTTACAGAACCGTTTGGGATAAGAACAGGAGTGCGACAGGGATGCCTCTTGTCTCCATTTCTTTTCTTGCTGGCAATAGATTGGGTTATGAGATCATCGACAACACACAACAGAAATGGAATCCAGTGGACTCTGACTAAGCAGTTGGATGATCTGGATTTTGCTGATGACTTGGCTCTTCTGTCCCATAACCGTAATCAGATGCAGGACAAATTGAAAACACTCGATGAGAGGTCACAGCAATTGGGTCTGGAAATACACAGGGAAAAGACAAAAATAATGAGAATAAATGCAGGTAATGATAACAGGGTTGAACTTGAAGAAACACCAATTCAAGATGTAGAATCATACACATATCTTGGCAGTAATATAGACAAAGTTGGAGGGACAGACAGCGATATCAAAATAAGAATACAAAAGGCAAGAGGAGCTTTCATTGCATTGGGAAATATATGGAGATCAAGAGAAATCGGATACCACACGAAAATAAGAATCTTCAACTCAAATGTGAAGTCAGTCCTATTGTATGGCTCTGAGACATGGAGAACAACAAAGACAACAACCAAAAAGCTACAGACTTTCATAAATGGGTGCTTGCGTAGAATAGAGGGATTAAAATGGTATGACAAGGTTACCAACGTGGAACTGATGACAAGAACTAGACAAGTGCCAGTGGAACAAGAGATGAGAAGAAGACGATGGCGATGGATAGGACACACACTGAGGAAACCTGTTGATAGCATTACAAGGCAGTCCTTGTTCTGGAACCCCCAGGGCAAGAGAGGCAGAGGAAGACCAAGAAGTACATGGAGAAGAGAGTTGGAAACAGAGGTGAAAATGATGAGGAGAACATGGAAAGAACTTGAGATGATGGCACGGGACAGGAGGACTTGGCATGTGTTTGTTGAAGGCCTATGCTCCTTTGGGAGTGGAGGGTTATGAATGAATGAATGAATTAAAAATAGCATGGTAATAATACAAGAAATATATCCCATGTCGTTTGCGTGCTTCCATATATAATAGATTGTCTTTGCTTCTATGTTTTTTTTTTTTAAATAATATTTTTGTTTAACATTGTGACGTAATAAACGTCGTAGCCTGTCGTCCAGTTTTCCTTTCTTCACTCCCCTCTGTCAGTGTTCATTTGAGCATCCTTTTTCACTTTATCCAGTCACTTGTTTCCTCGACTGATAATTATTTTACCCTCCTTAAAGACACTCCCGACCTGGTTATCTTAATCGGTGCTTATGCGAAGGTGGTTGCACAAGCACAAAATTAAGATTGTATCAGAGCTGTGTGCTTTCTGTGCTTCTCTATGATGTGGAATGCTGGAGAGTTACAGAGAAGGAAATGTCGAAATTGTCCTCTTTTCACACAGCATGCCTAAGAAAAATTCTCCGAATCTTTTGACCGAATACCATCACCAACCAAGATCTGCTTACTCGGAGGACATGTACACCATCATAGTTGGCATACGCTGGAGCTGGGTTGGCCATGTCCTCAGAAGAGACCCCGATGCCATCACAAGAACAGCTATGCTATGGACCCCTGAAGGAAAACGAAAGAGAGGCCGACCAAAAACAGCTTGGTGGAGGACTATGGAGGCTGAGATGCAAAGAATGAACCAGAGTTGGGGCACTGTAGGAAGGATGGCCACCGACTGAGCAAAGTGGAATCAATTTGTTGTTGCCCTACAAGACGCCACCAGGCGTGATGGCCACTGACTGCTTTGACGGTCGGTGGCTAAGGATCAAAGAAGAAGATGCGAAGGTGGGTGAACAATGACTCATTGACCTCTCCTTGTTCGCTGCGAAGGTTGTTTATTTTAGGTACCAGGAGTGGACATATTATTATTGCCTGTCAGATTACGTAATTATTCATGCGCAGCCTAGACGGGTTGACTGAACAAACACCCGTTGATTGAGTCTGATAATAGGACAACAGACGGCATTTTAAGATAACGTGTAAATTTTGCAAGCATGACATGCACAAAAACATGGCCTATCCTTATGCCAAGTCTGGACATGACAAGCTGGAAATGTGTGGACATCAGTAAATACGACGCTAAATATTTAGAGTCCGGTCCAGGTTGTTATGGTAGACAGGTCGAGATGTTAACAATTGTGGAGAAGATTTATTAGAGTTAATAATGAACGGGCATGTCGCGTGCGATATAATTTGTGGCATATAAAAAGTATGCAACGTTATAAGGGCCTGTTTTCGGCCGCTTACAGTCTCATTTGAAGTGAATGTCAGTTTTGCATGATCTAAACCATCATCTTCCAATTCCCTGTGCTTGATTTCTCTGTTTCTGCATGGTGCTATCCTGTTGTTGTTGTGTCTTTTTGTGTGTTGCGTTATTCGTAGCTTGGAAGGGCATCTGTTTGAAGGGGGCGATTATCGTTACCTCGCTTCGTGGTATGGTTAGCTTCTGCCTGTGCATTTTGGTACCTGTCTGCGAAGGTTACCACCTGCTCAAGAGTTTCTGCCCAGTGCTCCACCAAGAACCTTCTCATGTCAGGAGTGAGTGAGTCCTTTAACTGCTCCACGATTATCATTTCCTGCAGCCCTTCATAAGATTCGTTTCTAGCCTTGGAGTGAATTGCCTAAATGGTTCGTGTGTCTGCCGTTTAGCTTCAGCAAACTTTCTGCGAATGTATCAGCGTTAACATGGAAACCTATTATAGACCGAAAGGGAGGCATCAAAGAAGAGTTGGCCACTCGAAAAGCAGCAGCTGGGAGACTTTTTCAGGCCATAAATCGACGATTCCTCAGC
Organism: Oreohelix idahoensis; assembly: GCA_024509875.1. NCBI lineage: Eukaryota > Metazoa > Mollusca > Gastropoda > Stylommatophora > Oreohelicidae > Oreohelix > Oreohelix idahoensis. The sequence goes on from JAMPIV010001915.1 coordinate 10,144, forward strand.
AAGAGAGAGGTTGGTAAGAAAACGAAGATGGCTGTATACCGCTCCACCTATGTCCCAGTCTTGACACATGGATGCGAGTCATGGGCAATGACTACAACCCATAAAAGCCAGATCCAAACCTCAGAAATGAGGTATCTGAGGAAGGTGGTTGAAGTAACAAGAAGAGACATGGTCCGCAACCAGACGATACGTCAAGGCCTAAAATCCCACCCCTGCAGACCCAAGTAGAACAGTCCCAACTAAGATGGTTTGGCCATGTCTGCAGAATGGGAGAATATCGGCTACCACGACAAGCATGGGAAACAAAGAGCCAGGGATCCAGACCCCCAGGACGACCCAGAGTCCGCTGGGAGGACAAATTAGACAATCTTTGAAGGACCGAGGACTAGAATGGAACCAGGCCAGGAGGAAGACAGCCGATAGGATAGTCTGGCGCTCTCTCTTCCAAACCTCTACACCTCACGGTAGAAGGGGAACGACTAAGTAAGTAAGTTAACATGGAAACGCTGGAGCAAAGCCGTCTTCAACATTTCATAGTTGTTTTGCTCCTCCGTGTGCATGATTGGAAATACGTCGTAAGCTGATCCCCTCAGATTGGGATAGCTTCATGTTATTTTTCTCCCTCTCTAAGCCACATGTAGCCGCTAAAGACTCAAATCTAGACAAACAGACATTATTTCTTCTGACGCCTAAGAGATCATTCACAAAATTGGCCACAAAGATCGACAAATCTGTTCCCGAAAAAGCTAGTTCTTTTCCAGTACTTAGGTAACAGGTATAAAGATTTTGTGGCTTGGCCTTTTCGTGTGCAAGAAATATGTTTACACTACACAATAATGCAATTGCTACTTTAACTAATGAAGAATTAAAATTATAAGTTTAACAACAACACCAACAATAGGCATACGCAATGAACTCTCTTTTCCATCTTTCAAATTTTAGAGAAAATGTAGTTTTTAATCAATTATTCAATGATTCTCTTTAAAATATATCACCTTGATATGTATTTGCTGCACACCGTATGATCAGCTTTATACAACATTATAAACTGACAATATTATTCCAAGAAATCTAAACTATACTAGCAATAACCCGTCAACATTGACATGTTATTAATTATAATGTGTTGTTTCTGTTTCATGTATTACAGACGGTACTGTCAGTACTGTGGTTATTTCATCGCAGGCGACCGTCATTAGATATTTGTAGTGAAAATTATATGGATGTATTAAATATGAAGACATGGAGTAACCTTACCTAAATGACATGTGGAGCAGTGATAATGATCTAATGGACGGTAAATTGACTAAATAACTAACATTTCTTTTATGACAGCATGTCTCGTAATTGTTCGTGCATTTTTTAAAATCTTGCCATGGTCGACTTACTGCCTCTGAAAAGCCATGGTCGACTTACTGCCTCTGAGAACAACGTTTGAAGTTTGACGACACTCCAGTTCATGTACTGTTATCAATCGTGTTGTTGGCTTCTTTCCATAATCAAACTTTTCATGCACACCTTCATTTGCGCACTTGTTCTATTTTCGGGAGAGTATATATAAGGGGAAACAATACAATTATTGTCTAAATTTCAACCACGGTTGCGCCCCCTTAGCTGTGGTTGAAAGTTAATGTACTCTCTCGAAAATAGAAAAAAAAAGTGCGCAAATGACGGTGTGCAAAATGGGACTGACCGAGCGACCGAAGTACTTACGGCTGGAATTATGGTATTAGAGGTCAGTGAATTCTAGGAGAAGTAACTATCATGTTCGATTATCCTGGATGTGGTGGATTTTGATGTTATGAATTGTTGTTATGTATTAGTATTATAATAAATGAGATTAGCTATGAAGGTCCCTGAATTTACTCAATAGTATTGTGAACTTTTCAGGGTGCCTTTCCGCTACCACCCGCTTTATCTCATTCAAAATGTATTTATATTAGTATATTAAATGACTTCGTGTTGTGTCTAGGGTTATGAATGTAGAGTGTGAAGCACAATAATTAACAAACATACAAACAAATAGTTTATTATTCAAAACAGCACACAGTACCACCACAATAACATACAAACGACGCTTTAAAAGGCTATCTTATTTAAGACTGTGGTTGAATTTTGTGTAAATAAGATTTTTACAGTTTTATTATCCTGATTCAAATTTTGTTGTAATCAGAACAGACCATTTAAAAGTGAAATCACAATAATCAATTACATCAGTCAAATAGCACAATAAATCCTTTGTCCATATATATAAAATTATTAATCGAATATATTTATGTAGTGTTCTCCTACTTTAAGGTAATACTGGTGGTAATACTAGGTTGTTGTTTTAATCATGTCCTTCTGGAAATGTTTGTTTCTATTTTGTCACTTGTGGAACTATTAAATATTTGTCCCAGTTTTATTCACTGTTATTAGATCGTTCTTTTAAAGTTCTGTAGTTGAGCTCTCAGGTGCCGAACAAGAACTTATCTTGGCCGTATAATATATGTTGAACCTTTCCTCTGCTCGCTTGACAATCTGTTCCCTGTTTGATAGACAATGGCCACTAGCATGGGCTCTCAGTAAACAGGCAGAGTCCTGACTCAATCAGTTTTCAAGCGTTTGGTACCACATTAACGTCAGTACCCAGGACCTCTGAAATGTGAAGGATGCATCCTTCGTAATATCTAGCATACACTAATAGTCCACAGTTAAGGACATGTACATTACAAACAAACAAAAGGATCATATCCTTATACAAACCTATGCCACCATTTTCTTTTGATGTGACAATGTACACCAGTATTCCTTTCCCTAATAGTTACAACGCCACTGCAATTCCAGCTGTAATCTCTTCCATATAATAGGATAGGTGTTATGCTCCTTTATGACAATCATACATATTCTTGTATTTTACACCTCTCTGACAGTCTATCACATGGTGGATCAATCTTTAGGCTTTGCCTCATGTTCGCTATAGACCCACTCATGTCCAGACATATATTATTATTTCACATTCAATTTTCATATAAAATACAGGTTAATAAATGTTAATCTTACCACAATTTTCAAGGAAATATACACAGAGACGATGACTGACACAGTTTCGATCTGTCGTATTGCCCAGGCTGCTTAGAACTTGTATTTTAAAGCACAGCCTGATCTCATCTATCACTGTTGAAAATATTCTTAGAAATGGCGTCCCCTCTAACGCTTATTCTGACAATATCTTTTTAGTTAGCCAACCATTCTTAATTTTACAGTGTAAACAGTCTTTTAAAAAAAATATCATTCAAACTTTTCCTACGTTACTTAGGCTATTTATGTTTATTCAAAGGTCAGCCAATAATATTTAGTCTCCCTTCAAATGCCACCCAATCAGATTCACTGTACTATCCTAGCCTTTCTGTCACCTACTTTTTTTCCCAAAAATATGCGATCCAATCTAAGCAGATATGACTTGACCTGACAGTATCTCTGATCTCTATGTATTGTTTTATCAATATTTAATTAGTTAAGGGACTATTTATATAACTAATAACATATTCTTGGTCAGCAAGTCTTCAGGTACACGAATATACAATTTTTAAGGGGCTATGTGGTTTGGTTCAAAATTCTATCTTTTTTTCTATGTTAGTTGTTTATTTTTAAACTACCTTTCGTTCATTCTTTTTCCATGTAATATCAAGCTGAATACGAGAGCTTAGGTCATTCATAATAAGAGCTTAACATGTTTACATGACCGAGGTGTCCACAATTCTAACTTTTTTCATTGTATTTGGCGAAACCCCTAAGGCAAAGCGTGCAAGTTGGTTGTAGACTTAGAACCAATTGTGACGTGCTTTGCGTGTGGTTTTTCTAGCCTTTCCCCACCTCGTTCCACAATGCATTTTAGGCAAATATTTTTCTTAGAACTAGGAAAAGTGGGCATTTATGTCAAGGACGAATTTGAAGAATTGGGTACCGTTATGTTCGGCTATTCGTTAGCAAATAATAATCTGAAGGCGTAGGCGATACCAACCGTTTCAGCAGAAAATTCTTTTGTACTTTTTTATCTTTTGCCTTTATGCCCTATACTGTTATATATTAATTTAGATATTGTATTTAGAAATTCACTACACTGGACTGGCCACGAATTGACACGGGATTGTTTCCTCTGCTTTGCTGTAATGGTCCAATAATGGCCAAAATTTAGAGTGTACAAGTGGGTGGTGAGATAAATTGTCAAAAAATTTTCAGCTTATTCTTTGAAATTTTTTTCGTATTTGGCTCCCGAAAGATACAGAGAAAACAAATTAACGTTTTCTCTTTCTTAGTTTTCCACAAATGTGCTGTAACTTTACTGTAGAGGGAAAGCCATAACGGAATGAGTTTAAACCAAACCGCAATGAGGATTACAGCGGTGTCAATGAAGAATACTAGAATCGGAGTGATGAATACTTGAACTGAATTGCAGGATACTGAATTTGAAGCTAAGGATATTTGGCGTTGGAGTGATGAATACTACGCGAAGACAGGTCCTTAATGGAAATGATAAATTTTCTAACGATGGAGGGGGAATAAAGACTAACACTAAATCAAAAGAGGTGTCATACTAAAAAGTACTAAATTAGAAGAAAGTGATTCTAGTTTGGACGAATTAGAATTTGAAGGCACAAAAATGGAAGGGTCACACTAGTTTCTTAGAGTTTTAATGTGTACTAAGTGTGTGACATTTAAAAGATACGTTTTGTGACTTAGTAAGTGCAGACTGCGAACTCCAATATGACTATATATATATATATATATATATATATATATATATATATATATATATATATATATATATATATATATATATATATATATATATATATATATATATATATATATATATATATATATATATATATATATATATATATATATATATATATATATATATATATATATATATATATATATATATATATATATATATATATATATATATATATATATATATATATATATATATATATATATATATATATATATATATATATATATATATATATATATATATATATATATATATATATATATATATATATATATATATATATATATATATATATATATATATATATATATATATATATATATATATATATATATATATATATACCAACGGGCTGATCACCCGTTTGCCAGTCACTTCGATTACGGAAACAACAGCAGATGGATTGATTTGCCATTGCCCTAAAGACGCCAATAGGCGTGATGGGAAACAATGGCAAAGAAAACCTATCTGCTGTTGCCCTAAGACGCCACTAGGCGTAATGGCCACTGACTGCTTTGACGGTCGGTGGCTAAGGACGGAAGAAGAAGAAGATATATATATATATATATATATATATATATATATATATAATATATATATATATATATAGTCATATTGGAGTTCGCAGTCTGCACTTACTAAGTCACAAAACGTATCTTTTAAATGTCACACACTTAGTACACATTAAAACTCTAAGAAACTAGTGTGACCCTTCCATTTTTGTGCCTTCAAATTCTAATTCGTCCAAACTAGAATCACTTTCTTCTAATTTAGTACTTTTCTGATTATCTGTATGACACCTCTTTTGATTTAGTGTTAGTCTTTATATATATATATATATATATATATATATATATATATATATATATATATATATATATATATATATATATATATATATATATATATATATATATATATATATATATATATATATATACCGTATATATATATACCGTATATATATATACCGTATATATATATATATATATACCGTATATATATATACCGTACCGTATATATATATACCGTATATATATATATATATATATATATATATATATATATATATATATATATATATATATATATATATATATATATATATATATATATATATATATATATATATATACCGTATACCGTAAAGGAGATTAAGGGGAATAAATACTTGGTCGACAGGGGACCATTTCTGATGATCAGATTGCCTCCAGTTGTATCGCTCTGTATAAAGTTTTCCAATCATTAGCTCCCTTAACCTGACACTGGCAGTTAGCTGGTTATTTTCTTAATATAACCAGCTAACTGCCAGTGTCAGGTTAAGGGAGCTAATGATTGGAAAACTTTATACAGAGCGATACAACTGGAGGCAATCTGATCATCAGAAATGGTCCCCTGTCGACCAAGTATTTATTCCCCTTAATCTCCTTTACTCGCTAAGGCAGGGGGGAGGGGGAGGTTGCGAGCCCACTGAGACATGACTCACTAGTGTCAACCTCTTGTTGTCATGACTCACTAGTGTCAGCCTCCTGTTGTCATGACTCACTAGTGTCAGCCTCCTGTTGTCATGACTCACTAGTGTTAGCCTCCTGTTGTCATGACACACTAGTGTTAGCCTCCTGTTGTCATGACTCACTAGTGTCAGCCTCCTGTTGTCATGACTCACTAGTGTCAACCTCCTGTTGTCATGACTCACTAGTGTCAACCTCCTGTTGTCATGGGCAAATAATATAACCCACTCCCCCTTGGTTGCAGCTTTCATTTTCACTCCTGTTTTTCTGCCAGTTGCAGGCAATTATGAAGGTAGCCTTCATGTTGAACATAAATTACTGTCCTGAATTCCATACCAATTGGTTTCTCTTGGGAACTTGGACATCAGAACCAGCGAGCATTTGCCGGGGACTACCCCAGGGTTCTCCACTATCACCATTGCTGTTTATTATCTACACAGCACAAATTGCAACCTTTCAACCAACAGGACTGTGACTAACATTAACTTTCGCAGATGACATATTCATGTACAGGACTGGCTCAGACAGACAGAAAATGGTCCAAGGTATACAAGAGACACTACATGCAGTTTCTAAATGGTGAGAGGAAAGCGGATCAAAGGTCAATCCCAACAAGGCCTGTGTGATGTGGTGCTCTCTGAACAACTCCGTAGTGAAAGCAGACCTTCCAGACATCACTTTCAATGGGCAGAACAATGCAAGGCATAACAGGCTGAAGTATTTGGGAGTAACGTTTGATTGTGGGCTATCTTTTAAGTATCATGTCGAACTGATCATGCAGAAATGCAAGCGAGGACTGCCAGACTTAAAAACAATGGTTGCTGCGCGCTTGGAACAGAGACTACGGTTTCTCCTTTATCATCAGCTCGTGATTTCAGTAATCGAGTATGGGCTAGGAATACTCACGCTGTCAGTGTCACAATGTGAACGACTGGAACGCATTAAAAATGAACTGATGAGATTAGTTTTGCGCTGTACGCATGATACCCTCATTGTGACAATGAGATACGTGCTCGGATTGCTGTCGATTAAATCCAGATATGCGATAGCCCAGGCAAAAGCCTGTATGCGGGTAAACACCGACAAAAGACACCCCCTAGGCCTACATGAGAACGTAGCCGACATCAAAGGAGCAAGAATAAAGAGGGGAATGTCATGGATGGCATAGGCAAAGGCTACGATTGCTCAGGTGACCAGGGTTGAAAATGTATCCAAAGGGGAAGAGTGGAGTAAGTCAGAGGAGAACTGGATAAACTACCAGCAAGTCATCATTAGCCTTGGCAAAGAGTGCAGAGCTTGGGGCAATGGAAAAGCAGAGCTTGAGATTAAGCAGCTGATAAGTGATCATGCTGGGGATGATGAGGCCATTGTGTACACTGGTGGGTCTGTAGTGCGTGGTGAGAAATCAAGATGGGGCTTCTCTGCGAGAATAAAGGGCAGGGTCGTCGCTAAACAGAGTGGAGCCTACATGACAACAACCTCCAGCATCAGAATGGAAGTAGAGGCAGTTAGGTCAGCAAAGGTGGCTGTTTGAAACTCCATCAAGCAGGGCAGTTATATTGTTAGACTCTCAAGTCATGCTTCGGAAAGTTCAGAATGGATGGCTACGGCATGAATGGAAAACCTCCATAGCAGCTTCGAATCTTCAGGAACTGGTGTGGATCTACTGACCTGGTCATGCAGGTGTACGTGACAATGAGGGAGCTTATTCTCAATCATTATAATCTGGTGCAATGATGAGGAATATAGCATTATATCTGGCCGTCTTCGAGATCTTCTGATACTTTCTGAATATGTCACTCACAGCCCAGGTAGATCTACTGTCATCTCCAAGTCATTTGCACAGTCAAGAATATATGGTAAACTGCTTCTTGGTTTACTTGGTGTGTGTTGTGCTGACTGTCCTGCTCTCATAAAGTATGTATTTGCGGTACTATGTCTGACTTTGCTGTTCGCTTTCACTCTTGCCAGGTCTGTTGTAGCAGCTAGAATATACAGTGTTCTGTTATGACGCCATATGTATCGTCCTTGACCTAATGACACTTTGCAAACTGAGAGAACATGTTCAAGTGTCTGCATCCCATGGCACACGGGGCACTGAGTATCATCAGACTTTCCCCATCTCACAAGTATTGCAGACGATGGCAGGAGGTCATACATTAATCTGATAATCAAGCTGAGTCTAAGGGATACCATATGTCATATGTCATTCCATGTCAAGGACCTTTGAAGAGCTCCTTCCCATGTTGTCCTTTGGTCTTGTTGAGCTTGATGCATCAATTTTTGCACCCTCTTATCATTCTCAGCTTCTCGAATTTCCCGAATTGCCGTGTCTCTTTGTTCCTTGTTTAATGCCTTAGACCAACAGCAGATGTCACCATGGCCAAATCCCCGTCTGTTAGTCTGTGTGTATCCCATTACCTCCTTCAGCTTGAGCTACTCTTGGGAAGCACCAACAGCTTCATCCACTTTCCACTTCCTTCCAATTTTCAGTGTGTGCTGAATACACTTTACTACATCATCTGCTGACTCGCACAACATCATTGCGAGCCTCGCCTTTCCTGCGTTGTATTCTTCCACAACTGACTTGAAAGGAAGAACAAGCTTTGCTTCTTGCAGTACAGTGCTACGTCTGACAGACCTAGTGGTACCCCTAGCCATTTCCTTATGAACTTGTTGACTTTTATCTCTTATAGCATCCACTGTACTGGTGCTTATTTCATATATAAGCAGTGGCTACAGCAATTTAGGCATCAAAATGAACTGGAGACACCACAGTTTGAACTTTCCTGCGAGTTTGCTTTGGTCTATGATCTATAGTCCTCTGTCTGCCATTTCTATTGTCTGCTGAACTGCCATTGAGTTTTTAATAAGGCATCATACACCCTGCCAAGACTTTTAACAGGTTCCTTAATGACAGTAGGGATTCTCTGGTTTGAAACTATGAATGTGACCTTAGATGTCTTTCCTTTCCTGACTGATAGGTTTCTAGACTTCTTAAGCCTGATGTTCATCTGATATCAGAATTGTTGTGTCATTCACGAATGTTTTAAGCGGTGGCATGTGACACCTTGCATTGAGATTTGGACCTCTCGCAAATCCTTCAGCTGCTTTGAGGATTACCTGCATATCCAAAACAAATAGTATTGGAGAGATGGTACATACCATCGCAATTCCAACTTGTAGGTCAACCCACTTCGTAGTGTACTCTCTAGTTGAAAACATGACAGAGAACCATGAGAAAAAAAGCTTCAACATTGCTGCAATTTCTTGTGGAGTATGGTTGTTATGATTAAGATTCATAACGATTATGTATGTATTATAGTAAGCTCGACAGGGCTTCATTTCTGATAATTTTATAAGGAATTACTTAACAATAAAGGAAATGTCGTCATACCTATATGGTGTGGAAGCAGACGCGAATTTTGAAGCAGAAGTTTGGTGATCGTCTGCAAGAGGAGATGCAGCTTGTGTTTTAATGTGAGCGGTCACATGTGTGTGAGCTCCGGAAGTCTACTGTGTTTTTCCTGCATTGTACTATCACTAGGGCATCAAGATACTATGTTGAGGTGTCCCTAGTTTACTCTAAGTCAGGAAGTATATTTTGATGACAATGTCTATTGTATGAAGATATTAAAAAATGGTGAGAATGCCAGGACAGCGTTTCGATAGTGAACGGACTGCCTGATGACTTTTGGAAGACTGCATATTACTTCATGTGCCTTTGGGCTAGAACAGATGTCATGGAGCTGTATTACCAATGTCAATTAAATTGTGTATCGTCAAATGTTCAAGAGGTGTTGGGAAGAATTTGACCTTATATTGATACGTATCTGTCAAGTACCCCTAAGTTTCAATTTGGCCTCGGATACTTCTCCGAACAATATATTGTTATAGACGGCACGCATCAGTGGATGGGGGGCATCAAGCCGGGATTTTGAACTGTTTTCAGTAGGCCAAGTGTATTGTTAAGTCTGGAGGATTGTTTTTGCCTACCGGTCATTGTATTGCAAGATGATGAAGTGTTTCAAGAGGACGAATTTCAAAATGGCGTACCTGGTCGGTTGCGACGATTATTGAGTTCGAAACCTAACCCTGGTTGCTGCATCATTGGATCGCTTTTCCCTGTGGCTCAGACGTTGGACCCAGGAGGAATTTTTTTTTATAAAAAGCAGATAAGTACATTTATTGATCCATGAAGTGTGAGTTTAAAAAGAGTGATTGACATGGTTCTTTCTGTTATATGTTTTATGTATATCTGTGATTACATGTTTGTTTGCTAAGCGGGTTGATTAGTAGGACCTATGAATTTACTATACCTCATTGACGGTCGTGAATTCGTAGGCGTTCTTTAGCTTTTGCATCTGATTTTTTCAACTTAAGGGGCCGGCGAACATAGCTGTGTGTTACTGCCTTGAGTGAATTAACCAGATTCATTATTTGTCTAGTTGTGAAGGTTCTGTAATTTTGTACATTTGTATTTGTTGTCAAGTTCATAGTATTTTATTTGGTTTATTCTTCATTATTGTTTGTAAATTTGTGCACCTAATTTTGCTATCCTTCGGTTATTAGATGTATTATATGTTGTGAAATTGTGCTTGTAGTGTCATAAGTGTGGTAGAGCCAATTTTGTTTCAGTTTTTTACATTTCATAAATTTTTGCCGTGGTTCATTCATTAGTATTTTCTTGTGTTGGCTCTTTCTACTGTTCTCCTGTAATCTTGTTTGTATTGCTATTTTTTTGGCTTCTACTATACCATCTATATCTCAGTGCAGTTGATTGATATTGATTGGTGAAAGATTTGTTGGTGATATTGATCACAGATTAAACATATATTAATTAATTTATTATTGGACAAGTTTGAGTCACAATAATAGGGTAATATGGCAACCCTGGAATATTTTGTTAACATTGGGAAGGACTTTGGTATGGAGGGAGAAGCTTTAAGAAACTTTGCTCTCACTGAACATGCAAAGGAAGTGAAGAGGTTAGACGACATAGCAAAAGAGGAGAGAGCCTTAGCTAGAGATGATAAAAAGAGAGAGGAAGAATTAGCTGAGAAGAGAAGACAGGAAGAATTAGCTGAAATAAAAAGAAAAGAAGATTTAGCTCAAGATAATAAAAGGCTAGAACTTGAGGAAAAAAAATTGGCTCGTGCTCAAGCAGAAAGGAAGGCCCAACAAGAACTTGAACTTGAAAAAAAAAATGTGCACATGCTCAAGCACTTGAACTTGAAGAACGAACGAACGAACGAACGAACGAACTTTATTTTCAAAGGGTTAAGAATTGGGCACGCAGGCCCGTCTGACATTCTGCCCTTCCTCTCTCTCTCATCATGTATACTGTATCCTTTCATCCTCACATTTACTTTAAGCATTATTAAGGCATTTATCATTATAAAAGTAATATAACATCAAACATTTGCAATAATCATCATAATTAAAGTATGTTTTTAAAATAAATAAAGATAGATAGATAGATAGATAGATAGATAGATAGATAGATAGATAGATAGATAGATAGATAGATAGATAGATAGATAGATAGATAGACAGACAGACAGACAGACAGATAGATAGATAGATAGATAGATAGATAGATAGATAGATAGATAGATAGATAGATAGATAGATAGATAGATAGATAGATAGATAGATAGATAGATAGATAGATAGATAGATAGATAGATAGATAGATAGATAGATAGATAGATAGATAGATAGATAGATAACGAACGAACGAACAAACTATATTTTCAAAGGATTAAGAATTGGGCACGCAGGCCTGTCTTACATTCTGCCCTTCTTCTCTCTGTCATCTTACATACCGTATCCTTTCAATAGCACATGTATTTTTAGCATTATTTAAGCGTACAAAATTATCGAGGTAAAATAATAACATACATTTGTAACATCCAGACATAATCAAATTTAGGGGGGGGGGGGGGGAATTATTAATTAAAATAGATTAACAAAAATTAATACCTTAAAAAAAAAAAAAAAAAAAAAAAAAAAAAAAAACTAACAAACACAATCAAAACAATTCATACAGTAAATAAGACATAATTAGTAACGTAATCAGATAATGGTGGCATATAATAAGAACTCGTGACAATTTGGAAATCTGCTGAAATAGCTGGGACTTCATGTGTTGTCAGCGCATGCGAAAAATGTTCCCACAGGTGAGCAACTTTGAGTCCCAAGCAGATACTGCCACAGGGAGTGAATTGTTGACGCCTCCACTACACGAGATCCAGTTTTATGACCTATGCTCCTTAGGGAGGTAAAGGGTATTGACTGAAAGATGAGAATCATGCATATAGGCCCGTCTTGCATTTATCCCTTCCTCTTACTCATCTTTTATTGCTAGGTATCCAGACATTCTCCAGCATACTTAAGATATTAGTTCAGAGGCGATGCAACATTATAAGTAGTATAAAAGCATACATTACAGTATCTGATTACAATTAAGAAGTAAGGTATATTAAAATGAAAAACTAGATCATCAGACCCTCCATACAGTGTATTAGATAATAATAATTCGAAACATAATCCCTTAGGGCGGCATATAATCCGCACTCATAATGTATTTGAACAGTCTACGATTATATGAGTAGGGACTGTGCATGTTTTTCAGGTCATGTGGAAGATTGTTCCAAAGATGAGCAGCTGAGTAAGCCAAGCTCTTCTTGTACAAATCTAGCCTCGGCTTGGGTAAATCTAACTGGTTTAAGCGCTGACTACGTTTTTCATTGAATTTGAAAAGTGGCCACAGATACGTTGGAGCATTATGTGACAAGATTTTGTGAGCGAATTTAGCTTTGTTAAATAGGAAGCGCTTTCTAAGGGGTAATATTTTAAGATAGTTATATAGATCTATACAATGTGTTTGGTGTTTATCAGCAACTAGGCGCACTGCACGTTTTTGAAGTGAATGAAGCCTTTTTGTGTTGGATATGGAACAACCATCCCAGATTGTGGAACAATAGTCTAGGTATGTTTGTATGTGAGATGTGTAGAACATTTTCCTTGCCCCCTCATCCAGGAAGTGTTTGATTTTGGCTAATTGGTAAACTTTTTGTGCCGTTAGCTTTGTGAGTGCACTTACATGTGAGTTCCAACTTAGGTGCTGGTCAACAGTTAGACCTAGAGTTTTATGTTCATTTACGTTTTCAATTAGTGATGTTCCAATGTAGAGCTGAAGTGTTGTTTTCTGCGAGTTTTGTAGTTTTTGTCTGGTTGATATTAACATACATTTCGTTTTACTAATATTTATTTGCATTCGATTCTCGTTGCTCCACTTAATAATATTATGTGTATCAGTTTGTAAAGATAGTTCTAGTGCAGTGCAACTTTTGTCACTAGTGTAAACAGTACAGTCATCGGCAAACAGGTCACAGGATGAATGTTTGATGTGCAGAGGAAGATCATTAATGTATACGGCAAAGAGAAGAGGGCCGAGAATAGAGCCCTGGGGAACACCGATATCGACAACAGTTGGGTTGGACAAAGAATCATTGTAAGACACCACTTGTTGTCTGTCTGTCAGGAATGATTTAATTAACTTCACCAGTTTATGATGTACTTTCATTGTTTCTAATTTTCTGATTAAAATAGTGTGATCTATCATATCGAATGCTTTTTTAAAGTCTACAAAGATTGCTCCACATAAAATATCGTTATTGATGTTTAGATGCCAGTTATCTATCATTTTTGTTAAGGCTGTGTGACATGAATGTTTTGGTCTAAACCCCGACTGACTATCAACAAGCAGGTCATTATTAGCTAGGTGTTCTGTTACTGTTTTGTGTATGTGTTTTTCCAGTGGTTTGGACAGCGATGATATAAGAGAAATGGGCCTATAGTTACCAAGGTTGTTATTATCTGATGAACCAGGTTTAACAAGAGGGTATACTTTAGCGATTTTAAAGGCAGATGGAAAGTAACTCCTTGCGATACATTGATTATATATGTATGTTAGGGTATCAGTAATAGCTGGTGCAGCATAACGCAGTATTCGATTACTGATTCCATCAAGTCCCGATGAGTTATTATCTTTAAGATCAATAAGATAGTTATGAACTTCGTTAACTGTTATAAAAGGAATGTCGCATGGAATGGTGTTAGTACACTTGTTCTCGCAGAACGTAGATAATTCGCTGAAGTCACAAGGGGAAGAAGGTATGGCGGATTTTATATTGTGGATGTCTGCCTGAAAATGATTGCTGAAGTCTGTACAAGTAAATGAAGTATTGGGATTTTGTGAGTCAGGCGAATTTCTTTTGTTCACCAAGGTATTGATTGCCTTCCATATATTTCTACTGTTGCTTTTGCTTTTAACTAAATGACTAAAGTAGTTTTTCTTTTCTCTGCGAATTAAATATTGTACTTTGTTCCTTGCTGCCCGATATGTAATGATGTCCTTATTTTTGTGCGCTCGATCCCTCTGCCTCATAGCGTCAAGTACTTCTTGTGTGATAAATGGAGATTTTATTTGTCTTTTTACGCGAATTTCTTTAGTAGGCGCATGCTTATTAAAAATACTATAAAATGTCAGTGTCCAATATGCAATGGCGTCATCAGGATCAGGAAGTTGGTAAACATCGGCGAAAGGCGCATTTCGCAAATCATTTAAAAATAATTCTTGGTTGAAATTTTTTAGACTTCTATATTCAATACTGATGTGTTTATTTTTTGGAGATTTGTACCCATTTTTTGCCCAAGTGCAACATATGGGATAGTGGTCACTCATAGCAATAGTAGGGATGGAACATTCTATAATGTTATCTGGACACGTTACATATATGTGATCGATCAGTGTGGATGATGTTTTTTGTTACTCTGGTAGGTTTGTTGACTATTTGTTTCATGTTGTACGATGCTATGATGTTGGTCCATGTTTGATTTGGCTTATGCATATCAATATTGAAATCCCCAAGAAGAATAATTTCATTGACTGTAGTAATTACTTTATCCATCATGTTCGTGAAATCTTCAAACCATGTTGTTCCTACACTGGGATTTCGATAAAGATATCCTATTACAATGGGTCTTTGCTTTTGTGGCTTTACCTCTAACCATATGCATTCTATATCTATGGTCTCTAAATCGTTTCTGCGGCGATAACTGAGAGAAGTGGAAATATAAACTGCTAAACCTGTCTCTAATTGTCTACTAGAATCTCGCCGAATAGTTTTAAACCCATTACGTGCAATGTCACCATCTGTTATTTTCTCATTCAGACGACTTTCTGAAAGTCCAAAAACATGGAAATTTTGATTGAGAACTTGTGTGAGTTCTGGAAGTTTACCTAAAAGATGGTTTACATTCAGATGGCCAAGTCGTAACCCATTCATGGTTAGTAACTGTTCATAAGTACCTGGCATTTATGCTATGTAAAGAAGCTTGCGCTCAAACAAAAAGGTAAATAAATACTAAATTTAACAAATTTTACCAAGGAAGGTGAATTTATGGTGGTATTAATAAGTGGGACACTTTAAACATTAATTACAAACAATTCAGCTAATTAAATTACGTGAAAAATAAGTGAAAAGTGTAACAAATCAAGCGCTCATATCAGACAGGCAAACAGTGTCTAAAAAAAAAAAATAAAGAAATTTAAAAAAAAAAAAAAATAAGAATATAATATATATATATATATATATATATATATATATATATATATATATATATATATATATATATATATATATATATATATATATATATATATATATATATATATATATATATATATATAAACAACAATCGACAGTTGCTGGTGTTACAGAGACAACTAGGGAGGCCAACAGTCGCTGTTAATGTGGAGGAGATGGTTGTTGAAAATAGAAGTGGGGTGGATTTGGTCGTGATAGATGATGCATTTGGTAGAAAGCGGGATGTTGAGGTACAGTTGTTGAATAAGTGGGGTATTCCGGCAAGTACGACCTCCAAGTGTAAGGTGCATAGTCCAAGAGTCGTTGTTGATGTAGGAAATTATGAAAGGCTGGGTATGTGGGTTGATGTGGGTAAGCCTGTGACGACAGCGATGATGGGTGAACTCTCATTGGTGTCTGGGACGACAGCGGACATGGTGGCATTTTTGTTGATGAAGGCTGAGCAGATTGAATTGGATCACTTACAGACCTTTGAGAATGAAGTGGGTCAAGTCGGTGTTGTCGAGGAGGGTCGTCTGTGGCAGAAGGGTGTTGAAGGCAGACATTGTTGGTTTCCTGCACATCCGTGGGGCTAAGAATAGGTACAACGTGATGATCCTGATTGTCTGATGATTTTGGGCGGCTGGTGTTTAAAGTTATGGGTAGTGATGGACAATGAAGGTCATAATTGGCGTCAGATGAGTAGCTGTTTGTATTCACATGGTGTTTGGATGGATATATGGATGCTGATGTGCGAGTTGTGCCTTTAAGAGTGCTTTCTGGGTATTTTATATTTGTCGCTAACATACTGGTCCCTTGGCTGGACAATGTAATATCGCCGCTGTAAAGATACTTCCTAGGGGCTCCAGATGTGGCAAGGAAGACCGAGCTGTGATCTATGAAAACATGCTCATTTTTGAGGCAGTGTTTTTTAAGTTTAGCATTGTTAGTTTCAACACATTTGCGGTAATAGGCACGGACTGGCGGGATAATAGAGGAAAAATAAATTTTGGCATTATGGAATAGGGACCGAAATATGAATGTGATCTCGTTTAGGTCTGTCTGTGACAGTTCAATGTCTTTTATTGAGTCTGACAGACCTATGTGCACAGTTACTCTAGTTACAGAGAGATCCGGCGAAAACCGTTTAAGGAAGGTCAGTAGGTCGTGCGTTGATGCCCAGTTCTTGAAGCGAACAGACACCGAATCAGTATCACCAGTTAATAGTTTTGACTGTTGAAGCTCCTTCATGGTTTGGTCCCCAAAGATGAGATGTTTTCTTCTGTTCGTGTGGGAGCCAGTGATAACATCTGTTGCTTCCTTTGTCCCAGTTGTGCTGTGGCTGCTAGAAGTCTCGTGGTGTGTGCTGGCAGCAGCCGGTCGAAGTGGCGGGTGGCGATTAGAAATTTTGACCGGAATTCTGCAGACACTGGCTACAGGATTTTCCGGAGTGTCCAAGGGATTACGTTCATTAAGGCGGAGTTCTGAATGTAGTATTTGTTGTTGAGGTCGGACGCTCTCCGCACGTTTTTGTTTGCGACCCAATTCGTTTGTGTGCTGTTGTGTAGGCTGCTGCTGAATTTGAGTTTTGCTGTTTTCGTAGCTACTTTTTAGAGACACGTGATCAGCCTGAAGCTGTTCGTAAGATTTTTTAAGACAGCTCAGTTCAGCTTTCAGTAGCTCCATCTCAGATGTTATTTTTGTATACATATCATCATGTGGTGATAGTATAGTGTGCTTGCGTGGTGTCCTTTCTAGACTACTATCAAGAAAACCTATGAATGAATTATGCTCTGTCTCTGTAATGGTAGGTCTCGTTGTAACGGAAGGCGTCTCTGTAATGATAGATCTTGATGTAGAGGAAGGTGTGTCTTGTACCATCTGTAGTTGTTTGTCATACTCCTGAACGAATGCATCAGAGACAACGGGAAAGGAACAGCATGTGAGGGCTAATTTCTGGGCATCGGAAGTGGTTGGTGCATTGTTGATAACAGCTGTTGACGTTATAGAGAAAAAATTAGCCTATGCTCAGAGGATGGCAGAAGTTGAGTTGGAAAAATTAAGGGTTGAACATAAACAGGTTAATCCAGCAGGTGAGGAGGCTGGAAAGAAAGACCATGCTTCTACTTTTAAATTAAATTTGCCCAAATTTAATCCCAATATAGATGTTATTTCGTGCTTTTTAAATAGATATGAAACATGTTGCCAGGAGTTCAAGATTGATAGAGCTACATGGCCTAGCAGGTTAATGAGTTAGGGTTAGGGTTGGTGAGGCTCTTACTGCAGTCTGCACCATGGATGATCATACTCTTGGGATGAGCATGTTCTTTGAATTCAGTCTTTGTTGACTACTCTTCATCTCCGTCATCTTACTGCGAGACCTTCTAAAACTCAAATAGGATTTACTGAAATTTCTTTTCTTGGTCACAAAGTGGGATGCGGTTTTCTTAAGCCTGAGGATTCCACTATCTCAAAGATCCTGAATCTAGAAATTCTTAAGACAAAAAACAGGTTCAGTCTTTTGGGTCTTGTCGGATTCTACAGAACGTTCTTACCTAATGGTTCAGAAATTACTTCAGTTCTGTCTTCGTTATTAAGGAAGAACTCTCCAAATAAGATTGTTTGGACTCATTCGGGCGATGAGGTATTACATTTATTAAAATCTTATTTCTCAAGATCACCAATTTTAAGATTGCCTGATACTAGACTTCCTTTTATCCTTAGGGTAGACGCCTCTGGTTTGGGGATCGGCGGTACACTTTTGCAGGAATTCGAAGATTGTCTTCATCCAATTCGGTATGTCAGTCGTAAATTGACACCAACAGAAAAAAATACCTCATCGCCGAGCGGTAATTACTCGCGGTGGTGAATCGTTTTGCAAAATTGCAGCGCTCTCTTATTGGCGCGAAATTCGTCCTGGAAACAGACCAAAGGGCCTTATCGTATCTTAAAATTGCTAAATTTCAAAATGAGAAAGCAGCCAGAGCAGCACTCGCGCTCCAACCATATGAATACGAAATTCGTGCTATCAAGGGCAGTCAGAACGTAGTGGCAGATGTTCTATCAAGGTGTGTGCAAGACCCACTGTCAGCTAACAACACTGCAAATGCAATCCTGATGTGAAGTTGCGGCAAACTTATCAACTTAATTGTCCGCAAGTTGACCAATAGACAGTGTACCATATGTGCACAGATTTTGCTGACGATGCTTAATCTTGCTTGAATCTAATGAAATATTACTGCTACTTAAAGAGGATATGTGAACATACCCTGTGATGAACACCAAGACTGAAATCTATCATATTGCTTCATCTATAAAATTGAATAAATCGCTCACTAAATCTATTGACATTGTTTACATGTATTGACCATGATCACTCAGCACATGATGATGATGAATCCTGAGATCGCCATTTGCAAGTGAAACCTCTTTTTGCTCAGCTCATCACATGGATGTCTTGAACATTATTGACTGTTTCCATACACGGTTCATGTGCATAAAACACTCATTAATTGCTGGATTTCGCATAATCTGATAGTTGAGTCATTTGAATGGGAAGATGTATATATTCCATACGTTCTGAACGTTGAACAAAAGTTAGGGGATTTAACTCATGAATGCCTCTTATGGACAAAGGGACATAGCTTAATAAATCTGAGCATGTGAATTTTGATTTGTATCAAATTGGACACGGAACAATCGTGTTTAAATTTAATTCTTAAAGGAACCTACATTCTGACTTCGAGGATAATCATGGACATAGACTTTGTGCGCGAGTATAAATATTTTCGCGGAACGTTAGTTAGTTATCATTGAACCACTACGGATAACATTTACATAGTAATGTTTTAAATACAGTACTTTAATTAGCTGTTGATTAGCTTTCATTAACTTGATGAGATTCTGTCTTTGACATAAGTCATTACAACACTCACACTAATGATATAATTGAACATTTTATTTGTTTTCACAACAAGTTCTTAAATTTTACCAGTACCACCGTAATATTACCGGATTGAACACACAACTTCGTCATGTTGAAACCTTTTTTTAATTGACACCACAGTATACTTTGTAGTACAAGTACTCAAGATGTACACATGACTATAGTCTTTTCGCGTATGATGATGCCTTCATTCACATTCCTAATATGATTGTCTGCCTAATTTCATCTATTTACGCTTTTATAAATTTGTATGTTTTATAATACTTTGAATTAGTGCTTTTTACTAATAACTTAATTATTTGACAACTGAAACTGGACTTGACTGATAGGTGTTATTGGATGGTGTGAGGTATGTGAGTGCATGTATTGCTACCATCATTTATTAATGTGTTGTGAACACTTAGTCATGGCGACCTCACGATGCTGTTAAAGGATTTTGTCCTGAGTAGACATTGGCGATGGCTCCAATACCATTGTCCACTCTTTTAGTGTTAAATTGCCTACCCTATGGCAAAAACCTGGGTGTTATTCTAGTTCTTACTTACAGGGAAATTTGATGTTACCATATTTCACTCTGGTGATGTTATACTCACACCGCGGAAATAATGCAAACCTTGTTTTCATTATTTTTGCGGAAGGGGGGGGGGTGATATTATGATTAAAATTCATAACGATTATGTATGCATTATAGTAAGCTCGACAGGGCTTCATTTCTGATAATTTTATACGGAATTACTTAATAATAAAGGAAGTGACGTCATACCGATATGGTGTGGAAGCAGACGCGAATTTTGAAGCAGAAGTTTGGTGATCGTCTGCTAAAGGAGATGCAGCTTGTGTTTTATTGTGAGCGGACGCATGTGTGTGAGCTCCTGAAGTCTACTGTGTTTTTCCAGCATTGTACCATCACTAGGGCATCAAGATACTATGTTGAGGTGTCCCTAGTTTACTCTAAGCCAGGAAGTATATTTTGATGACGATGTCTATTGTATGAAGATATAAAAAATGGTGAGAATGCCAGGACAGCGTTTCGATAGCCTGATGATTTTTGGAAGACTGCATATTACTTCATGGGCCTTTGGGCTAGAACAGATGTCATGGAGCTGTTTTACCAATGTCAAATAAATTGTGTATCGTCAAATGTTCAAGAGGTGTTGGAAAGAATTTGACTTTATATTGATACGTGTCTGTCAAGTATCCCTAAGTTTCAATTTGGCCTCGGATACTTCTCCGAACAATATATTGTTATAGACGGCACGCATCAGTGGAACATTTCCAAGGCATGCCACAACATCTGGTGTGGAACGGATCCATATGCATTAACTAGATCCGACCAGATTACATGGAGATTTGTTCTGTCAAACTTTGCCTTTTGAATTGCTTCCCAGATCATCGTGGCATGCTCTAGACATCATGAGGTACCTAGGATACCTCCTTTCTGTACAGTAATGTCAATGTACCCCTTCTCCATGAGATACGTGGTGAGCCTTTTAGCCATCACTGAAAAGAATATATTCCCTTCCAGATTCAGTAGTGAGACTGGCCTGAAATGACTGATGTCTGTGGAAATGTGTTCCTTTGAAATTCTTGTTCAGAGTTTCTTCTTGATTTTGTTTGTTTGTTTGTTTGTTTTTTATTAATTTTTTTAAAATTATTATTATTATTTTTTTTTAAATTAATTAATTTATTTAATGTATAAGCACAATTGTGATTGTCCCTATTTACAATGATTTGACAAATGTGATGCCACTTTCTCATATCGGCTGTTTTTCATATTATTTGGAATTGAAAACAATATATATCCTAATTATAACCCATCAGAGGTTGAACGGGATATTTTTCTTCATTAATTTAAATAATAAATTGTTCCTTTGGGATGTAGACTCCATTCGCCTTTTCCCACTTTTTTGCTCGCGAGCTGGTTTTTCCAAGCATTTTTCAACAAATGTAGGAGTCGTTTGTGTACTCCAGGACATCTCTTATATACAACATATGGGACACCATTAAGGACCGAGAGGTGAATTACATCGTGCTCTCTGGACAATGCTTTCAATTCCTTGCGCTGTTGGAGGCTTGGTGTTCAATTCAGCTCTTGGTTTACTAGGTCATATAAGGCGTGCCATGCTGTTGAGAGACTCATCTTTGGGATCGTCTGAATAGGTCACTCTCAGATGCTCTTTCAAACCTTATTTCCCAATGTTTAGTGTTCCCGACTGTGGCTGTTCAAACAGTTCTTTAGCAAAATAGAAGCGCTCCATGAAGAATCTTTCCCGATCCCTCCGTGTTATCCCTCCTTTCTTGCACAACTTTTCTGCTCTGCAAAGAGCATTATGTGAACATTTTTCATGAACATATTGACACATTATGAACTATAAAACATGAACATATTGACACATTATGAACCATAAAACATGAACATATTGACACATTATGAACTATAAAACATTAACATATTGACACATTATGAACTATAAAATCCATGGTGATATCACGAGAAGATAGAAAACATCAGATTAAGTTGGGAGAACAGGTCCTGGAGCAGGTCGACCACTTTAAATATCTCGGAGCTATTATAGACCGAAAGGGAGGCATCAAAGAAGAGTTGGCCACTCGAAAAGCAGCGGCTGGGAGACTTTATCAGGCCATAAATCGAGGATTCCTCAGCAAGAGAGAGGTTGGTAAGAAAACGAAGATGGCTGTATACCGCTCCACATATGTCCCAGTCTTGACATATGGATGCGAGTCATGGGCAATGACTACAACCCACAAAAAGCTAGATCCAAACCTCAGAAATGAGGTATCTGAGGAAGGTGGTTGAAGTAACAAGAAGAGACATGGTCCGCAACCAGACGATACGTCAAGGCCTAAAATCCCACCCGCTGCAGACCCAAATAGAACAGTCCCAACTAAGATGGTTTGGCCATGTCTGCAGAATGGGAGAAGATCGGCTACCACGACAAGCATGGGAAACAAAGAGCCAGGGATCCAGACCTCCAGGACGACCCAGAGTCCGCTGGGAGGACAACGTTAGACAATCTTTGAAGGACCGAGGACTAGAATGGAACCAGGCCAGGAAGAAGACAGCTGATAGAATAGTCTGGCGCTCTCTCTTCCAAACCTCTACACCTCACGGTAGAAGGGGAACGACTAAGTAAGTAATGAACTATAAAACATGAACATATTGACACATTTTTTTTTTTCGTACGCCCGCTAATACTCGAGGCGAAATCTCAGGTTATTATTAATGTCTAACCTAGGGTTCCCATAATGTTTTGTTTAAAAACCGGGACATTTCCAAATTTTTACCTAAAAAACCCGGGACATTTTGTAAAAAAACGGGACATATTAAAAATTACGGTAAAGCACAAATAAATCTATTATATATTATATGTTGCACTTAAAATAAGATACTGGTATAAAAATACACACATTAACTAACACAACTTCCACTTTAAAAAAGAATTCTAAATTACAAACATACTTAGTCTAATTAGAAAAATCGCACCTTTAAAAAATACACAATAGTCAAGTTTATATTTCAGATTCATCAGAATATTTATCAGATTTATGGGCCTGTTCAAGAAGTTTTTTTTCTTCTGATATTTGGACATAGAACTCAGCACAAGAGAAATCCTTAAAATGGGTCTTTATAATGGTTAAAGCTTTCACTGCCTCAATTTTAAGTCTGTTTTTTTTTTTTTTTTGTCTGTCCACAGCGCATTTATTAACGAAAAAACACGTTCAACAGCTGCATTGGATCCTGGCAGTGCCAAACAAAAACTAACTAGGCATTTCAGGTTCTCAGCATTTATATCCTGCTTTGTAAAATGAGCGAACATCTCACACCATTTTTCACTGACACCTTTGTGCAGTCCATGGACTTAAAGCTGTGGTTATGCACCGCCGTGTGATAAGCGAAGGTTGCTTCCTGTGCTGCCAATGATAACTGTTTTTCCATTTCCTTTTCACTCTGGGTTTTCGCATTTAAGAAATGACTTATACTGCTGTTGGAAGCCTTACTTTCAACAGCAACTTTATGTTTTTTCGTTGTCACGTGGTTGACTACGTCTGACCGACCACCATGTGAAATGCAAAATTTAGAGCTGCATAAAGTACAATCTACATTTTCATCTACACCTTTAATGAAGGGAAATTCTCTTGTAATGTTATCATTTATACTGCATTTACGTTTCGGCATTATGCGGAAGAAAAACGATAAAAATACTGTATAATAATGCTAATACGCATTAAATCATTTGGTAGATGCTCACTGAACACTGTTTTGGTCGACTTTCGAATTTTTGTTCGAGATTCAAACCGAGGGTCCACTGTAACCGGAAATTGATAAAGTAACACTACTAAAACACGAAATAAAAGCAGTTACCCAAAGATTTTTTTTTTCAGGAAGGACCATTAACAAGCGGGACATTTGGAATAAATTCGGGACACCGGGACATTTTATCAAAAAAACGGGACTGTCCCGGAAAAAACGGGACGAATGGGAACCCTAGTCTAACCTGACATTGATTTTACGTGAGTATCCCTTTTTCTTGTACAGAGACAGGTGTCCATCGCCATTCAGGCAAATACTCGCCGATTTCGGAGGTACCCATTAGAGCTGGGTCGGCTCAGGAGCCGCCAATCCCTGGTCGACAACACTCCTTCAAATGTTCTCGCCATGTCTCGAGTTAATCCAGTCCAAATCCCGGTCGACGAAAAATCCTCAAATGCCGTCGCCCGGGTTTGATCCTGCATCACCCGGTCGCCAGAGCGGTGTGGTAACCACTACGCTAGCGCGGCTCCCTGACACATTATGAACTATAAAACATAAAAATATTGACACATTATGAACTATAAAACATGAACATATTGACACATTATGAACTATAAAGGAGCCGCGGTAGCATAGTGGTTAGTGCACTGGCTTCCTAGCGCAGTGGTCTATGGTTCGATCCCCAGATGAGGCGGAAAATTTTTAGGCCACAAACGGCTCCTGGGTTGACCCAGCCCCAAATGGGTACCAGAGCTACTCTGGGAAGGTTAAGGCGGCCGGCGTGATGCCGACCACATCACCCCTCGTGTGCCGACGGTCAAGATAATATGGGCCTAACACCATATTCCCAATATGCCTCAATGGGCGTGTAACGGGTTCCTTTACCTTTACCTTTTTTTATGAACTATAAAACATTAACATATTGACACATTATGAACTATAAAACATGAACATATTGACACATTATGAACTATAAAACATGAACATATTGACACATTATGAACTATAAAACATTAACATATTGACACATTATGAACTATAAAACATGAACATATTGACACATTATAAACTATAAAACATGAACATATTGACACATTATGAACTATAAAACATGAACATACTGACACATTATGAACGATAAAACATGAACATATTGACACATTATGAACGATAAAACATGAACATATTGACACATTATGAACTATAAAACATGAACATATTGACACATTATGAACTATAAAACATGAACATACTGACACATTATGAACTATAAAACATGAACATATTGACACATTATGAACTATAAAACATTAACATATTGACACATTATGAACTATAAAACATGAACATATTGACACATTATGAACGATAAAACATGAACATATTGACACATTATGAACGATAAAACATGAACATATTGACACATTATGAACTATAAAACATTAACATATTGACACATTATGAACTATAAAACATGAACATATTGACACATTATAAACTATAAAACATGAACATATTGACACATTATGAACTATAAAACATGAACATACTGACACATTATGAACGATAAAACATGAACATATTGACACATTATGAACGATAAAACATGAACATATTGACACATTATGAACTATAAAACATGAACATATTGACACATTATGAACTATAAAACATGAACATACTGACACATTATGAACTATAAAACATGAACATATTGACACATTATGAACTATAAAACATTAACATATTGACACATTATGAACTATAAAACATGAACATATTGACACATTATGAACGATAAAACATGAACATATTGACACATTATGAACTATAAAACATGAACATATTGACACATTATGAACGATAAAACATGAACATATTGACACATTATGAACTATAAAACATTAACATATTGACACATTATGAACTATAAAACATTAACATATTGACACATTATGAACTATAAAACATGAACATATTGACACATTATGAACAATGAAACATGAACATATTGACACATTATGAACTATAAAATATGAACATATTGACACATTATGAACTATAAAACATGAACATATTGACACATTATGAACTATAAAACATGAACATACTGACACATTATGAACGATAAAAAATGAACATATTGACACATTATGAACTATAAAACATGAACATATTGACACATTATGAGCTATAAAACATGAACATATTGACACATTATGAACTATAAAACATGAACATACTGACACATTATGAACGATAAAACATGAACATATTGACACATTATGAACGATAAAACATGAACATACTGACACATTATGAACTATAAAACATGAACATATTGACACATTATGAACTATAAAACATGAACATATTGACACATTATGAGCTATAAAACATAAACATACTGACACATTATGAACGATAAAACATGAACATATTGACACATTATGAACTATAAAACACAAACATTTGTACCGTGACAGTAAATCAGGTTCCCTTCTTATGCAAATATAGCTAAGAAAAGTGACGACACCATTAGTAGATTTCAAAACTTAGTAGTACAAGGAATATAGGGAGTTGCTTGGAGACTGTTCAAAAAAATAAAAAGTAAAATCAACATAAAGGGGAAATAAGCGTAGAATAGAAAATAATTGAATTAAATAAAATTAGAGTTGGAGGAAATGAAGAATCAGAATAGGTAATAATATCAAGTTGTCTTTGTTTGTTACTAAAGGGACAGAAGCCTCTAATTTATCCAGTCTCTTACACTTATTTAAATATGTACACTGTAAATTGTTTTGTTAAATAAAGAACATTTGATCAGTGCATAAATAAAAATAACATAAAGCGACAAGGGCATGTCATCAAAAAGAGAACTATTCTTGAATCTAGAATAACCTTGTTAACATCTAAAGGCATGAAAAGTTTTAACTTTTATGTAAGCAAAGTAATTATTTTAATCACAAAATTATGGTAACTGCTGAACTGTTGAATTAAATTAAATTTGAATTCATATACTTCTTCTTCTTTGATCCTTAACCGCCGACTGTCTAACAGTCAGTGGCCATCACGCCTGATGGCGTCTTGTAGGGCAGCAACAAACTACTTCCACCTTGATCGATCAGCTGTCATCCTTTGTGCAGTGCACCATCTCTGGTTCATTCAATGCATCTCCTCCACAGCTCTCTGCCGGGTGTTTTTGGTCGGCCTCTCTTTCGCTTTCCTTCAAGGGTCCATAGCATAGCTGTTCTTGTGATGGCATCAGGGTCTCTCCTGAGGACGTAGTCAACCAAACTCCAGCGTCTGCCATCTACGATGGTGTGCCTGTCCTCTTCCTTGCTCTAAGTAAGCAGTTCGTGACTGGTGATGGTAATCGGCCTAAAGTTTCGGAGAATTTTCCTTAGACAGATTGTGTGGAAGGAGAATAATTTTAACATTTCCTACTCGGTTACTCTCCAGCATTCGGCACCATAGAGAAGCACATAAAGCACACAGCTCTCATATAATCTTATTTTGGTGCTTGTGCTGTACTGAGAGGACTTCCAGATGTTGTTGAGACTAGCAAAGGCTGTTCTCGCTTTATTCATTCTGTTGTTGATGTCTTTGCTTGTTCCGCCGCCTGGTTCCTTATTGTTATGGACTCAGGATTGCCCACATTGAGTGTCGTGACCTGTCTTCTTTAGATTGATGTTCAGACCCATCTGCTGGCTTACTTATTCAGTCTATCTGTTTCTCTTGAATGTGTTGGTGTGAATGTGCGAATAAAGCAATGTCATCTGCATATTCCAGATCTTCCAGTGTAGAAAATGTTATCCATCTTATTCCTCTTGAACTGCCCTCTGTTGTCTTGCGCATTATCCAGTCTATGACTCAAAAATAAAGTGGTTTATAAGGGGAATCCCTGTCATACTCCTGTCTTCACCTCAAACGTTAGGTTGCTCTGCCCAACATTACATATAAAGTTAGCATAGAGGTTTTTATGATTAAAACAATGCAGCTTGGTATTCCATAAGCCCTCAGTATTTTGCATAGGTTCTCCCTGTGTGTGCTGTCAAAAGCCTTTTCAAAATTAACAAAGTTAATGTAAAGCTGCCTCTGCCATTGTGAGCACTGCTCTATAATGTTCCCGAAGGTGAATATACGAGTATGATCTGCACACCTTATGTTTCTT
Organism: Oreohelix idahoensis; assembly: GCA_024509875.1. Lineage (NCBI taxonomy): Eukaryota > Metazoa > Mollusca > Gastropoda > Stylommatophora > Oreohelicidae > Oreohelix > Oreohelix idahoensis. The sequence goes on from JAMPIV010001915.1 coordinate 38,487, forward strand.
TTTTAATCGTGCTTGTTTTTTTTTCCCTAAATTTATGGTCTGTGACATGGGTTTTTTTTCTCTCGTTCTCTCTTCCGTCGTTCCATTCCTGTACATGTATTTACATTGTATTCCCAAAATTACTTTACTTGTCCCTCCTGACGTCGCACTAAACGGTTTCAAGATTCCTGCATTCATAATTGCTCTAAGTATTAGAACACTAACCCCTGCAAATCGCTTGTCGGCGTGAATAGAAAAGGATTGTTGGTCAGCCATCATTTATGGAATGTAACAGATGCGGGGACTATCTTCACGGTAGTAGAGAATGCAAAGAGTTTTCACACGGTAAAGTAAGGTTTCTTCCTGAGACAGAATTCAAATGAAAAGAGTGTTCCTGAGTTAATTAATGGAACATTGGGAAATGGTCCAGGAAAATGGGTGTGTGGGCTCTCTAGTAAAATGGGTTTTCGCTGTTTCTTCAGTATTTAAGCTTAGAACTAACCAGACAACGTCACTGCAATCCAAAACATTTGGTCATGAAAGAATCCATCTCGCAGCAGCCGTAAGGCACAAGTTATCCTTTTGTTGCATGTATATTTTATGACTTATCTAGTAAGACTAAGTATTATATGCATTTGATATATACATATCTCCCCCTTGAGTGTCAAAGCGGACTATTATCTATTTTTATGATTATCTCCCCTTGATGTCACTGTTGACTATAATCTAATTGAACGGATTATCTCCCCGTTTTGTGCCATTGATTGTTGGAATTTAAATAATACAGGGGTGTCCTAAAAGTTTGTGTGTCACGTTGCAGTACCACGCAGCAGTTTCTTCTACAGCAGATGTTGGAAATGTCCACCATGGGCCTCAAGACATGTCTGAACACGCTTCTTCATATTGTCGAAGACCTTCTGCAGGATTGTCAGTGGGATCTGTTGAATGTGGGTGATGATTGCTACCTTCAGCTCATCCACAGTGTGTGGATTGTTCTCATAGACCTTTCCTTTCAGTGCACTCCACAGATAATAGTCCGGCGGAGTCAGGTCATGAGAACAAGCAGGCCATATTCCATGCGAGACAAAAGATGTCCTCCAAAAAATGGAGTGATGAGTAAGCTGTGTGTGCAGTTGCACCATCCTGCTGGAACCAGGTTTCCTGAATTTCAAGCTCAGTAAGGTGGGTTAGGAATGGTTCGAGAAAGTCGGTGCGGTAACGTTCTGCGTTTATGGTGTTATTGAAGAAGATGGGCCCAATTATGCGCATACGACTGATGGCACACTATACCCCGACTTTGTGATCGTGGAGAGGCATTTCTTGAAATTTATGTGGATTTTCACTGCTCCACAGACGAGTGTTCTGGCTGTTCACATACTTGGAAAGGTGGAGCCATGCCTCATCTGTGAAGAAGGTAACATCAAGGACTTTCTCACCTTCCTCAACAAGGAATTTCTGAAACCAGGCACAGTAGTTGACACGGGACTCGTGATCTTTCTCTTTCAGCTGATGTACTGCGGATGCAACCTTAACTTCGTCTTCAGAATCTTGTGAGCTGTACTCTTTGACACGTGGGCCTGTTGGGACAACCGTCTTACAGACTTACTTGAACTCTGGAGCATCGTGTCCTGGATATAGAGAACTGTTTCGTCTGAAGTGGAGGGCCTTCCAGATCGAGGT
>JAMPIV010001916.1:0-111680 GCA_024509875.1 Oreohelix idahoensis
TCATAATATATAAATGCAAAATAGCTATGAATCTAATGTAAAGAAATAAAACCACAATTTCACACTTTACATCAATTAACTAATCCCTTGATATTAGAGTTAGCTAATTAAGCGAATACTGAGAGTTTGCTTACCGCTCAGGACTATTATCCGCAGCTTAAGAAAACATAATTTAAGTAGCGTTACACTCAAGGCACATATACTGTACTGTGGGTATGGGATAGTTTGAGGCTTCTCTTCTATAAGCGTGTGTTCTCTTGCAACGGTTATCAGCCAGTGATTTCTAAACTTAGCATTCGTTCTTATGAAGTTAAAACATTTTCGTCCCCACGTCCAGAGTTAATTATTTCCCGTCTCTCGTTTGGACACATAAAAAGATTTATCGTGGCGGTCTTCAGTTGACCACTGATCACGGAAATATAATCCTCTGGGAACCACCTTGGTTTCGACCAAGAGAATAAATCGTATTCACGTCCCTAAAGAAATATCTTTTAATGCCTTTGTAGGAGAATAGAGTGTGGCAGGGCTATTAGTGAAAACTGGAAAAACAGCTATAGAGCAGATCGCAGGTGCAAATATATCGTAGAGAAAACAGACAAAATGTGAAGGAATAGAAAAGAAAGAAATTTTAAAATAATCTAGACGAAACTGTCGAACACTCCGTGACAATAACCCATGCTTCAACTGGAACTTTCCACAAAGAGGATGGAATTATTTATCGACGGACGAGGCAGGGAAAGCAACTCGTGGTACCTCTACCCTTACCCTCCGTTATGAAAGCGGCTCATATATCCTCATCGGGAGAACATGTTCTCGTGGAATTCACTATGAGTAAGCTTAAAGAGGTTTACTTTTGGCCTAGACGGTGGGCAGACGTGCATGAGTACATTCAAAACTGCAAACACTGTGAAGCGAGAAACACAGTCACTCGCCAACGAGATAGGGAGGAGAGGAAAACTGTCTCACCGAGAAACCAAACCAGTGCACAGTGGGCCCACGAAGAAGTGACCGCCCCAAAGTTGGATATTCTACAAATATCTTAGGATAGGGGGTATGTCACCGAACGGATTGGGGCGACCCCTTCTTCTTCCTAATCTCTGTTTCACTACGGCAGTAATCGGTACATTTGTGGTACGGATTTTATTGCGTGCTTTCAATTGTCACACTTTCTTTCTCTGCTAAGTAGCATATACTTTGTATCTACATTCTTTCGCTACTTTCAGTATATTGTATATTGTCTGTTTATCTGACACTCCTGGTGGATGATAATATTAAACATTTGCAGGAGCGGCTGAGAGAACATTATCGACAACTAAGTTGGTTAATCGCAGGCGCGGCCGATATCAGTACACAGATTTACACGTACATCACCCAGAGCATTCTGCTTAATCACTGATAAGGCACGTGTGCGTCTCTGCCAAGATTGTAAAGAGACGGATTTTGAGTGTGCTCAAGCAACAGATAAGGCATTACTTTAGCGAAAGTAATAATTTGTTACATCTGACACACGTTGTCGTATGAAGTTAACGACGTGTTCGTGAGTAGGTACACGGGGCAATCGGATGTTTACAGCCCATTTTCAGAAAAGTAATGTTTGAAATTTTGCACTATATGATTCATGCAAAATATTAAAATCAGATTGGCTGATCATCTGAGTTTCATAACAACGAATGCGTGGGAAGGCAGTGAATATAACCTGACGCTTCAGTCGGTCAAAACTACTGTGAAGATTGCTTGCCAAGACACTAGACCTTGCCAGATTGAAGCCTAGAATTCAAAATTCCATTTTATCAGACCGGACACCTTTTATTTGAGTATTTATCAGGACTTACAAAAACAGCACTGGAAATCTCTATCATTTTATTAAGGAAAGCCGCTGTCTGAGGAAGCTGAAGGAAACTCACAAAGTCAGAGAGGGAACTTGTTAAATTAACGATACCCGAGACACTTGTAAGAAGCCGATACAAGTCTCTTTTATTCATCTTATCAAAACGTCTGTGAGCCAGGATTAGCGTAAGTTGTGATTTTACATTCTATAATTCATTACTAACATGCGAATATATATATATATATATATATATATATATATATATATATATATATATATATATATATATATATATATATATATATATATATATATATATATATATATATATATATATATATATATATATATATATATATATATATATATTAGGCGTGATGGGAACAACGGCAAAGAAAATCTATTCGCTGTTGCCCTTAAGACGCCACTAGGCGTAATGGCCACTGACTGCTTTGCCGGTCGTTGGCTAAGGACGGAAGAAGAAGAATATATATATATATATATATATATATATATATATATGTAAAGGTGAAAATCGCTAGCGGATGTCCCAGTCATTTGAGGCTGACAACCTCAGAGTATAAAATGATGATTCATGAACTACCACTTCACGGGCTGGTGATTGCTTTATCGGTGAGGCACGTAGAAAGCCCTGGTCATCCACTGCACCTGACTTCATCTCCAGTCGTCTTGACGATTCTTTCTTACTTTGTGTTTTCAAAAAACAGCTTAGCTTCAGATGACCCGCATATTTTCCTTGCATCTCTGAGACAAAGAAAAAGATTTAACTGATGCCCAATATGGATAGCATTACAGAGCAGTCCTTGTTCTGGAAACCTCATGGTAAGAGAGGCAGTGGTAGCTGAAGAAACACATGGAGAAGAGAGCTAGAAATAGAAGTTGATTCCTTGTGAGGAAACCAGCACTGAGCTGTCACCAGCTCTTGCTGGGGTGGTTCAAACAACTCTTAAGCTTGTAATAAAATGACGTTTTACTGGAGTCTGGTAACCACAGAATGTAAGACAAACTGCTACAGACGCCATACCTGCAAACACACAAAGAGACGGGCTGCAATAGTTGTTTTACTCTTTAGAGGGAACGGTAATGATGAACATAATGATGATGCCTTCATCTAATAAAGTCTACGGTAATGATGAACATAATGATGGTGCCTTCATCTAATAAAGTCTACGGTAATGATGAACATAATGATGGTGCCTTCATCTAATAAAGTCTACGGTAATGATGAACATAATTATGGTGCCTTCATCTAATAAAGTCTACGGTAATGATGAACATAATGATGGTGCCTTCATCTAATAAAGTCTACGGTAATGATGAACATAATGATGATGCCTTCATCTAATAAAGTCTACGGTAATGATGAACATAATGATGATGCCTCCATCTAATAAAGTCTACGGTAATGATGAACATAATGATGATGCCTTCATCTAATAAAGTCTACGGTAATGATGAACATAATAACACGTGTAAGAGGTCGATACAAGTCTTATTTATTCATTTGAGCAAAACGTCTGTGTGCCTTGATTGGCGTAAGTTGTGATTTTACATTCTATTTTTCATTACTAACATGTGAACTAATATATATATATATATATATATATGTAAATTACCATGTGAATTTTAATAGGTGAAAATCGCTAGTGGATGTCCCAGTCATTTGTGGATGGAACCTCAGCGTATAGAATGATGATTAATGAACCACCACTGCACGGGCTGGTGATTGCTTTATTGTTAGTTTTGTAAAGAGAACTTAAAGCATAAAGTAGTTCCAAGTTCCATATGGAGCAGGTAGGAAAAGATGAAGAAAGGATGTGCATTCTAAGAATAATATCTACATTTTCAATCAGCGTAAATGTAAATGAAAACATATTCACTTAAAAATTAAAGGAAGTTTCAAACTTTTCAATCAGTGTGAATATAAATGAAAACATTCAATTTATATTGTGAACACTTTTCAATCATTAGAGATGTAAATGTAAGCATACTATATTTGTATTATTAACCTTTGCATTTAAATGTAATATAAAGCTACTGCTATTCAATTTAAACTTAAAGAAAGTTTAATCCCGATGGAGTAAAATTAATTCTCATCGAGGGTAAATTCTGAGTTAAATGGGATGGTGGAATGGGAAGATAGGGACCCATAACCATGGGTTGGAAAGCGCAATACTCAGAAGAGCGTTTCGTTTCTATTCTTTACCATATTTATTGGTGGTACCAGCAGAAAATACTATCTCTGGAACAAGAAGGGAACAGTGGCCTAAGCTTTAAGACGAACGAACATTTTTGTAGACTCTCCCTGATATTTCTGGGAAACAAGCTACACGCGACAACCTGGACCAGCGACGAGTGTGAGCAGTGTAAAAAGAACCAACCCATCAGAAGGAGCAGAACCGTCATTGGCAGTTAATCCATAACTATTCAAATTTTTTTCAAACTGTTAAAACTTAAGTGATTATTAAATGTTCTTATTTGTAAACTTATAAATTTAAATTAGATTTTAAAGTTACTGCATGTTTCAATCAATACCTTTTAGCTTCCCAGCGAGCATAGGCCTTCAACAAACACATGCCAAGTCTTCCTGTCCTGTGCCATCCGCTCAAGTTCTTTTCCTCAATGTGTGTCCTATCTATCGCCAGCGTCTTCTTCTCAACTCTTGTTCCACTGGTTCTTGTCATCAACTCCACATTTGTGACTTTGTCATACCATTTCAGTCCTTCTATTCTACGCAAGCACCCGTTTATAAAAGTCTGTAGCTTTTTGGTTGTTGTTTTGGTTGTTCTCCATGTCTCAGAGCCATACAGTAGGACTGACTTCACATTTGAGTTGAAGATTCTTATTTTCGTGTTGGACTCGATTTCTCGTGTTCTCCATATGTTTTCAATGCAATGAAAGCTCCTCTTGCTTTTTGTATTCTTATTTTGATATCACTGTCTGTCCCTCCAACTTAGTCTATATTACTTCCAAGATATGTGTACGATTCTACATCTGTTAGTGGTGTTTCTTTTAGTCCAACCTTGTTATCATTTCTTGCACTTATTCTCATAATCTTTGTCTTTTCCCTGTGTATTTTCAGGCTCACTTGTTCTGACCTCTCATTTAGAATTTTCATTTTCTCTTGCATCTGATTATGGTTATGGGACAGAAGAGCCAAGTAATCTGCAAAATCCAGATCATCAAGCTGTTTCCTCAGATTCCAGTGGATTCCATTTCTGTTGTGTGATGTCGTTGTTTTCATAATAATAATAATAATAATAATAATAATAGCCCCTTCAGTCATAACTGACTATGGGAATGCGCCCCTGAGGTGGCAGCCCTCAGCTGCTTATTTTCCTGGTGCTCCTTTCGACGTTTTCTCCTCACCTCTGCTTCTTGTGTGAGCCTCTCTTCGCCCAATCTGAGGTGGCGCCGTAAATAGCATCGCCACTTAGTGCGATCGGCAGCTTCATCCTCCCATGTTGCTGGATCCATGTCCAGTGCCCTCATATCTCTCTTGCACACATCTTTGAACCTCAGCTGTGGTCGCCTAACTGTTCTCTTGCCATCTGCTAATTGTCCGTAGAAGATATCTTTTGGGATGCGACCATCTTCCATGCGGCGAACATGGCCAAGCCAGCGAAGTCTGCGCTGTCTAAGAAGCGTATACATACTTTGATGGCCAGCACGTGACAACACCTCGACATTAGTCACTTTTCATAACCCAATCTATTGCTAGTAAGAAAAAAATGGAGGCATCCCTGTCTCACTCCCGTTGTAATCCTAAACGGTTCTGTAAGTTGTCCTTCATGAAGAACTCTGCATGTCATGTCTTCAAATGTCTTCTTTATTAAGTTCTTGATCTATCTTCACGGGAACTCCATAATGCCTCATCAATTTCCAAAGCGGTTCTCTGTCTACACTGTCAAATGCCTTTTCATAGTCCACGATTCTGATGTGTAGCGGTGAATTCCATTCCAGACTTTGTTCAGCTATGATTCTCAATGTGGCTATCTGGTCAGTACAGGATCTGTTTTGTCGAAAACCTGCTTGTTCATCTCTCAGTTGCTTGTCTATGGACTCTTTTAATCTCTCCAGGATGATTCTGTTCAATACTTTTCCTGGCACTGATAGTAACATTATTCCTCTATAATTTGTGCACTCTTGTAAATTTCCCTTCTTAGGCAACTTGACTAGATAACCTTCCTTCCATTCTGCTGGTATTTCCTCTCTCTCCCAGACTTTACCAAGTAGTTTGTATAGTATCTCTGTAGAGGTATCAATATCTGTTTTGATGGCCTCTGCTGGAATGCAATCTGGACCAGCTGCTTTTCCATCTTTCGGAAGCTTTATGGCTTTCTTTATTTCTTCTCTACTTAATCGTTCACAGCTGATTTGTAGCTCCTCTTCTGCTGGCTGGATGTCTGGTGGATTAGTTGGAGCTGGTCTACTGAGAAGTTCCTCAAAATGTTCTATCCATCTCTTCATTTGTTCTTGTATATTACTTAGCAATTTTCCATTCCTATCTTGTATGGGCCATTTGCTTGCTTATATTTCCCTGTTAGCTTCTTTGTGTTGTTGTACAGTTCTCTCATATTTCCTTTAGCTGCTTCTTTCTCTGCTTCCCTTGCCAAATCATCAATATATTTCATCTTGTCTCTTTTGATGTTTCTTCTTACTTCTTTATTTGCTTCTATGTACGCTTCATGAGCTTTGGCTTTGGAGCTTCTGGTTTTGCTTCTGTTTAAATCTGCTTTCTTATTTTCCTGTCTTCTATCTTGCTAATGGTTTCTGTGGTTATCCATGCTTTGTGCTGATGTTCTCTTTTTCTCAGTACTTCTTCACATGTCTCATTCCATAAATTCTTTACTTGTTGCAAGTGGTCTTCCGTATCTGTTTCATCTTCCAGCTGTTGGAGTACTTGGTATTTGTTGGATACTGTGATTGAAAATTTTTCTCTTATTTCCGGATTTCTTAGATATCACTCATTATACTGTTGGCTATAGCTACACGCTTTTATACATTTCTTGAGTTTTAATTTTGTTTTAGCCAACAGAAGATGGTGGTCTGATACAACATCTGCTTCTCTGCATACTTTCACATCATACAATGATGACCTAAACTTCTCACTTATGCATATGTGATCAACACTGCATGTTTGTCTCAGTCAATTTACTACACACACTCTAAACTGAGCTATACCAAAATAATAAGAATTTCCATGAGTTAATTTGAGGTGGGGGCTTAAACGAGCTAACATAAACCATTGCTTAATCCTTCACAAAAGTTATCGGCAGATTCTAGAATGAACGTGCTTATTCAAATGCTGCATTGTTTTCGCTTATCTGAATATCTTATGAAAGCTCCTTTCTGGTAGAAGCGTCATTAAAGTTCTATTTACATATCTGCCAAGAGTAAGCTTGTGCGAAGGTAGTCAGCTTTAAAGCCCCTATTAGACACTCTTGAGTTTTGGCCACTGTTGTACCACTGCTGCAAAGCAGGGGAGGCAATACCGCCACAATTGGGGTCTCGACTTGGGATTGAATGCCAAAGCACAAGTGTGATAAGTCACAGTTGGGCGACTCGCGCCAGGATTATAGAACTTGTCTAGTTTTTCCCCTAGACTTGATTGACATAAATTTCAGATTTACTGAAAGAATAGTGTCCACAGTGTGTTGTAGTAAGACTGGGCATACATTGCATTCAAGTGCAGAAAAGGAGAAGGCTCTTGAAAGGGAAGATGGCCAAAGAGCACGAAAAGGCCCAAACCAAAGAGAAGGAAAAGCAAAGGGCTCACGAAGCCGCATAAAGAGAAAAGGAAATGGCATTCCAAGAAAAGAACGAACAAGCCGAAAGAGCGGAAAAGGAACAGGAGAGAAGGCATTCCAAGAAAGGAAGGAATAGACCGACAGAGGCATTAGATTGAAGAAACTGGAGATAGAAGGAAGAAGAGTGGATTCTAATTCTAACAATGGTGGGTCTAGCAGTTCTCAGGATAGCGATGGAGGAAACATCTCTCATGTAGTGGCGCCTAGTTCCGTGTCCTTCCAATTAGATGTTTACTCTGAGGCTTCAGAGGAAATAGACATCTATCTCTAGGTTTGAATCCTTAGCAGCTACATATGGCTTGGAGAGGGAGAGATACAACATGAAGCTATCCTAGAGTCTAAGGAGATCTGCTTATGACGTATTTCTTAATTTGCCCGAGGAAGAACAGAACAACTAGGACATGTTGAAGAACGCTCTGCTTCAGCTATTTATGCGTGACGCACAGACATTTCGTTGTAAACTCCGTGAGGCTAAAAGGCAGAAAGATGAATCGTTTAGACAATTTGCTACCAGGCTAGAAAAGTAATTGTAGAAGTGGGGATCTCTCAACATCTTTGATGAATCTTTTGCAGGGTTGAAAGAGATGATTCTTGTGGAGCAGTTCAAGGACTTGCTCACCCCTGACATGAGAATGTTCCTGGCGGAGCATGGGGCCGAAACTCTTGATCATGTGGTACTGTTTAATGATCGGTACCAGAGCGCACAGTTGGAAGCGAATCCTGCTAAAAGGCGCCACCACGATAGTCACCCCAAACAAAAGGATATACCCAGATGATAGCTCCAAATGTATGGACAACACAACACACGAAACAGCCCACTAAACAGCAACTAGAAGATCCCCAGAAGCAGAAACAGAGCAATTCAGCCCAGGGAACTGGAAGACGATATTGTAAATCATGCAAAACTGACACACGTTTCCCATCGGATTGTAAGAGGCCGAAATCCGGCCCTTATAATGTCGCTTGGCTAATGAGGGGGCCGATAGGAAAACATGACCCCCAGGTATATGAACAAAATTCTAGTTACCCTACTATTACTGAGCAAGTAACCGTGGGTAACCAAACCATATTGTGTTTGTATGATTCGGGTCTCGAATACTCGGCTCTTATTTCCCCATCCTTGGTGAAGGCCTACCAATACACTGGTGAAACTGTAGAAGTACAGGGACTCCAGAAGAGTATAAAGCCAATGCTTCTTCCGGTTGCGGAAATTGATGTCTCAACCCGATGTGTTCGGGGAAAAAATCAATGCCGCAGTTTTAGACGATTTAGTATACCCTCTCATTTTAGGGAGAAAATATTTGTTCCTTGGAGATCTCTCACGTGACTCCAGGCCAACACAACAGAGAGAGAACACAAGAAACGCACAAGCTGCCCCTGAGCTATTATCTTTGAACAGCCCGAATATTTCGGAGCTGAAGCAGGCATAAAGGGCCGATAACACCATAAAGCCTTGTTTTTCATAGTTGTATGGTAATTACTCCCATACTCCCCAGGGAGCATATTACAGGGAGAAAGGTTTGATGTATAGACCGGTGGGAATAAGAGACAGTTTGTTGTCCCATTACCCTATCGCACCCGCCTAATGCAGGAAATGCATTTAACCCAGCCCCACCCTCTTAAAGGTTCAAATGCCTTGGTAAGGCATATTTCCCTGAATTACTTCTGGCTAGGTTTGCGACACGATGTTAGACAATTGCTCTGTTCGCCGCCACCCGGACAACCAGAAGGATGAAACTACCAAGAAAGAGTTTAAGCAGAGTATCCAACACCCAACTTTGGATAACTCGTACCTCAACGCGACTTTTCTGTGTGTGTAGTAAATCAAAGTTACGACAAGCGCAGACGGAAGACATTACTCTAGCGCCATACTCTGAACAGAGTCGGATAACTGTCGCAAGATTATGTAGATGATATAAGTAGGGAAGATGTGTAGAAAGCATATAGACCTTTAGACACTAGACTCTTGTATTTTCCTGGCGACGACTAACTCTTTCTTACTCTAATCATTTTAAAGAATAACTAGTAGTAACAAGTAATACAAGGAGGGTTGAGTATGTTTTTCGGAACATAACGTACAATCTACTAAGTCGAACTCAGAATAATGGTGATTTACAGAATGTACATAATTACTTTAATAACAGTAGAAAATCAAATCAATGTTGACACGTAATTTGAAAATAAATACTAGGAAATTTAAAAAGACAGTTATCTTCTTCTTCCTCGTTCGTCCTGAAAAGGACGGTGGTTGCGTTGTGTCTGTTTACGCCTAAGCTGTGATATCTGCACCTTTCGGTCGACACATCCGACTTCTGCACAGCATTTTTTGGGACCGGGTTTGCCTTCCCACTGCGATCCCTACTCGCTCAGCCAGACTGCAGTGATGCAATCTGTTTCCAGGACCACCACGTGGAGGTGGAGTAGGGTCTTGACCAGCTCTGGTTCGCTGATCCTGATGCAAGCAGTCAAGCTATGGGTCGCTGACTGCATTCTCTATTGCTGCATCTTTGGGTCCCTAAAAAAAGACAGTTATGATATTACTTATTCAAGGATTTAGAACACTGTCAGTTGTCTTTGGTTCAGATAAGGATAAGAAGCTATTTTCCTCACTGACGAGTTTATTCCTACGGCTATTTCTTGGAAAAGTGAATTCTGACTTTGGCCTGGGTTTTAAATAAACTTATCTGCTTAGACTTCTCCTGCGCGTTCCAATAGGTAGGAATTACCAACTGAATAATTTGCTTCAGTGGAGGCTGCAGTCCAAGAGATGACTAGGCTTTTTGTTAACCTGGTTGGGAAGTTGAGTTATGATGTTCAGGTGTTGAAGAGGTGTTGAATGATTATATGCTGTAGACTGCTCAGGGTTGCTGACTTGTGATCACCGCTAGAGGGTTTGAGAAGTAAGCACTAGTTCTCTCTGTAGCATGGAGCAACTACGCGGTTTTCTTGCAACAAATTACAACAACCAAATCCAGAAACTGGCTTGCATCCTGCAACTGCGCTGTGGAAAATAATACAGGTAATCACAATCTTCTGTTTTATACAGATATATTAACTACGGCTACTCTAGACATTTCAACTCAGAATGGTGCCTAATAATATTTTTACCTGAACCGTACGGTCAGTCTTTTCCTTAAAGGCGACTGTCCATTTGTTTACAAATTCATGTCCAGCAGTAGTCTTACACTAGTTGGGTCAGTCAGGTCAACCTTTGTTACAAGCAGACGCCTGGCCGTGTGCGTCCATGCGTGACTGCACTGGAGAAATGATATTTCATTCACTCGTCCATTATACAACATGGTTCCCTCTCTCGCTCACAACAGCTGTCTTCATCATATCAGCCAGTACTTACATCATTATAATGCAACAATGATAACATTCATAATATATAAATGCAAAATAGCTATGAATCTAATGTAAAGAAATAAAACCACAATTTCACACTTTACATCAATTAACTAATCCCTTGATATTAGAGTCAGCTAATTAAGCGAATACTGAGAGTTTGCTTACCGCTCAGGACTATTATCCGCAGCTTAAGAAAACATAATTTAAGTAGCGTTACACTCAAGGCACATATACTGTACTGTGGGTATGGGATAGTTTGAGGCTTCTCTTCTATAAGCGTGTGTTCTCTTGCAACGGTTATCAGCCAGTGATTTCTAAACTTAGCATTCGTTCTTATGAAGTTAAAACATTTTCGTCCCCACGTCCAGAGTTAATTAATTCCCGTCTGTCTTTTAGACACATAAAAAGATTTATCGTGGCGGTCTTCAGTTGACCACTGAACACGGAAATATAATCCTCTGGGAACCACCTTGGTTTCGACCAAGAGAATAAATCGTATTGACGTCCCTAAAGAAATATCTTTTAATGCCTTTGTAGGAGAATAGAGTGTGGCAGGGCTATTAGTGAAAACTGGAAAAACAGCTATAGAGCAGATCGCAGGTGCAAATATATCGTAGAGAAAACAGACAAAATGTGAAGGAATAGAAAAGAAAGGAATTTTAAAATAATCTAGACGAAACTGTCGAACACTCCGTGACAATAACCCATGCTTCAACTGGAACTTTCCACAAAGAGGATGGAATTATTTATCGACGGACGAGGCAGGGAAAGCAACTCGTGGTACCTCTACCCTTACCCTCCGTTATGAAAGCGGCTCATATAACCTCATCGGGAGAACATGTTCTCGTGGAATTCACTATGAGTAAGCTTAAAGAGGTTTACTTTTGGCCTAGACGGTGGGCAGACGTGCGTGAGTACATTCAAAACTGCAAACACTGTGAAGCGAGAAACACAGTCACTCGCCAACGAGATAGGGAGGAGAGGAAAACTGTCTCACCGAGAAACCAAACCAGTGCACAGTGAGCCCACGAAGAAGTGACCGCCCCAAAGTTGGATATTCTACAAATATCTTAGGATAGGGGGTATGTCACCGAACGGATTGGGGCGACCCCTTCTTCTTCCTAATCTCTGTTTCACTACGGCAGTAATCGGTACATTTGTGGTACGGATTTTATTGCGTGCTTTCAATTGTCACACTTTCTTTCTCTGCTAAGTAGCATATACTTTGTATCTACATTCTTTCGCTACTTTCAGTATATTGTGTATTGTCTGTTTATCTGACACTCCTGGTGGATGATAATATTAAACATTTGCAGGAGCGGCTGAAAGAACATTATCGACAACTAAGTTGGTTAATCGCAGGCGCGGCCGATATCAGTACACAGATTTACACGTACATCACCCAGAGCATTCTGCTTAATCACTGATAAGGCACGTGTGCGTCTCTGCCAAGATTGTAAAGAGACGGATTTTGAGTGTGCTCAAGCAACATATAAGGCATTACTTTAGCGAAAGTAATAATTTGTTACATCTGACACACGTTGTCGTATGAAGTTAACGACGTGTTCGTGAGTAGGTACACGGGGCAATCGGATGTTTACAGCCCATTTTCAGAAAAGTAATGTTTGAAATTTTGCACTATATGATTCATGCAAAATATTAAAATCAGATTGGCTGATCATCTGAGTTTCATAACAACGAATGCGTGGGAAGGCAGTGAATATAACCTGACGCCTTAGTCGGTCAAAACTACTGTGAAGATTGCTTGCCAAGACACTAGACCTTGCCAGATTGAAGCCTAGAATTCAAAATTCCATTTTATCAGACCGGACACCTTTTATTTTAGTATTTATCAGGACTTACAAAAACAGCACTGGAAATCTCTATCATTTTATTAAGGAAAGCCGTTGTCTGAGGAAGCTGAAGGAAACTCACAAAGTCAGAGAGGGAACTTGTTAAATTAACGATACCCGAGACACTTGTAAGAAGCCGATACAAGTCTCTTTTATTCATCTTATCAAAACGTCTGTGAGCCAGGATTAGCGTAAGTTGTGATTTTACATTCTATATTTCATTACTAACATGCGAATTTATATATATATATATATATATATATATATATATATATATATATATATATATGTTAGGCATGATGGGAACAACGGCAAAGAAAATCTATTCGCTGTTGCCCTTAAGACGCCACTAGGCGTAATGGCCACTGACTGCTTTGCCGGTCGTTGGCTAAGGACGGAAGAAGAAGAATAAAAAAAAAATTAGCGTAGAGTAACGTCCCTTGATAATAGAGCAGACGACAATTTCTAATGCTAGTGGCAGAAAATGGATACAAAGTCAAAGTGTATGTTAATTTTACAGCTTTGGAATGAAGGAAATCAAACATGTTCCAACATTTCTAAAACCTTGAACATTCCTGAGCGGACTGTCTACAGAGTTGTGAGTAAATTAAAAGCAGGTAATGGAATCGAGCGAAAAGAAGGTAGTGGGAGGCCAAGAATTTTGGTCACAAAGGACCATCGGTGTCTCGCCCAAATCGTTCGGGCTGGGCCAATGAAGAGTGTAGAAAACATACGGCAGCGCATGATCGAGTTGGGAAGCCCAGAGGTATCTAATGCTATTGTCAACCGGGAGCTACACAGGATGAATTACACAAAAAAGCGGGTAATTTCGTCACCATTGCTCACAGAGACTCACAAACAGATGCGCTTGAACTGGTGCCACGAACACCAAAATTTGTCATGGGACAATGTGATTTTTTCAGATGAATGTTCTCTTTGGTCTTATCCTGCTCAAATAAATATTTGGACGAAAGGCTCTGTAACGCCTGTGTACCAGCGACCGAAACATACCTAGAAATTCCATCTTTGGGGAGGGGTGTCAGCAAGAGGTGCCACCCCACTGTGTGTTTTCACAGGAATTCTCACGAAAGAAAGGTACATCGACATACTAGAGGGACACCTTCTGCCATTTATGCAGGTCATGTACCCCGATGGGTGCACATTTCAACATGACAATGACCCAAATCATACAGCTCATACCCCCAAAGCATGGCTGCAAGAGAAGAATGTGATAGTGCTGAAGTGGCCCAGCAACAGTCCCGATCAAAACCCAATTGAAAACGTTTGGGCACTACTCAAGAATCATTTAAAAAAGAGTGGACTCAGAGACGTTGAACAATTGAAGAAGGTAGCTGAAAAATACTGGGACAGTCTGACTCACAATTACCTACAAACATTTGTGGGAAGTATGCCTCGCCGCATCCAGGCTTGCCTTGCTGGAGAAGGCAACATTATATTGTACTGAAACCACTGTTAATAGATAGGGGAGATACCAATCTTCCTCTGGACATACAGTTTTTATTATTATTTGCTTCTATGAGTGTGCTGCGTTGCGAAAATATGACTGCCATTTTTTTCAGATGAATGTTCTGTTTGGTCTTATCCTGCTCAAATAAATATTTGGACGAAAGACTCTGTAACGCCTGTGTACCAGCGACCGAAACATACCCAGAAATTCCATCTTTGGGGAGGGGTGTCAGCAAGAGGTGCCACCCCACTGTGTGTTTTCACAGGAATTCTCACGAAAGAAAGGTACATCGACATACTAGAGGGACACCTTCTGCCATTTATGCAGGTCATGTACCCCGATGGGTGCACATTTCAACATGACAATGACCCAAAGCATACAGCTCATACCACCAAAGCATGGCTGCAAGAGAAGAATGTGATAGTGCTGAAGTGGCCCAGCAACAGTCCCGACCTAAACCCAATTGAAAACGTTTGGGCACTACTCAAGAATCATTTAAAAAAGAGTGGACTCAGAGACGTTGAACAATTGAAGAAGGTAGCTGAAAAATACTGGGACAGTCTGACTCTCAATTACCTACAAACATTTGTGGGAAGTATGCCTCGCCGCATCCAGGCTTGCCTTGCTGGAGAAGGCAACATTATATTGTACTGAAACCACTGTTAATAGATAGGGGAGATACCAATCTTCCTCTGGACATACAGTTTTTATTATTATTTGCTTCTATGAGTGTGCTGCGTTGCGAAAATATGACTGCCATTTTTTTTGCAAAGTACTGTATATATATATATATATATATATATATATATATATATATACATATATACATATATATATAATATATATATATATATATATATATATATATATATATATATATTATATATATATATATATATATATATATATATATATATATATATATGTAAATTACCATGTGAATTTTAATAGGTGAAAATCGCTAGCGGATGTCCCAGTCATTTGAGGCTGACAACCTCAGAGTATAAAATGATGATTCATGAACTACCACTTCACGGGCTGGTGATTGCTTTATCGGCGAGGCACGTAGAAAGCCCTGGTCATCCACTGCACCGGACTTCATCTCCAGTCGTCTTGACTTGTCTTGCCACTGGATTGTGATGGACCCAGGCGAGAGAGTGAGGTCGACGAATGCGCAACTCTTCCTCACTTTAATCCAAATCACCGCGCAAGTCACTCTTTCATCCATTCATCCATCCACTCACAACAAGTCCTGTGGCGATGAGCGAGCGGCGAAGCGGCAGGCGTGGGTACGCTGGCAGTCGTAGTCGCAGACCTACACACAGGCGGCTCAGGCCATATGGTCGTCTTCCACTGATCGGAGCAGCAGTGGAATTCAGCAGCCGCCAGAGTGTCTGAGCAGCCCTCTTTAGGAAAGCACTGCTCACCTCCATGGTATGAGGAAGGGGCTAGAAAAGGTGCCCTAAACATTGCCTGCTCCACCATTACCTAACCAGCTTACCGCGGTTGGTGGGTACCCTACTTCGGCGGGCGACATATAAGAAAAAGAAAGGACAGATCTGTCCCCTCATTCTAGGCGCATGGAATGTGCGCACTCTCCTTGACAAAGACTTTAACGCAAACAGACCTGAGGGACGAACTGCCCTGATTGGGAGAGAACTGGCCAGGTACAACATTGACATAGCAGCACTGAGTGAAACTCGACTTGCAGGCGAGGGCCAACTTTGCGAAAAGGGTGCAGGTTATACATTCTTTTGGAGCGGAAGAGGAACTGAAGAAAGACGAGAAGCAGGGGTTGGATTTGCAATCAAAACAGCAATTGTCAGCAAGTTAGCGGGGCCCCCAAAGGGAATAAATGACCGACTGATGACGGTCAAGATCCCCCTGTTTTATGGAAGAAAACATGCCACCATCATTAGTGCGTATGCACCAACTATGACAAACCAGGATGACGTCAAGGATAAGTTTTACGAAGAACTACATGCAGTCATTGCATCAGTTCCTAAAGCAGATAAGCTCATCATTCTTGGTGACTTTAATGCAAGAGTAGGCTCAGATAACATCTCCTGGAATGGCACTATTGGAAGGTATGGCGTGGGTTGCTGTAACAGCAATGGACTTCTTCTCCTCCAGACTTGCGCAGAACATGACCTCCTTATCACCAACACCATTTTTCGACTTCCTACCCGCAACAGGACCTCCTGGATGCACCCTCGCTCAAAGCATTGGCACTTAATTGACTATGTAATTGATAGGAAGAAGGACAGGCAAGATGTCCGGGTGACCAAGTCCATGTGTGGTGCCGAATGTTGGACTGATCATCGCCTCATTGTATCTAAACTTAAAATTCGTATCCAACCAGCCAGGCGCCCTCAGGGGAAGAAAACGAGGCTGGATGTCACCAAACTAAAGAAGACAAAAATCAAACAGTCATTTACTGACACCTTAGAAGACCATATCAAATCTATCTCGCTAGACGGCCAAAGTGTGGAAACAAATTGGGCAGCCCTAAGTGAGCAGATCTGCAACACTGCTACAGAGGTCCTGGGTCCTTCCATTAAGAAACAAAATGACTGGTTTGATGAGAACTCAGATGATATAAAGCAGATGTTGGCTGAGAAACACCATCTCCATAAAGCATATTTAAATGATCCAAATTCTACATCCAAGAAAGACGCTTTCAACAACATGCGTAGAATCGTCCAACATAAACTACGCCAGATGCGGGATTCATGGCTGAGTAATAAAGCAGATGAGCTCCAAGGCTTTGCTGACAGCCATGACTTGAAAAATGTTTACCTTGCACTCAAAGCGATCTATGGTCCAAAATCATCAGGATCATTTCCCATCCTTAATGCAGATGGAAAAACACTAATTACAGACAAGGAAAAAATGCTCCAACGCTGGGCTGAACATTTTAATAATATTCTGAACCAGCCATCATCTATTAACGACGAAGCCATCATCCGCCTGCCCCAAATTCCTATAAATGAAGCATTAGATGATGTACCAACTCTGGAGGAAACTAAAAAAGCGATTCGTCAACTGTCTAGTGGAAAGGCCCCCGGCTCCGATTCAATTCCTGTTGAGGTTTATAAAGATGGCGGTGCAGTTCTGATAGAGAAACTTCACATGATCTTCCAGCAAATGTGGCAGAGTGAAACCATCCCATACGATCTCAAAGATGCGTCAATTATACATCTATATAAACGTAAAGGTAATCGCCAAGACTGTAACAATCATCGAGGCATCTCTCTTTTATCAATCGTTCGGAAGATATTCGCCAGAATCCTTCTGAATCGCCTTACGGCTCATCTTGACAAAGGTCTTCTACCTGAAAGTCAGTGTGGATTCCGGAAAGAACGTGGAACCACAGATATGGTGTTCGCTGCAAGACAGCTACAAGAAAAATGCCAAGAACAGCACTGTGACCTGTACACAGCTTTCATCGACTTGACAAAGGCGTTCGACACGGTCAGTAGAGAGGGTCTATGGAAGATCATGGCAAAATACGGCTGCCCAAAGAAATTTATCACAGTAGTGCAGCAACTGCATGATGGAATGCAGACTAGAGTTCAGGAAAACGGTGAGCTATCAGAGCCTTTCCCCGTCTCAAATGGAGTTAAACAATGGTGCGTACTTGCACCGACTCTGTTCAGTATCATGTTTTCTGCTATGCTGACTGATGCTTTTAGAGACGGGGACACAGGAATCGACATTAGTTATCGTATTGATGGAAAATTGTTTAACCTTAGGAGGCTTCAAGCAAAACACAGGTCAAATCACACACCTTCAGAGATCTTTCGTTTGCTATTTGCAAAATTGTTGGAAATTCACTTTGGGCTTACCATCAACACGAAGCAAAAACCAAACACAGAAATCATGATGATTGTGCCCTCAATGCTGGCTCAGAGCTCCTGGCACAGTTTATACTGAGCCAATCATCAAGGTTAATGGTGAGAAACTGAATGTTGTGAACAAATTCACATACCTTGGTAGCACACTATCTCAGAAAATTGTCATTGATGATGAGGTGAACCCAGGATCTCCAAAGCCAGCAGCACATTTGGCAGACTATACACCAACGTTTGGCATCGAAGTGGCATTAGTCTACAGACAAAGCTGAAGGTGTACAGAGCTGCGGTGCTTCCAGTGCTGCTATATGCATGTGAAACATGGACTGTATACAGGCGCCACGTAAAGAAGCTAAACCACTTCCATACAGTCTGTCTCAGGAAGATAATGAAAATCAAATGGCAAGACAAGATCCCGGATACCGCCGTTCTTGACAGAGCTGGTATCCCTAGTATTGATACTATTCTGATGCAGTCACAGATTCGCTGGGCAGGTCATGTAGTCCGCATGCCAGACCATCGACTGCCAAAGATACTCTTTTATGGTGAGATGCAGAAGGGTAAGCCCAATGGGCTGATCACCCGTTGGCTTGTCACACCGATTACGGAAACAACGGCAGATGGATCTATTTGTTGTTGCCCTAAAGACGCCGCTAGGCGTGATGGGAAACTACAACAGAGAAAATCAATCTGCTGTTGCCCTTAAGACGCCACAAGGCGTGATGGCCTCTGACTGCTTGGTCGGTCTTTGGCTAAGGACGGAAGAAGAAGAAGAAGCAGAAGGGTAAACGCTCCCATGGTGGCCAAAAGAAGCGCTTCAAAGACACGTTAAAGACGTCATTGAAAACCTTTGACATAAACCCAGACACATGGGAAACTGCTGCGCAAGACCGAACTGCTTGGCGCACATCTCTTCGTAAAGGTGCAGCGGCATGCGAATCATCCAGAAGAGCAGCAGCGGAACAGCGGAGACAAGCTAGAAAGGACCGTGAAATAAAACCTTCACATGAAGCAAACATTCCCTGCCCACACTGTCCGAGATTTTTCCAGGCCCGCATCGGGCTCATCAGTCACCTTCGTACCCATAGACTAACCTAACATATTCCTAAATAATTGGATGAACAGAGTGGTCTTCATCACCCGTGATGGACGAACAACAATGCTAGTTTCGTAAAGGGAACTAAAAGCATAAAGTAGTTCCAAGTTCCATATGAAGCAGGTAGGAAAATATGAAGAAATGATGTACATTCTAAGAAAAATATCTACATTTTCAATCAGTGTAAATGTAAACGAAAACATATTCACTTTAAAATTAAAGGAAGATTCAAACTTTTCAATCAGTGTAAATATAAATGAAAACATATTCAATTTATATTGTGAACACTTTTCAACCAGTGGAGATGTAAAATGTAAACATACTCTATCTGTATTATTAACCTTTGCATTTAAATGTTAATATAAAGCTACTGCTATTCAATTTAAATTTAAAGAAAGTTTAATCCCGATGGAGTAAAATTAATTCTCATCGAGGGTAAATTCTGAGTTAAATGGGATGGTGGAATGGGAAGATAGGGACCCATAACCATGGGTTGGAAAACGGAACTCAGAAGAGCGTTTAGATTTTATTCTTTACCATATTTATTGGTGGTACCAGCAGAAAGTACTATCTCTGGAACAAAAAGAGAACAGTGGCATAAGCTTTAAGACGAAGGACTAACTTTGTAGACTGTCTGAAATTTCTGGCAAACGAACTACACCCGACTACCAGGACCAGCGACGAGTGTGAGCATTGTAACAAGAACAAGCCCATCAGAAGGAGCATAACCGTCATTGGCAGCTAAGTTCAATACATGCTGCAACTTGAACTCCTTGTAACAATTTACCTCCTTTCACGACCGTGATGATAACTTTTCTTGATCCATAACTATTCAAATTTTTTTCAAACTGTTAAAACTTAAGTGATTATTAAATTTTGTTATTTGTAAATTTACAAATTTAATTTCTATTTAATCAATTTAAAGTTACTCCATGTTTGTCTCAGTCAATTTACTACTCACACTTTAAACTGAGCTATACCAGAATAATAAGAATTTCCCTGAGTTAATTTGAGGTCGTGGCTTAAACGAGTTAACATAAACCATTGCTTAATCCTTCACAAAAGTTTTCGGCAGATTCTAGAATGAACGTGCTCATTCAAATGCCGCATTGTTTTCGCTTATCTGAATATCTTATGAAAACTCCTTTGTGGTAGAAGCCTCGTTAACTTTCTATCTACATATCTGCCTAGAGTAATTTTATGCGAAGGTTGGCACCTTTGAAGCCCATATTAGATGCTCTTGAGTTTTGGCCACTGCAAAGCAGGGGTGGCAATACCGTCACACAGGTCATAGAACGAGATGTTATGGTTGGAGAGTGGAAGTCTTGTGTAGTTATCAACGGAGGCTGAGAGACTTTGTGAAAGGATAGTTGTCCTAAAGATTTGAGAACAGTCATAACTGTCCCAGGAGTTGTTCTTTTGGTGTATGAGACAAGGTGTTAGAGCGCTATTTTGCGCACGGTAGTGGCTGGCAGAAAGATTATCTCATTGTGGTTGTTGAAGCTGCTGAGATTAATGCATGCTTTTGCATACAATAAACTACTGCCGTGTTTGTCTGACGTATCTCTTCTTCGCATTTCTTATTGTGTGAATAGAATCGGAATAGAATTATAGCTGTCGTTGCTGTTACAGAAGAGGTGTTTATGCAGCAATAAATGGCTGGGCACTGGTATGTTATTGAGCTTTCTTCAGTACCTCTAGCATTAGTTTGCCGTAATGTGAATTCATTATGTTTTGTTGAGTTTGAATCTCCACTGATTTGAGTTTTGATTATTCGTGTAGTGCATATTTTGAAAACTTGTCACTAGACAACGTTGCTGTAATTGTGTATGCTGATGGTTGTGTATGTTCGTGTTTATGGTAACTGCGAGGGTGTTGTCTTCCAGAACATCTTTGTTTCTTAATACACATTTTATTAGTAGACTGTATATATTAGCAATAAACTTTCTTCATAGTGCACCGAATTTCAAAGAGCAATTTGAATACGCGATTTTTGCTTTGCGCGTAGTCTTTATATTGCGATGAAATTGTAATACAACTTTATTGTCACGTGTAGTGTTATGATAATGTTGAGTAGAATAGCTCACACACAAACACACAGAGACATAGTGATTGTCAATCATATCTTACAACTGCATCACTGCTGTTACCTAATTTACATCTTTTTTCATTTTCTGCAGTGAACTTGGCATACACAGACGCTTCTGTGCAGAACCCTGTCTATTTGAGGGACCAAGACGAGAGCACGTGCAATCCAGACAGCACAGCCTCGATTGTTTCTCTATTCCTTAAGCGGGGCGTAAAAGCTTTTTGGTTCAGGCTGCACATTAATGACGCAAGTACGTCTGGTCAATGGAATAATAATTTATGATGTGTTTGTGGTTGTTATGTTATTAATCTTATGTGTGCTGCGGTGACAAAACTTGTGTCATCTTTAAGCAATGTATTCAGGAATCCATAACGCAATCATATTAACTGTAACTGTCTCATCAGGTTCCTCTTTATTATGCAGGCACTATATTTGATGTAAGGCAACTTCCCACTCATGATGTTTTAAAATAGATAGAAAAAGTAATAACATACATACAAGGCACTGACATGCATCTTTTAATATGATTATATATATATATATATATATATATATATATATATATATATATATATATATATATATATATATATATATATATATATATATATATATATATATATATATATGTTGCTGACTTTTCTTTGATTAAGTAGACCAATATTATATTTTGTGTTATGTCCTGATAATTCATCTGTTCTGTCATACAACCTGTATCGATTCTTTTGCCGCAACAATGGATTCGTTGGTAGTTCGTTTTGTGTTTTAATATAAACGTTTCTTAAATAAACTTCTTAGGTATTCATCTTACAGTGTTGGATTATTTCAATTCTTGTTTGACCAATACATTGAAGGTCAACGGTTAAACTTCATACAACATTCGAAACTGAAACTGTAGAACGCCTTCATTAAAATAAGTCCAGTTTGACGACTTACAATGTTTAATAAATATTCATTCTTTCAATATGGATAAACGATAATCATATAGTTTATATTCAAGAGCACTAGATACATCATAGCGTAGAGTCTACTATTTCTTAGACATTGTATGTTTATTGCCTTGCCGTTTTACTTAACGTTCAATTATATTTCAACCAAACTGCTTGGCATAATTATAATTATTCATACAGTATTAAACTGTCCGCTTACAGTTCTATTAGGGTCTCTGCCTAACATATATACATATCACAACTATGTCCATATTATATTTGGCATTGCTCGCCATGCTCTATCAGATTTTCGCTTATTAATAATTATTGCGGTTAATAATACCTACTTATAACCAGCATTAAATTTACGGTTATACACTATCATACGTTAGTGGCCATGCCACATTTTCCAAACACTGCCATAAGGCTCGAAGGCCACACAAAAGACTCCCCGCAACTAAGTCTAACGCGTCATGCATCGCCACACACGAACTATTTCATTTCAGTCTAGTGAGGTGTTGCATGGTGTGACCATCTGAATCAAGTTCAAACCAAAATGCTCGCAACCCATGCAACAATCCTCAACATCAACCCCCTCGATCCCAAACGTGACACTTGTGAGAGTGGTGGATAAGAAGTACATGTACGCACTTAAAGTAATTATATTAACAATAACTGTGATTATTATTATCATACAAATATAACACAGACGGGTCAATAGTACTAACTAATTACCTAAAGTCACTTATGTGTCCGTATGTTCTGTATGGTTCCGGGACAAGAGATCCGCAAGATTGTTGTCACTTCCAGAGATCGGTACAATGGTAAAGGCGAACTCTTGCAGAAGTAAATACCAACGATGTATCTTGCATTGCGCATAGTCCTGGACGTTATGTAAGTTAAAGGGCTGTGATCTGCTTGGATGTAAAAATGCGTGCCGATTAAATACTTCGACAGCTTCTCAAGGCAACCAGACCACAGCTAGGAGTTCCCGTACCCCTGTTGCATACCCCTGTTGCCGTGAGAGCGATGAGAATATTACGTTCGTCGCCTGACTGGACTCTTGCAATAGCAATACCATATATCCTGATACTGAGATACAAACGAAACGAATTTTACATCAAGCAAACAATATAATTACAATAACGTTAAACGAGGGGCGTTCAGAAAGTAATGTACCACATCGTTTTTCTCAGCTAATAATGAAGATAGAAGCATGAAATTTTGCACACATCAAATATGGCATGTGCCAATTGTATGCACCAAATTGCATTGCAACCGGCCAAATAATACGGCTGCCCTAAACCGTTGAAATGGAGCGTGTTAGCAACTTGCGTTATAAACAGCGAATTGTGATAGAATTTCTCGTTGCAGAGAAGGAAACTGTTGTGAATATTCACAAGCGTCTATGTGATGTGTATGGAAGTTTTGCTGTCGACAGGAGTACAGTCAGTCGCTTGGTTCAGAGAATCAAAGAATCAGGAAGTGGAGATACGGAACTGCTTGATCGGCCGCGCTGTGGACGTCCTGCCACAGCAACCAACGCAGAAATGTTGAAATGCGCTGAGGGCATTATTCTTACTGATAGGCGAATCACTACTCAACAATTGTCCTTACAGCTGTCAGTCAGCATTGGTAGTGCAAATGCAGTTATAAAAACTCTCGGATTTTCTAAGGTTTGCGCAAGATGGGTTCCTCGAAGTCTCTGTGGTAAAGTGGGATGTTATAAATATTTATAGGGGACTTAGTGTACTGACTGAGATCAGCTGTGAAGGTATCTGTATCTAATAGGTGTAGTGTTTTACAGATAACCTTACTTGCTACCACATTATACCTCAGTCAGAATTATTCTGGAATATTGTGATGACTACGTTAAATGTCTAGGGTATGTATATGATGAAGTGTAAGTCACAACAACAACAGACAGATAAACAATTTAATTTATTCCACCACACTTGACAACACTGTGACACTCACACACATTTAACACTCTATAAGATTATCTTAAATGAGTCACTGGTAAAGTTTCAAATATATATGTATTAATTACTTTCACTAATATATATCCTGATTCAACTACAAAGTGAACCAGGAATCACAATCAATTGTAATCACAATTTATATATACATAATTTATACATATGAACCTTGTAGTGACATATTTTATTAATATTATCCTATGTGTGTCAGTTGTGTAGTAGTACTATGAGGTAATACTGGTTTTGTTTTTTCAAGCTATTTGTCATCATGACTTCAAGTGTTTGTTTATCTGGGAAATAGTATGGGGAAAAAGTTCACAGTTCCTGTCAATTTAAACAAGGTATTGTCCCTCTTTTTTTTTATACTAAAATGTCAATTTTTGAGGGGACACATAATGTTGAGCTCCACTGGCCACAGAGGCTTAACTTTCGTGATGGCGGCAGGAAAAGACTCCTCTGCTCGATTGCTCCCCTGTGTTCTGGAGACACCTCACTAGTCGCTATCTGGACACAGGAGTATGCTGTCAGCCTCCAGATTCAGCAAAGCTCAGACCAGGTGCTGCTCAATAACTTTAGGACCACAGTCCCTGAAACAAGAAGGTTGTACCTCCTACTTCATAACTAATTTATAATCTATTTCCAGACTGAACACAATACATAACAACACTGAGTTCAGAGCGGTAGGCCAACTGTCAGCTTCATCTGAAACCATTTACACCAGTATACTCCTCCCTAATGGTTACTACGCCTCTGCAATTCCAGCATTATTTCTTTCTAGTCAATAAGATAGGTGTCAGTGTACTGTTTGGCAATTCCATGTAGTTTTACTTTCCTCCGACACCTTCTGTTCAGGTTGGAGCACTATATAGGCCTTGCCTCATGTTCGCTACTGAACCACACACATATACAGACATAAATTATCAATTTACATTCAATTTTCATTAAAAAGATATTGAATATATCAAGCTTACCACAATTCATGGAATAATACACAGTTACGTTGACTGGCAATGAATATAGCACAATTTCGATCTGCCGATGTCCCAGGCTTTTATTTAGAAAAATATGCACTGGCGCTCAACGCACTGGTTCTTTAGTAAGTTTATTTGAAAATGTGGTGCTGACCTGACGCTCCTAATTGACTATATTGGCGGGTCTAACCAATCGAGCCATGTTTACACAAGCGTTTGAAAAAAAGTACCCTTCCTTCCGTCTCCCCTAACAACAAAAGATAGTATTTGTAGCCCGATTAATCGTGTTTAGCCTTACATTTACTTTCCGCCAATCAAATAGGAGGTAACATGTTGGCCTATTTCCCGTACAATGGTGGTGTCAAAATCTGCCACTGAGCGATTCTGATTTTGGTGTTGTCTGACACCCTCACTATTTCTTTTGGCTATAATTTGTTAATTCCTAGACTGTTTGCGTAACGTTTAACATATTCTTTGTCAGCAAGTCCTAAGGAACCCAAATATATAAATTTAATGGGGCTAAGGGGCTGCGTTCAAAATATGCATTTTCTTCTAGGATAGTCGTGCTGTTGCCACCTCCTCACTTCCAAACTTTATGGTGTCTGCTGTACTGTCATACTAATGTCAGGATTTCAGACATAAAACAGTAGAATGTCATGTTTCCTAATAAGCGTTTTGTAAGTTTTTTAAACCTAACTCTCGTATGGGTAGTGTTTTTGATCACTGTCGATTTGAAAAAAGCTAGTGCTTGTGGCCTTACACGCGTGATGGTAGTAATTGTATAGCGAGACGCGTGTTAGTGTGGCATGCGTTCCGGCTTTCAGCCCTCCCTTCTCTCTATCCTAATTCCATCTGTCTTTCGTTTATGGTAACGTAGTGTATAAAATGTCATGAATGGAATATTAAATATAGGTCAGCTTGCGTATCTCAAGGTTTTTCTTAGAAAGGCAGTACACGTTTTATCGTAGAAAGCGTGTATGCTGCAGTAGGCTTTTACTATCAACGTGAAACGTTACAATTTGCAGACGAAGTAGAAAACAAGGGGGATTTCGAGTACAGTCATTGTGACAGCACTGATCTTTACCATTCTTCTTTCCTTTTATTGAAGTTATTTGTTAGGCTTTACATTTACTTTTTAATTTATATATGTGGATTAGAATTTCACACGACAGTCTCACAAATGACCACCGATTGCAAAGGAAAGCAATTTCTTCTGAATTGTTGGAGCGTTTCAATGCTGATGGAGAGAACTTTTTGGCTAAGATCGTTACAGATGACGAAACCTGGGCACATCATTTTGAACCTGAGACAAAAAGACAGTCAATGGAGTGGCATCATCCGCAATCACCAAGAAGAAAGAAATTCAAGACAATTCCTTCAGCTGGAAAGGTCATGATCACTGTCTTTTGGGACATTGAAGGTGTGATTCTTGTGGACGTTATGCCAAGAAGAGAGACAATCAATTTGCAAGCTTACATTAAGACATTGAAAAAACTCAATCAACGTTTTCGCAGAGTTCGGCCGCACAAGAATCCAGCAGACCTGCTTCTCCTTCACGACAATGCGCGCCCTCACACAAGTCTGGCAACACGGGAAGCAATCACTAAATTGGGTTGGACTGTACTACCCCATCCACCCTATAGTCCCGATTTGGCATTCTCTGATTTTCATCTATTTGGTCCACTTAAAAATGCACTCCGTGGGACAAGGTTTGAAGATGATGAAGGAGTGATTCATACAGCAAAGAAATGGCTACATGATAAAGACAAAATATGGTACGGGCTAGGAATACATGCACTTGTTTTGCGCTGGCATAAAGCCGTACAAGTTGATTGGGATTATGTTGAATAATACCGATGTTTACATGACATATCCATGTATATTGTGTATAAATTTCATGCTTTTTTAATAAACAGCTCCTGAGAAAAACGACGTGGTGCATTACTTTCTGAACGCCCCTCGTAATAAACAGTTATGCTCCACTATGGGATCTATAATTATGATTGACATTGCTGTGATAGTCACCCTCCTGTTACTTCCACTCTATCAATTTATCAGCATGCGCCTGCATAGGCTAATATATTTTGTACACACATGTACCAGTCAGTAAATGTTCTGACAGCCAAATCAACTCCGTCTTCTTCCGTCTCAACATACAGGAAACCTAACCCTGTAGTTACAGCTGAGTGGATATGCTATTCATCGTACAACATTTAATGCATTTACATTAACAAATTACATATTAACATCCCACAAATGAATACACATAAAATGTAATGTTCTTGCTATAATAATACAGTTGTGACTGAAACCTAAGATATAATGTTATCTCTGGCTGGTGACTGCTTTCTGTGAAAGTTATAACTAGTGTCTAACTACACAAACCGGCCTATCATGATTCCACCCAGCCACTAGAAGTTTCTATCAGAAAGGAATAAGTGACTATCTCCTATAATTCAGGGTTATAGCGCCTGCACATCACTATTCAGTTGTAAGTGAATAACCCACACCGCTGACATTTCCTTACAGTAATGACAGTTAATTTAGCCTACTCTTAACCCAATGGCAAGCACTGTACGGATTTCGATTATACTCCTAGTATCTGTTATCGTAAGTTTACCATTAACCCATTGTAAACAATAACACTGACACCTGACTGCTCTCCTGTTAACTAAGGCGGTAGGCGGCGCTACATTATCACTGAATTAATTACCCGGAGAAATCCTCAAAATGAATTCAAGTCACACTCCTATCAGATATATTAAAAACTAACATGAATGTATATATTATAATAGATGTCTACTTAACCCGAGAATGACGGGACCATATAGGCAATAACATTTAGTTCTGTGTTAACGTCGGCCTTAGTCTCTGTCGTAAATTTATTTTGAGAGAAAAGAGTCTTAGAAATAGTGGTCCGGTTTAGAGTGGAAAATGATGATGGAAAGCTCAGTGATAGAAAATGTAGAGATTAAATAGTTGCTTCACAGCGTGCTGGAGGAGAGTAAAGACAGACTTATTTACGACAATTCGTCTCTCTCAATCTTCTCTTCCACTCTCCTGGTCAAACAATTATTTGCCAGTTTTCCAGACACACCTCTGCGCGCACACCGATTTGGTGTTTTCAAACACACAGACGACGTAGATACAAACTATATTAAACGAATAGGGGAAAAGTTGGGCTTTGGGTATCTCCAACACAGAACTAAATGAGTTTATGTGATTTTATTCACCTTAAACATCAATTACTAACAAATATCAGGTATTACATAAATTATCATAAGTACACAAAATGCAAATAACAAGTTTGGGAGGGGTGAAGAAGATTGGTATCGACTAAGCCCTTCCCGCTTATTAGACAAAAATAAACCCAGTCCAGAGATTGATAAAATCAGGAACACGGGTACGTTAACCTAACAGTGAAGTTAATTGCTCTGAAAGAGGTGTTACAAAGTTAGGTATAGGTGATAGAAAAAAACCCTGTTCTTCCCAGCTGTTCTTCCCTTTACTAAGCAAATGGAAAGGAGGGGGGTTTTAAACAGAGTTAACCAATTATCAACTCCCCCTTAAAGGAACAATGCAGGAAATACAGAAAAATTATATTACTAGGCAAGAAAGTTAACAACAGGGTTACAAAAGAAAAAGATTAAATTTCCTGTCATTCATACACACGCGTGAGGATCCACACTCGTATACTCACACACTTACCGAATGCAGCCTCAGACGATCCATAAAATATATAAAAACAGCAAGTATTCTCTTGACAGGTGAACTGTCTAGTCCTTCGATGTCCCGCCCCAGATGTTTGCGAGGTTTTGCTGGTAACAAATATTCTCACTTATCGCAAGACTTGAAGACTAAGAGTCCTTGTGTTTTTCATTATATAAAAAAGGAGTCTATGGGATGGCACTGACACAGTTCGGCACAGGGGTGAAAATGAAGTGGTCTCTTTTAATCTTCCGCTATGGTAAATTCCTTCAATGCGTGATGATAGTAACTGCCCGGAAAGTTTTATTAAATCCAATTGAGGAAAAACTAGGCTCAGTCACAGTCAGGAAAATATGTACTTTCTCACAGTAAACAGTAAATATAATATCGCTACTGGCGATGATTACCTTCCAGTTTGTCTTACAGGTTTGTAATGATAATTTGATGATTGTTCTTTAAAATGTTCTTGTGTGGGCTTTATTTCATTTAATTATGACAGCTAGGTCGCAAAGGACCGCCACAAGATTATATTTAAAAGAAATGCTTCTTCAATATGACTGGAAGTTTATAGGATGATTTCTTTATTTCTTTCTTTATTTAGCTGGGACCGCAGGTTACGATCACTCTGTGTGAAAGAAAACAGACATGTAACATACCGAAAAATCAAGCGCGATAAATTTCCCGTTAAGCCTATAATACACTCGAGTATTTAATTATGTATTTAATAAACACTGCGCGAATTCTAGTGGTTAAAAACACACATCTATAAAACTAGGACTTAACTGAATTTATTAATTATAAATTCCTTCGCGACTTTAAAAGTTAATTTAAGCATCTATTATCTTTTGAAATAATATAATAGATAGATCATTATATTTACAACTGGAACTATTGAGATGGTTTAATTTAATAGATTTAAATTAACACAAAATCCATTGAAATAGAATGACTGAACTAAACCACTGATCACTTTACACAGTATATTACCGCTTTGCACAGAATAGAAATCACTGCAAATATATATATAAAATCCCGGGGAAAATCTATAACAAGATTTCAATAAAGCTAGTGCTTCTGTAAAGGTCTGGCCAGCGAGTGATAACGTGTCTAGTCTTCATGGTCTATTTAGCTAAAATGGAATGTAAGTTGAGTGGGACATGATAAACTTGACAGCTCTTTTCATCCCAGGAACTTTGGGGGATCTGACCGCCAAATCAAGGAAAGAAGCCGCCCCCCTGGTCTTCGTATCTCCGCTCGCTGCTGCCCGTTTCGGCTTTCCCCGTTCGCTCGGTTCTGCGGTTGACACCGAGACGCAAAAATAGCGGCAAGCAACTGCGTCTCGTATCAGGGACCACTACTGTCTTTGATAGCGCCGATAGTCTCCCCTGAAATCCCTCAGTCTGTCTCTTTGATCGTGGTCGCACTATCTGTTTGATTCTGGCGACGCCCCCCACTGGCCAAGTTAATGAAAATAACTGCCTATGATTGTTCAAGAGATGTTAGTGGGCGTGATTTAATCTCTCCTTAAATCAATGCGATGACCAGAATGAACGATAGGAAAACTTTCCGCATATCAATCAGCAAACGTGTTTGCCCTCTGTGTGGAACAGTTGCATAGCTAATGAATCCACGTGAAAGAAGTCCCGTTTTACAAGAATTACAACAAAGTTCAGGGTCAGCCGAGTTCGTCCATCACAGTCTCATTTGGCTCAATCCGGGGCAGGAACATTTTACGAGTGTGTTTGACTGAGTAAAACCCTCTACTCTTATAGTCTACAAATGACGCTACCCCAGGACACCTGGCATGGCCGGTTTCTACAGCTGTTCGGCGTATAACGTAATCAAGAGAAAGACAAATGTTATTCTAGCGGTATACATCAGAAGCAACAACCGCGAGAAAGTTTCCCAGATAGACAATACATAATAATATGGTCAGGGGTCACAACAAATCTCTCAGAACGAACGTGAGTTTTATCTCCCCTGAATCGGAGATGAAACGGTTACCCAGACCTCAAAGGGTACCACCCGCTAGCGGTCCGCTTCTTCACAGAAACCCTCTCGCTCTTGATCAAACACGTTACGCGCAAGAGACATTCCTCTGGTCAGACAAACGTCAGGGCAGCTCAGGTAATATTATCGTAAGCTGAGCTGACCGCTACTGACCAGTGGGGAATTTATAATGAAGCTTATTTCCCGAAACGAAAACAAAGCCGCGGGGTGGGGTCTGAGAGGGGAATAATGGGCTACGTAGGTAAAATCCAAAGAAAGAAAATACAAAAGTCCAGGAAACCATTACATTAAAAGAGTAATAAAAAAATGGGACGTGATGGTAAAATAAATTATCAGTCACTGTGACATCCAGTAACAGATTTTATAACAACAACCAAAACACTTCAGCTATAACAACCTAAGCCGTCATACTTGTAATGTGACAACAAAGTCACATAACATTTAAAGTATTCCATTATTCAATGGAAGACACGAATACGCCACAATTTTAACAAAGTTACATTTGTGAGTGTAATTTAATTAAATAGTCAACACCAAAGCTTTCGCTTCTTCCTTTCTGATCTATTCTGTGAAGATCTAGATTTCCTTCACTATGATCCTGATTCTATGAGACAAGAGGATCAATAGCTTAGTCTTTGCAGCTGTCTGGGCGGTAAAACAGTATGGCGATGAGTGAAGTCTGAGACAAAACGCCAGCTTTATTAGGGAGATCAATGTGGTTATATGAAAGCGACGAGGGAAATATGAGACAGCTGACATTATAAGGGAGATAAATGTAGTTAAACAACGAAGTAGGCATGAGACCGGTCGCCAACTTTATAAAGGAGAAAAATGTGGTTACATAATAGGATAAAAGCAGCGAGAGACATGCCCCCAATTGTACAAGGGTTTTGTTATAAGACAGCGAACGAAGTAGAAGAAAGACTTGACGCCACTGGTGGACGGAGTAAGTAGACATGAACATTAAATGGAAGACGGAATTGTTCCTTTATGACGAGGATAGTTTTATGTTTGTTATTTCTAGAACATACTTTACAAATTACCACTACCTGAGTCGCCTTCGTTTTCTTTTGTTAGGTAAATTACCAGGATTTATACTGAAGCTAGGCGGTGATGAAAACGCCTGCGAAAACAAACGAGTTTACAAGGCTGCTACAGACACAATAGATATTGTATGCGGGAATCTCACTTTCTTTAGGCAGGTCGAAATTGAAGGAGCAATAGCGCCCCATATTTGTTCAATCTTCGTCAGCGGAGGTAACACTTGAAACGTTAGAAAGCTTAGTTTACGTACATGGTTAAAAGTTTACTTACCAGGTTCAAAGTTTACTTACATAGTTGAAAGTTTACTTACACGGTTAAAAAATTACTTACATGGTTAAAAGTTTACATACATAGTTGATAGTTTACTTACATGGTTGAAAGTTTACTTACCTGGTTGAAAGTTTACTTCCATGGTTAAAAGTTTACTTACATGGTTAAAAAGAAAGTAGCATTCAATAAATAGTGGAAATATTCGATCACCCTGGAAGGGCCACCATACCAGGGAAGAGGTAAGGGATGTCTCTTAGGTAACCCATCTGCCTTGTGCCGCCCCGATCGCCCACCTGACAGCACGTGTTTGTGACTGTTCACCCAACAGCCACCCGCAGTTCCTCTGCACACTGGTTCACCTTAGACTTGGGGTCATTCTTTATGACAAAGAGAGCAGAGACTACTGTTTCTCCTGTATCGTCAGCTGGTCTTGTCTGTAATCGGGTATGGCCTGGGAATACTCACGCTGTCAATATCACACTGGGATCAACTTTAACGCATTCAAAACGAAGGCATGCGTATAGTCTTGGGCTGCAAGCGAGATACCCCTATTGTGATGGTGCGAACATGCTTGGATTGCTGTCAATTAGATCCAGATATACGATGGCCCAGGTAAAAGCGTATATGCGTGTAACCACAGACAAAATGGCATCACCATAATGGGAACTTAGCTGACATCAAAGCATCGAGAATAAAGAGGGGGAATGTCATGGATGGCGCCGGCAGAGGAGACTATTAGACAGATGACCCCAGTTGAAAATATATTCAAAGGAGAAGAGTGAAGTAAGTCGGATGAGAGCTGGATGAACTGCCAGCAAGTCATCATCAGCCTTGATAGAGAATGCAGAACTTGGGCCAATAGGAGAGCAGAGGTGGAAATTGATCAGCTTATAAATTTTAATGCTGGTGATGATGATGTAATTGTGTACACTGATGGGTCTGTAATCTGTGATAATAAATCAATGGTGGGGCTTCTCTGCTAGGGTAAAGGGCAAAACCGTCGCTGAACATCGCGTGGCTTACATGATAACAACCTCCAGCTTGAGAATGGAGGTAGAGGCAGTTACTGCTGCCTTAAGATGGCTTTATTAACGAAGGAAGTAATTGTATCAGACTCACAATCTATGCTTTGAAGGTCAAAATGGTTGGCTTCGACATGAATGGAAAACCTCCATAGAAGCATCGAATCTTCAAGCACCGATATGGATCTACTGTCCTGGTCATGCCGGGGTACATGGCAATGAAAGAGCTGACAGACTAGCTTCAAGAGCACCCATAAAAGGTGCATTGGCCATGGATAAGGAAGAAATACTGAGGGCAATTCATGTTCGTCTATTAGAGAATGACACTGCAATCGATGAATCATCAAGGCTAAGACTGCTGGAATTTGGCATCAAACGTAAGACCAGCAGGGATGGACATATGAGAGGACGTATCCGCCGTGTGCACAACCAGTGCGCAACAGTAACAATTAGCATTCATACCCTTCGACATTTTCTGAGAGAGACTGAGAACCTATTGGTTTGCCAGGAGTGAAATGACGTCGATTCTGATTAAAATGAACATTATATGGTTAAAAGTTTACTTACGAGGATGAAAGTTTAATAATAGTGGTGCGTTTTTAATGTGCTTCAGTATATATACTGATGCCGAGAAGCTGGAAAAAAAAGGTGCGGGAATGGATTTTCCCCGTGTTTGTCATGAGGTAGAGAGCGAATGGCTGCTGGAATGGAAAGTGCATGATTCAACCCACGGGTGTGTATACAGACTACATGAAAACAATGAAAGTTACACGTGCAACACGATTCCCAACAGCTATTACCCTGAAAATGTGTACGCGTTGTGGCAGTATACTCGGTATAAAAAGGCCGTTGAGACAAAACACCCAGTACATGTGCTTGAAATGCTACAACTATCTGAAAACGACTGCCAACGAGCCATTGGTATGTTGGAGACCGGAATGAGTTCGCGGGCCATTGCCAGAAGGATGAATTTCCACCACAGCACTATTGTACGTCTCAATGAACGTTACGGAACCACTGGCAGTGCCCGGGATAGACTTCGGAGTGGCCAACCACGAGTTACTACCCCTGCGCAAGATCGTCATATTGTACTGAGTCACCTAAGGAATCGTTCTCTCCCGGCAAGTCAAACAGCAAGAGCAATAGTGGGTAGACGTGGGCAAGTCTCTCGAATGACAGTCATACGACGACTCAGAGATACAGGCCTTACTGCAAGACGACCTTATGTTGGGCCAAACTTGACTCACAGACATCGTCAGCAGCGCCTGCAATGGGCAAAGCAATATGTCAGATGGACTAGACTGCAGTGGAATGCTGTCCTATTTGTCACGTAGGTCTTTATATCATTAAATTGCCTACATCTTCTTCCTATTCTCTCACCCGAATCCTTTTATTTTATTATCTTTCCGTACTTGTTTTTCCTGTATTTTTCGCATCACTCGGTTGCGAAAAATATTTTCTTCAGTATTCTCAAACTTTACCTTGTGTTTTTCTCATACTGGGATACGTAATTCTATTACATAGATGTCAGTCAGACGTGAAGTGCGATTTAGTTGCAGTCCATCTCAGACATCGAGCCGACTTGGGTCTGCACCTTCAGATGACACGACACTCCTGAGTTAGATTCTCGACGTAAACGCGTGAGAATGCTAGGAGAGAGCCGACATCCGTCTGCATTTTCACCGGTCAACCACGAGTCGCATCGGCCGAACGCTTAAGTAGGAGCGAATATTTACACCTTATAGTCGTAGTTTCAGACGGTTGTCTGAGATTTGCTACTGACACGCGCTTTTCCCGGTCAGTTTGTTAACGCAGGTGCGTAATCGCACTTGTGGTAGTTACGACACGCCTCTAAGTTAAACGTAGCTGTTATGAGAAGGGGGAGAGATCGGGGCGGGGGAGATAGTTCATCCTTTGTCTGGTTTAAAATATTAACCCACGTTTGAAACTATTTCATTTCACTCAGTAACTTTGCAGTTAGACTAGAACAACCTTCGTTCGATTTCTAAATAATCTCTGTTAATAGAGATGGCCTTTAGTTTGGTCGAAGTGGTTTAAGTTCTTAGTACTTCTGTGTTTGAGGTAATTATTATATATAATAGATCTCTAGTATTTTGTGAAGTGATTAAGTGTTAACTCGCCGATTTCATTTTAAACTAGTTCTGTGTGCAGAGTGAATATTTTGATAGTTTGTTATTTCTTTATTCGACGAGTTGCAGTGGAAATACATAATAAATTATATTTTTAGCTTACTAAACAAGTAGCTGAAATGAGTTTAATTTAACTGTTAAATACTCAGTCGAAACTGTTTTATAACTAACTTATAAATGCTAGATGCGACATCAATGAATATTGACGGAATACGAAGATATTCCTAATTCCTGATGATTGATTTTTATATATCTTATTTCACGGGAAGTTTTAAATATAAGTCAAGCTGTAGGCTTGTCGTGTAAAATGTAAGTTATATTGAGTACATATATGTAAATTATTTGATACGTGTTCTTTCCATTTTATACAGTGAAACGGTGGTACCCAACTTGCCAGCGTTTAGTAAAGAGACATATTTGTGCGAAGCATAGACAGTTCCTATCTTTAACCACGTGGGTTTTTTTTGTTTCAAGTAACACTGGTCTGACAGTGCATATGCCATCAGAGAGAGACAGTAATAGCAATCCCACTAACGGTTTCTAAAGACTAGAAATATATATTGGGCTTTTGAGCCAGTTCATATTGCTCCACAAATTTAAATGTACATGCTGCCTGGCGGCGAGAATATTACAAGAATAACATTAACATTCCGACAGAACGAACGAACGAACGAACGAACTTTATTTTCGAAGGGTAAAGAATTGGGCGCGCAGGCCCGTCTAACATTCTGCCCTTCCACTCTCATTAATCTTGCATACTATATCCTTTCATTCCCACATGATGCTTTAAGCATTAATTTAAAGGCATGCAACATTATAAAATTACCATAACAGCATTCATTTACAGTATGCAAGCATAATAATAATAAAAAATGAGTAGGGTTTTTTTTTTGTTGAAACAAACAAGCTAGTAAATGGGGGAAAAAAGTAATAATAAAATAAAATAAAAAAAAAAAACAATAAATAAAAATAAATAAATTCTGTATACCGACACTCACTCATGTCTACAATTAATCTGTATTTTTGGTATGCGGGTACATTCTCACGACTCACATTTCTAAAGTACAGTATTATGTGGGTACATTCACACATACATTACATTATATAATAATATTTTAAAGTGAATATAATAATGATATTACATGGATATAAAACAAATTATTCACACACAAAAATGAGCGGAAGAGGAAAAGAAATGTTGACCTATGGATGAGATGTTGACAGGCAAATACTGTTTCTATGGGGGTAGATAATCAGTGTTGAGGAAGTGTTTGAAAAGTGCTTTGTTAAAAGAATATTGTGTAGGTAGGCTTTTTAGGTGGTGTGGAAGGCTGTTCCATAAGTAGGCACCAGAGTAGGCTAGACTCTTTTTGAACAGGTCGATCCTAGGTTTGGGCAGACGTAACTGATGTAATCGTTGTCCCTCCCTTCTACTGGTTTGAAACAATGATCTTAGGTACGACGGGGCATTGTTAGATAGAATTGTGTGAGTCAGCTTGGCTTTGTTGTAGAGAAGACGTTTTTTTAGCGACAGTATTTTGGGTTCTTTTCCTGTCCTTGTGTGTGGTGTCGTGCGATTATCGGTGATCAGACGCACTGCTCTCTTTTGCAGGGAGTGCAGTCTCTTCGAGGTGGAAGCAGGGCAACAATCCCATAGTGTAGAGCAGTAATCTAGATGTGTCTGTATATGTGAGGTGTAGAACAATAGTCTAGTGTCTGCGTCTAAGAAGTGTTTTATTTTGGCTAGCTGGTACGTCTTTTGTGCTATGTGTTTGGTTAAATTCCGTACATGGGAGTTCCACGTTAAGTGCTGGTCAATCGTGATCCCCAGAACTTTGTGTTCTGTTACATGTTCAATTTGTATTGATTCCGCGTGTAGCTGTAGCGATCTTTTGGTGCAGCTTAGGAGTTTCTGTCTGGTGGTAATCAACATAGATTTCGTTTTTTGTTGTGTTTACTGGCATACGATTCATATTACTCCATTTTGTTAGATTGTCTACATCGCTTTGAAGAGTCATTTCAAGTGCCACGCAGTCATTGTCACTAGTGTAGATAGTACAATCATCTGCAAAGAGGTCACAAGTTGAATATTTTAGATGTAGTGGCAGGTCGTTGATGAACATTGCGAAGAGTAGGGGCCCAAGAATAGAGCCCTGTGGTACTCCTGTAACTACCTTCGAGAAATCTGATGCCGAGTTGTTGTGAAGCACTAACTGTTGTCGATCTGCCAGGAATGATTTGATGATGTTTAGTGGATTAGAGCCTATTCTGAGGGTTTCCAACTTTTGAACCAAGATAGTGTGATCAATCATGTC
This sequence comes from Oreohelix idahoensis, assembly GCA_024509875.1. Taxonomy (NCBI): domain Eukaryota; kingdom Metazoa; phylum Mollusca; class Gastropoda; order Stylommatophora; family Oreohelicidae; genus Oreohelix; species Oreohelix idahoensis. The sequence goes on from JAMPIV010001916.1 coordinate 37,766, forward strand.
AAATGCTTTCTTGAAGTCGACAAAAACAGCACCACATAATTTTCCATCATTTATGTTCGACAGCCAGTTGTCTGCCATTTTGGTGAGCGCTGTGTGACAGGAATGTTTGGGTCTGAAACCTGACTGGCTATCAATGAGCAGTTTGTTTGTTGTTAAGTGTTGAAATGTGGTGTTGTAAATGTGTTTCTCTAGTGGTTTTGAAAGAGATGATAGAAGGGATATTGGTCTGTAGCTGTTGGGATCGCTATGTGAGCCAGATTTATAGAGGGGGTACACTTTGGCAGATTTAAATGCTGTGGGGAAGTAGTTGTGTGCAATACATTGGTTGTACACATAGGTTAAGGAGTCGCAAATGATGGGCGCAGCGTAACGTAGAATCTTATTGCTGATACCATCAAGCCCAGATGAATTGTTGTTTTTTAATGCCAAGATATATTTGAGAACTTCATGTACTGTTAGAAAAGGAATATGTCTTAGATCTGTTGTGGTGTGTTCAGTGTTGCAGAAGGCTGTCAATTTACTAATATCGTAGTCCATTGGCTTTAGTGTCGACTTGAGAAGGCTAATTTCTGTTTTGAAGTGGTTGCTAAAATGAGTTGCCGTGAGGGAGCAGCTTTTTGGTAAAGAGTTTAGTGACTTTGATTTGTGTGTTAGTGTTCTAATGGCTGCCCAGACTTCTTTGCTGTTTGCTTTGTCTTGAATCATCTTTCTGAAATGTAGTTTCTTTTCCTGACGAATGAGATATTGTACTTTGTTTCTAAGCATCCGATACCTGCTGAAATCTTTGAGCTTATGTGCTTCGTCCCGCTCTCTCATTGTTGATAGTATTTCGTTGGTTATCCATGGGGTCTTTCTGATGTTTTTGACCCGAACCTGCTTTATAGGAACATGTTTGTCGAATACGTTGTTGAAAGTTTGTGTCCAGTATGTTATGGCTTCTTCTGGATGCGGAAGTTGGTACACGTATGAGAGAGGGGATATTTGTAGGTCTTGTAGGAATAATTGAATGTTAAAGTTTTTGAAATTCCTGTAATGGACTGTGATGTGTTCCGTTTTAGGTGCTTTAAACCCCTTTCTCGTCCAGGTACAGCAAATAGGATAGTGGTCACTTAATGATGTCTGTGGGACTATGCATTCTATAATGTTTTCTGGGCAGGTCGTATAGATATGATCAATTAGTGTAGATGATGAGTCTGTTACTCTCGTGGGTTGATTGATTAACTGTATGAGGTTGTATGAGATGGTGATATCATTCCACGTGTTGTTCGGTTTGTGAAGGTCAATATTGAAATCCCCCAGTAGAATAATTTCCTTCGAAGAAGCCCAAACGTTGTCCATCATTTCGTGAGAATGTGTCAAACCATACAGCAGAAGAGCTAGGGTTTCGGTACAGGTAACCAATTAGAACGGGGGTCAGGTTGGGGAGTTTTATTTCCAGCCATAAACATTCAATGCCAGTATGTTCTAGATCATCACGGCGCTTGTACTGAAGAGATGTTGAGATGTATATGACTAGCCCTGTTTCATGTTGTCTGTTAGGATCCCTGCGAATGGTGGTGAATCCATTAATCCTAATTTCGTCATCTGTAATTTTGTCATTGAGACGGGTTTCAGAAAAACCAAATATGTGGAAGTTTTGTTGGAGGGAGGTGGAGACTTCAGAAAGCTTACCTAGCAGGTGGTAAATGTTTAAATGACCAATTTTAAGCCCTGATAGTTTAAGCCATGAATTAGTGGTATTGCCTATATTTTGATTAGAGTTTTTTGCACTCGGACATGATAATAGTCAATAGGAAAGAAATAATGAGGGGAGTAGGAATGAGTAAGAAGCAATAAAATTGGTACACAATGGTTTATACAAAATTGTAGACAAGTAATAAAATATGCACTGCTAGAGTCCGTGGACACTGTTTACAGTATCTTAATCTCTGCAAAAAGTGTGTTTTTTATCTTAAAATACAGTCTGTTCCGAACAAAAAGGAATATTTTTACTTCAACCACAGTCAATGTAGAGAATTAATCCTCCCGGGACAGTTAAAGGTCCACGCTGTGACTTAGTTAGTTAGTTTTGTGAGGATTTCCTAATTTTCCTCAATATGAAAAAACGAAGGTGCAGATGTATAAAAGATGTAAAAGAGAATGGTGAGCGTAGGAATGAGAGGAATAAGCACAGAGATAATAATAATAAGAAAACAATAGTATTAATACGATAGAGTTATTACTAAATCGGAAACAAATTTAGATACGCCCTGCTCTGACGAACAGAAAGAAATGTTTAAACAGACAATGTAATAAAAAAAAAAAAAAAATTATTAACATCCAAAAGTGACAGTTAAAAGTTCAACGCTGATACTCAGCTATTTCTTTTATCTCAGGACAAAGGTCACTAAAGTGCTTCCGAAGAGAACGCGTCAGGTCGAATGTTACACTGCAAACTTGTTTTTTAAAAAAAACAGTTTTAAGTTGCTTGGTTTTAATCTTGTTCTGTAGAGCCGTTTATAGACATCTGAAGAGCCTGCATTAATATTTCTGGACTATATTGAGTCAGTTGCCGTAAAACGGATGAATTGTGAGAATTCCGTTCTGTGCGGGTGGAGACGGGGTGAGAAAACTCCCATTTTCTTGCTGTAGTTCCTGCGTTGCGATTAAGTGAATGGGTGTTACTTGTAGTCCAATCTGTCCATCTGTCCAGTGGTGTTTGTTGTGCAGTTAGCAGCTGGCTGGACTGTTGTGTGGGTAGTGGCGGATACATTTGGTCATAAAGGTTAGCGTGGGAGGTGGGCTTAAATGTAGCTTTTCTAGATACTTGCTTGTCAGCTGAGGACGGTGATTGATGGTTATGAGCTGTTGTGCCTGGGTTTACTAAGTTAAGTGTATAATTTGTGTCCCTGGTGAATGAATGTGTGTGTTTCTGGTGTGTCCTCTGAGGAAACTTTAAATTTTTTGCTAGGTAGCTGGTCCCTAGTTTAGAAGTGTGTACCTGATCTCTGTATAGAAGTTTTTTTGGCGCACCTGACTTAGATGTGAAAAAGGGTGTGTTGTTTATGAAAGACGTGTTATGCTTTGAACAAAAAGTGTAAAGCACCTTGTTGTTGATATCCACAGTTTGGCGTGCTTTACCATAGCTGGGTGGAATAATTGACGAAATATATGTGGATGTGTTGGGAAATTTTTGTTTTATGGTGTCAATCATTCTGGAGATGTCTGATAGGTTAAGAGTGTGTCCATTTGTGCTGTCGTTTATCCCTACGTGTATTGTTGTTTTCTTTATGTTGGTGTTTGTGTTGAGACGGCTTATTTCATTGATAACTTCTACTATTCCGGCTCCAGGTAATGGTATAACAGTGACTAGTTCCCCTGGTGTTGTTGACATTCGATCGCTGTGAATGCCATTTAGCAATGAGTCTCCTATAATAATGTTGGTTGTGTTGTGAGGAATGTGACGATTAGGATGTGGCTGTGGTCGAGTACGACGGCGTTGTTGGTGCCATTGCTCGTTGTCTTGCAGTAGGTGGTCAGCAGAATCTTGTGTCAAGTGACATTGGAGTTTACGTGCCCTGTCATCTTCTTCTGAGGTTGCTGTTTCGGAATCTGCTTGTGTAGATAGGATTGATGGATTTCCAAATCGATTGCTAATTTTTACTTCAATTGGGAATGTTTTATTTGGTCCTAATCTTCTTCCTACACTGCTGCTAATGTCCTTTTGGCTTTTAACATTATGATGCTGTCCTGGGCATGCTTTGTTTTGAGGAATGAGTGTTGGAGAAGGGGTGGGTAAGTTAAGTGGTGTAACTGGAGATTCATGATGAATTGCTTCTCGTGGGCTGTCAATCACCTCCCCATTTTCTTTTTTCTTATTACTTGAAATAGGTTGGTGGTTTAGGTGATGAACCAACCTTGTGTTTTCTCTGCGGAGAGTCATAACTTCATGTCTCAGTGTTTCAAGCTCTGTTTTCAGTGAGCTTTCTATATCCTGCTTGAATTTTTCAATGACGTTTTTCAGAGAACTTTCAATTATAGTTTCCAGCTCCTGACAGAAGTGTTTCTCTGTTCGTTGGCTTAGTTGTTCCATAACACACTCATTTGCTAATAGATATTTTGTGGAGCATGAGTAGACATCTGCGCTATTGACAGGCACTTTTGTTTGGAAAGTAGCTGTATCTGGGAGGCATGATGGGCTGGTGTCGTTCATTTTGGATGGGTTATCTGAAGAATTGGGGAATACATCACTCAAAGTGTGGTTTACACTGACTTGGAAAGTAGCTGTATCTGGGAGGCAGGATGGGTTGGTCTCGTTCATATTGGGTGGGTTATCTGAAGAAATGATGAATGCATTTTTCAAAGTGTGGTTTACGCTGACTTCAGTGGGTTGGTTGATGTGAACTTCTAGATAATTTATTGTGGGCTTTTGAGCTGTCGGTCCATTAGAGGTGGGTCCTGTTGGATCAAATATGGGTGGTGTTGGATCGAAAGTGGGTGTTGTTGGATCACACGTTGGTGGTGTTAGATCAGGGGTAAAGGTGGGTCCTGTTGGATCAAATATGGGTGGTGTTGGATCACAGGTTGGTGGTATTAGATCAGGGGTAAAGGTGGGTCCTGTTGGATCAAATATGGGTGGTGTTGGATCAAAAGTGGGTGGTGTTGGATCACAGGTTGGTGGTGTTAGATCAGGGGTAAAGGTGGGTCCTGATGGATCAAATATGGGTGGTGTTGGATCGAAAGTGGGTGGTGTTGGATCACAGGTTGGTGGTGGTAGATCAGGGGTAAAGGTGGGTCCTGATGGATCAAATATGGGTGGTGTTGGATCGAAAGTGGGTGGTGTTGGATCACAGGTTGGTGGTGGTAGATCAGGGGTAGGAGGACTGGATTCAATGGTTAGCTGAGATTTTGCGTTGGTAGACTCGACTCCTATCATTGTTGGAGAAGAAGTAGGATCAGTTACAATCATGGTTTTATCTAGAGCTGATCTTTGGAGGTGAGAAAATTCGACGTCCAACCATGTCTGTACGCACTCTGTCGTTCCTTGTGTTAAAATCTTATTTTTTGTGTGATACAGATGTATTGTGAGGAGGTCCGTGCTTATTTTATCCTCAACAATAGCGTTTAGTTGATCGCTCCGGGTTTCAATGGAACAGCTTTTGTAGTATTCTAGGCAAGTGTGTTTGAAAATTTCGTAATGTTGACTGTTACGGAATTCAACAGAGCAACATTGACGAGATTGTGACTAGTATTGTGGTGACCAAATATAGTACCGTCCTGAAAGAAGACACCGATCTGACATTCCTTAAATCCTAGAATCCAAAGCTAATGACATTGTGCTCTGCTAACTTTCGTGCCTGGACGAATTTTATGCGACTTAATCAGACATTCGAAAAAATTAGAACACCCAAGGAATCGTTCCCTGAGACAGAGAGTTCAGTACGTCTTCTGGAACTGGGGATTTCTTGGTCAATGACTGCATTTTCGGGTCTGTGTGAAGGTCCTAGAATTATTATGTTCCCAGAGGCAACGAGCAAAGTTGTGAGTATATGTGAGAGAATGGCCATGGCGGAATGAATGAGAGTACACAGGTCTGAGTGTTATTTTACCGGTGTATTATTGTCACCCATTTGCTGTCTTAACTTTTTAATCTGCAGAATTTGTTACTAATGCTAGAGTTTCTTTTTCTTAGGCTAAATCAGATTATCCAACTCTGTTCATACATTTTCGAGAAAAGAAGAAACCTCTTAGACTCAACCCTATGTATCTATAACTCTTTGGGCCATCATCTGTTCTCTTAACGGGGCTGTGGGCTAAACCTAGAGTAAGATTCTAACGGGCTATTATCCGTGTAGCATTTTCTTGAATTTTATGACTATTTGTATATGTTTTTTTTTTCCCTTGATGAAATTGTTGGTGTTGTGAGAAGATTTTTTTTTTAAATGATAATAATAAAATCTCTCTTGAACTTAATAATCGTGTTGGTCAGCTCGTTCTAGAATACATATATCATTGTTATAGTTTTCCCACGTCTGTGTGTTTAACTATCGTCACGTGTATGTGCGTGCCCGTGAGTAGATAGAGATATATTAATATATATATATCTGTGTTTAGACTGTCTGACGCCTTTAAAGCTGTCGTAGAGGATAGGTGAAAGAGAGAAGATTTCTTCGATTTTTTTTTTCAGAGACAGCCTCTATATCACAGTCTATCATCTCACTTGTGGAAATTCTATTTCATTTTACTAACTCTCACCGTGACTATCACCTATTCAAACCTATTCAGAAGGGACCCACCCCTAGTCTTAATTCTCCTATCCTAAAATCTACGACACTATTCACAGACGAGAGCAGATTCAACATATCCTTTGCTGATGGACGTATGCGGATTTGGCGACGGTGTGGAGAGCGCTTTGCAGATTGCTGTGTTCGTCAGCACAACCGATTTGGAGGTGGCAGTATTCACATTTGGGGAGGATTTAGTTTTCACCATCGCTTGCCTCTTCACGTCTTCCGTGGGAATGTTAATGCTGTGACATATCGAGATGAGGTTCTGGATGCATTGGTTGCTCCTGCGTCCAGCAGGATAACGCACGTGCGCACACCGCATGCATTACGCAGCAATATCTACAGCAGCAGAACATTGTGACGATTGATTGGCCTGCCCTGCCCTATCACCAGACATGTCCCCTATAGAACATCTGTGGGACGAGCTTGGACGCAGAGTCTACAGGCAAGGTTCTCCAGCTAATCTGCAACAGCTCGAAGCTGCTCTTACACGTGAATGGGACTTGATTCCCTGGAATTTCCTTCAGAGACTTGTGCGTTCCATGCGGAGCCGCTGCCAAGCTTGTTTGCAAGTACACTGTGGACATACCAGATACTGAGGATAACGCGAATGAATTTTTTTATTGGTTGCATTTTTGGTTTTCTCCCTTGCCTGCACAGAATGAAATGAATTTCATAACAATCAAATGTACAAATTAATGACCAGCATGGATTCATAGGAAAATGAATAAAGGATTCCAAATATGTAAACTTGTAAACACTTATATTTACATTTCACACTCTGTTCCTGGATTATACAGGTGGTGCGTTTTTAATGTGCTTCAGTATATCATTTGTTATTCATCTTACCGTGGTGACCTGAAATAAAATTGCTAATCCTTATGTCTGACCTGACTATGGCAATACGGACCAGAACATTTCATGTAATGATTCCCGACAAGGCCATAATTTAGCATTAAATCAATCCTTCCCAAAGAACGACCCTTTCCAATATTAAAAGATGTGTTGTGAAATACGTATAAAAATGAGACACCCTGCACTGGCTTTGGTTAAAAAAAAAAACTAAGCCAAAATTAAGTTTCATGTTGGCAACATTTTCAGCAATAAGACTCGAGTGTTGTAAAATTCCACTTGATCACGGAGGAGATCCGACGCCAGGATAAGGAAATAGGAAAAATGTTGCTACGACGTCATAAATGTAATAAGTAACTTTCATGACACCAAAATACTTTGTAACCTAACGTTCAATACACGTTTAACATACCCTTCAGATACAATATTTCGGATCTGAGCTACACTATGCACGTCTGCACATAAAGCAGGTCAGCTTGGCTTTTCTCGGCTACGAGATGTGGCTGTGTGGCTTCTACATGTGTGGGTCAGTCCGCTGGACGTCTTCTCTGATCTCGAAGAATTTAATCTGAGCGGGCTTAAATAGCTTCCCAGTCCGTATGAATTTAATTGAGCCTGAGTTTGAGTGGATCTGCCTCTCATCGATCTGATATGTTAATCTGTCTCTAGTGGAATCTACTTTTTTCATTTCAATGAGTTTTTTTTTTTTTTCATTTCGTACATTTGTGTTTGATTCGTTATTGTCCGTACTTCTGATTGGTTGCTTTATTTTACGTTCTCTAATAATTAGGCGATTCCTTTAGTTGTGAATTCCATGTAGAATTATATAAACGGGACCTAAGATGCATCAAAAGTGAGGAATGCAGTAAGCGACTCATAGCTTGACTGCTTGCGTCATGGTCAGCGAACCAGAGCTGATCAAGACCCTACTCCACCTCCAAGTGGTGGTCCTGGAAACAGGCTGCATCACTGCAGTCTGGCTGAGAGAGTAGAGATCGAAGAGGGAAGGCAAACCCGGTCCTAAAAAATGCCGTGGTAAAGTCGGATGTGTCGGCCGAAAGGCATAAATATCGCAGCTTCGCTGTAAACGAACACAACGCAACCAACGTCTTTTTCTGGACGAACGAGGAAGAAGAAGAATTATATAAACGATTTCCAGAGTGTTTATATCCGTATTTTCATTACAAGAAAAGGAAGGCACAAGTGATAAAATCGGAAGGAAAAAACGAGAGCATATACATTAAACCCACTACAAATACCAAAGACATCCATACTTTGAGCATGCCTGGAGAAAAAAATGTCCCGAAAAGGAAGCTAACAAAGATGGTTGAATGCAAATAGTTTAAAGCTATACAGAAAATCTCTCCCCGTACAAAACGGGATACTAGGGATGAACATACTTACTTACTTAGTTGTTCCCCTTTTACCGTGAGGTGTAGAGGTTTGGAAGAGAGAGCGCCAGACTATCCTATCAGCTGTCTTCCTTCTGGCCTGGTTCCATTCTAGTCCTCGGTCCTTCAAAGATTGTCTAATGTTGTCCTCCCAGCGGACTCTGGGATGAACATTCTAGGAATTATTATCTAAAAGAATTCAAAGTATAAGGAACCGAAGTGTTTGCCCTAGTAAACTTAGAAGTGCAGAGAATTGTTTTAGATTTGGTTGTGGTTGCCAAAATGATAAAATCAGTAATATTTTATGTGATATTCAATTCCAGGTCGAAATGTAGCTCTAAAGCAAAATGCTACGCAGTCATCTCTTGTTTCGCCAAATGCCCCACAAATTGCTCTAAAGGCTGTGGACGGTAACACGAATCATGACATGGCTGGAGGATCATGCATGCACACTGGAACAGTAGGGGCACCTTGGTGGAGGTTGATATTTTCTAAGCCACACATTCTGCACAGAGTAAAACTGTACAACAGAGAAGGTGGTAAGACGTCTTTTTTTCAATCTTCTCCTCCCACTCCGCCTCATCATAATCATCATCTGCACCAGCAGCATTATCATCATCTGTTTATTTCCACATCTCCCTCACTCTTCTTTATTTTCGGTTCCCTCTTCTCCGGTTTCGTATACATTGGCTGTCATTATGAGATTTCTCATGCCTCACCCGACGACTTTATCTTCCTTCTTTGTCTCTTCTGAGTTGTAATCCTTCCCCCCTTGCTGAGATGTTCTGTATAACCATTTTCTTTATATTCGGATTTTCTTATGCATTCAATGCCATGTAGTAATATCTGCATGTTTTCGCAAATTGTTTTGTTTATCTGTACAGGGTGTTCCACTTATCTGGCCGCAGAGGAAGGAACATTTTCCTAACATCATCGAGTGCTGGGCACTTAAAGAGGTGGTGGTCATCACTTTCGTAGGGGTAGTTACATAGCTTGACCTCTGGAGTGTCTAGTGGCTGGATTCTGTTCAAGTGATTGTTTACTGGTATATGTTGTGTTCTGAGCACACACACAAAAATGGTGCTCTGATCCCACCTTGTAAGATGGCCAATGTTGTCATTAGGATCAGGACTTGCCATTTGCCACAGTATGTTTCTTATTCTGGAAGCTGCTGGTTCTGAAGCATTCCCTGTTAATGACACAGAATACTGGAACTATTAAGGAACCAATAGCGACGTGTGTTTATCATTCTTTTAGCAATTTTGCCCAGAGATAGCTTTTTGGGTTCATCTGGGGGTTTGGTGGTTTTTAAAATACGGACAATATGTGCATTCGTTCAGGTTTTCAGGAGTTTGCTTGATCTCCATGTCTTATTAATTAGCTCAAGCATTGCCTCTCACCCAGATGGGCCCAGAAGGAGTAACATTTCATCATGGATCTTTTCAGGCCTTGGGGACGTTTTAGCTTTTAATTTCTGCAAGGCTTGCTCTAACTCTTTCTTGTTAAATAATTCTTCGAAAAGGGAAGCATTGATTGTTGAGGCTTTCTATTGTTCTTTAACTGGCATAGTTGTTTCCTGTCAATATATGTGAGTTTGTCAGCTCTGTTCACAGTAGCAAGTAATGGTTGATGTGTTCTGCTATCTTTTCGTCATCGATGATTGCTTTCCTTCCGTCTGTCACTGCTGTTGGATTCATTCTTTTACTTTCTCGACAAAAATTATTTCCTGATGCCCATTGCCTTATTTTCATTCTGCCTGAGATCTAAGTCGGAGCATGCTTCTGTCGATTTATCTTTTTTTTTTTGTAACCTTAACTGTAAGTTTTACTTTGGCACATGCTTTATTGTACTGAATCTTTGCTTCTTGTGAAAGTGTGGTCTCAAGCGTTGTTCTTGCTTTGCTTCTTTCAGATATAGCAATAAGTATTTCTTTGTTCGAGAATGGTTTATATAGCTTCTGGCTGCCCCCTGGGATGGACTGAGAAGCTGTATTCAAAATTGATTTTGTTAGTTCTTCACGGAATGTTTCGACACTGCTGGTATCAATTGTTTTTAGGGTGGCGATCAGATATTGTTTGGAAGAGTTTACAAGAGGAAAAGTGAACCCAGGCGCGGACCTCTGAGAAAGCAAGGATTACACCTGAGATTAGGTATATAGTCCGCCTCAGACACTGTTTCTGACTTCCCAAAATCACTTGAAGATCTGACAGAGCTGAGAAGATATCCAGAGGGCTGACTCTAATAGGTAGAAGTCTTAGCCGACAACACCACAACACAACAAGATAAATGAGAAGAAGCTACAGCTGACCGCTATTGTGAGCCATTTGTAGATCGAAGCTTCAGACAGCCGCAGACTACGAAGTAAATATTGTGTCTGAGTGTATGAGTGCATTGATCGTTAAGCTTACGAAATATCATTGTGAATTTCCATGTCCAGATGTTTTAACGACCTAGGGAAGTCAGGAACTAAAATGGGTCAAGCAAGTTATTTTAACTTATCGTGAAAATACAAACCTAGACATCCAAGCTAATAACGTGATGAAAATGACCAGACAGGGGCAATATACTTTTGTAAATTGTGTAAAATCTTCAAAGAAATTGATATACCAAAGTGCTGATTTTTTTTACTTTACTTCATTAATTAATAAAGTGCATTGATTTGTTTATAAATGTAGTTATTAAATTATTTAAATTACCGGTTAAATGTTTGTTGTATGGTCAAGGAAATATTAATGATTTAAAACTGGTAGGAAATACGACCTGCACTCACATGTTTATATAACACCCTGGAGTATGGGATAGGTCTACCGAGAAGGTGACTTACCTATCAGATCTCTTCTACAGCAATCATCGAGAACTATGCAGTTAACTACTTGACTTGTCTTGTATCAATCCTACTTCTGGTTCCTTCCAACATCCATCTCACCTTACATATTCCTCATGGACGATGTCATCAAAGAATGTAAGGAGAGGACAAGAAAGTATTCAGTGGAGTACTGGAAGATGAGACAGGTCTGTATTTCAGAACTGGCATACCGACGATGTCGCCCAGATTGCTAAATCAGAGGCACATCTTCAATGGAACCTGCAAGTCTGAAAGGAAGTGCTGGAGAAGAGAGGAATGGTCAACAGCAGCTCCAAAGAAATACCATGGTGATATCACGAGAGGTAAAAAAGCATCAGATTAAGCTGGAAGTACAGGTTCTGGTGCAGGTCAACCACTTTAAACACATCGAAGCTGTTATAGACTGGAGTGGAGACATCAAATAAGAGTTGGCTACCCGAAGAGCAGCAGCTGGGAGACTTTTTCAGGCCATAAATCGGAAGATTCCTCAGTAAAAGAAGTTGGCAAGAAGACACAGACGACTGTATACCTGTGATGGACGAACTCGGCTGACCCTGAACTTTGGTGTAATTCTTGTGTAACGGGACTTCTTTCACGTGGATTCATTAGCTATGAAACTGTTCCACAGAGGGCAAACACGTTTGCTGATTGATATGCGGGAAGTTTACCTATCGTTGATTCTGGTCATCGCATTGATTTAAGGAGAGATTAAATCACGCCCACTAACATCTCTTGAACAATCATAGGCAGTTATTTTCATTAACTTGGCCAGGGGGGGTCGCCAGAATCAAACAGGTACAGCGACCACGATCAAAGAGACAGACCGAGGGATTTTAGGGGAGACTATCGGCGTTATCAAAGACAGTAGTGGTCCCTGATACGAGACGCAGTTGCTTGCCGCTAATTTCGCGTCTCGGTGTCAATCGCGAACGGGGAAAGCGAACGGGCAGCAGCGAACGGAGATACGAAGACCAGGGTGCGGTTTCTTCTCTTGATTTGGCGGTCAGATCCCCAAAAGTTCGTGAGATCAAATAAGCTGTCAAGTTTATCATGTCCCACTCAACTTACATTCCATTTTAGCTAAATAGACCATGAAGAACTAGACACGTTATCACTCGCTGGCCAGACCTTTACAGAAGCACTAGCTTTATTGAAATCTAGTTATAGATTTTCCCCTGGATTTTATATATATATTTGCAGTGATTTCTATTCTGTGCAAAGCGGTAATATATATTGTGTAAAGTGATCAGTGGTCTAGTTCAGTCATTCTATTTCAAGGGATTTTGTGTTAATTTAAATCTATTTAATTAAACCATCTCAAGAGTTCCAGTTTTAAATATAATGATCTATCTATTATATTATTTCAAAAGATAATAGATGCTTAAATTAACTTTTAAAGTCGCGAAGGAATTTATAATTAATAAATTCAGTTAAGTCCTAGTTTTATAGATGTGTGTTTTAACCACTAGAATTCGCGCAGTGTTTATTAAATACATAATTAAATACTCGAGTGTATTATAGGCTTAACGGGAAATTTATCGCGCTTGATTTTTCGGTATGTTACATGTCTTTTTTCTTTCACACAGAGTGATCGTACCTGCGGTCCCAGCTAAATAAAGAAAGAAATAAAGAAATCATCCTATAAACTTCCAGTCATATTGAAAAAACATTTCTTTTAAATATAATCTTGTGGCGGTCCTTTTGCGACCTAGTTGTCATAATTAAATGAAATAAAGCCCACCCAAGAACATTTTAAAGAACAATCATCAAATTATCATTACAAACCTGTAAGATAAACTGGGAGGTAATCATCGCCAGTAGCGATATTATATTTACTGTTTACTGTGAGAGAGTACATATTTTCCTGACTGTGATTGAGCCTAGTTTTTCCTCAATTGGATTTAATAAAACTATCATCATGCATTGAAGGAATTTTACCATAGCGGAGGATTAAAAGAGACCACTTCATTTTCACCCCTGTGCCGAACTGTGTTAGTGCCATCCCATAGACTCCTTTTTTTATAATAATAACACGAGAACTCTTAGTCTTCAAGTCTTGCGATAAGTGAGAATATTTGTTACCAACAAAACCTCGCAAACATCTGGGGCGGGACATCGAAGGACTAGACAGTTCATATGTCAAAGAATACTTGCTGTTTTTATATACTTTTATGGATCGTCTGAGGCTGCATTCGGTAAGTGTGTGAGTATATGAGTGTGGATCCTCACGCGTGTGCATGAATGACAGGAAATTTAATCTTTTTCTTTTGTAACCCTGTTGTTAACTTTCTTGCCTAGTAATATAATTTTTCTGTATTCCCTGCATTGTTCCTTTAAGGGGGAGTTAATAATTGGTTAACTCTGTTTAAAACCCCCCTCCTTTCCATTTGCGTAGTAAAGGGAAGAACAGCTGGGAAGAACAGGTTTTTTCTATCACCTATACCTAACTTGGTAACACCTCTTTTAGAGTAATTAACTTTACTGTTAGGTTAACGTACCTATGTTCCTGATATTATCTATCTCTGGACTGGGTTTATCTTTGTCTAATAAGCGGGAAGGGCTTAGTCGATACCAATCTTCTTCACCCCTCCCAAATTTGTTATTTGCATTTGTGTACTTATGATAATTTATGTAATACCTTATATTTGTTAGTGATTGATGTTTAAAGTGAATAAAATCACATAAACTCATTTAGTACGGTGTTGGACATACCCAAAGCCCAACTTTTCCCCTATTCGTTTAATATAGTTTGTATCTACGTCGTCTGTGTGTGTGAAAAACACCAAATCGGTGTGCGCGCAGAGGTGTGTCAGGAAAACTGGCAAATAATTGTTTGACCAGGAGAGCGGAAGAGAAGATTGAGAGAAGCGATTTGTCGTAAATAAGTCTGTCTTTACTCTCCTCCAACACGCTGTGAAGCAACTATTAAATCTCTACATTTTCTATCACTGAGCTTTTCATCATCATTTTCCACTCTAAACCGGACCACTATTTCTAAGACTCTTTTCTCTCAAAATAAATTTACGACAATATTTGGCTGGCTCGCCGGGATAATTTTGAGATACATTTGATGCACACATATTTGTGGGCTGGTTCTGGGATCTTGAGCTACATTTGAGGCAATCGCATAGCCGGGTTAAAGATATTTTGAGTCTGATTTAGTTTGGGTCTAACTAGGTAGAGTGTGAATGATTTGTCTTTGTGAATTAGGGAAATAAATAAATAATTACACCCCTAGACAAACGTTCTTTAAGTATTTGGGTTGTCCACACAGCATATTTACAGGTTGTTTTCTCTCCACAGCAGTAGAAAGTACAGATAAACAAATATATTTGCTATTATAATTATCCTCTGGCGGAGATAATTAAATTTCTTTCTTTATAAAAGTTGCTGGGATTGCGTGATTGTTTTACAGTCACTAAGGTTTTTGAAGTTAAGAAGAGTTGAGCTTAGCTAAAGACGGATTGTTCTGATTTTTAAAAATTAAGTTAACAACGTCTCATCTCAATAATTGACTTTAGGGACGGAGTTTGTTGTCAGAGATTTAAAATTTAGGGGAAAATTTTTTTTTCCTTTTAAATTGTTTTAATATAAATTTTTCTCTACTGTTAGTAAAAGTAGATTCTTTTCCAGTGTAACTTACCATTTAGTGGCATAGTCGCTTGCGTTTAGAGCCTTAATTGCCAGATAATAGCAGCGATAAGTTTGCACAGTACAGGTAGGAGGTAACACAGGTAAATTTGTACTTGTGTTTTTTTTTTTCTCGTAGCGGTTCAGAGTTCCTCCCTTTCGCGTTTCTTCTTACTAGTTCTCTAAGCATACTTCATCTTATTCTTTAACAATGACAGAGAGGATAAAGATGAGGTCCATCTTGAGGCTGGAAGCGAAAGAGGCAGGATTAGATGCAGAAGCTGCAAACGCGTTTATTAACCAGGAATTGGAAATATATGACGCGGAGCAACAGAGAGCCGAAGCGGAGAGGGAGGCGGAGCAACAGAGAGCAGAAGCTGAGAGGAAGGAAGAGAAAGAAAGAACAGAGAGGAGAGAAGCCCAGGAGAAGGCAGATAAGAAAGAAGCGGAAGAACGTATTTTGGAACAGAAGAAAATTGAAGCAGAGATGGAAACTCGCAGAGAGAGAGAGAGAGAGACAAGGAAAGACAACATCAACTTGCGCTTAAGGCTCTAGAGAGTCGGGGCGCCTCTACTTCGACTAACGGAGAGCCGTCTTCGCCCCAGTCTCAATCAATGGACCTCTCCAGTACTCAATCTGCCCAATTAACTGCTATGTCGTTTTCTTTAGATTCTTTTCCTAGCCCTAACGAAAAAATTGACAGCTACGTAGAAAAATTCGAGAGACTCGCGAATCTTTATGGGTTAGAGAGTACCCGCTGGGCGCTTAAACTCTCAATGTCACTGAAAGGCAATGCTTATGACGTGTACACAAAGCTGGGACCGAATCAACATGATTATGACCTGTTGAAGAAGGCCTTACTACAGCAGTTTGAGATGACTGCCCGAAAGTTTCTGCAGTTGTTCAGAAACAGCCGAAAAGAGAGCACGGAAACATTTCCCCAGTTCTCTTCACGTCTCACGGGTTATCTGACAAAGTGCATTGAATTATCTGACCTACCTCTTTCATATGAGGGACTCCTCGAACTTGTTCTTGTGGAGCAGATAAAATCCACTTTGTCGAACGAAACACGTAGATTTTTGGCGGAACAGGGGGCAGTCAGGCTTGAAGACATACTCAATAAAGCCGAACGCTATAGCAATGCAATGGCCGAACTTCCCAGCACTAAACGTAAACCCACCGATGAGCCATCTCGAAAACAGAATCTAGAGCAGGCATCCTATTCTTCCACTTCCTCTCAACATTATAACCAACGAGAAAAAAATCCCCAAAACCCCCCCCCCCCCCCCCAGGAAAAATCGAAATTCTACAAAACCCGATACCCCCCCCCCCAACACCAATTCTGATCAACCCAACAAGCCTACGTGGCAGCGCGGCCACCAAGGTCAAGGAAAAGGGAAGACCCCTACACCAGGAACGTCTGATCAGGCAAACAAACCGGTGCAAACCGCATTGGATGTTTGCATACAGCCTCGAAAGGTAGAGTCAATGTCAGTGATTCTCAACCTGAGGGGGACCGACCCTCAACTCGAGGAACTGTAATTTTGAACGGTACCTCTACTACTTGTCTTTTTGACACTGGATTAAGTTTTGATTGTATTGTCGCTAGGCACCTAGTCAAACCCGGTCAGGAGACAGAGGAAACCGTCAAACTTAGTGGAGTTTTCAGGAGTGACGCACCCAGGACGCTTCCTATCGCACTGGTAGAAATACACTCTGACTTTGTCAGAGGAGTTATTAAAGCGGCCATAATGGATGATCCGATCTACCCAGTTATCCTGGGATGTAGATATGTGTTCATTGGGAGACCTAAGGAGCCGATTGTGGCAGCGGTAACCACAAGAGGGCAAGCCAAGAAGGAGAGGGAGCCTGCGCCAAACTTGTTGCCGAATGAACTGAAGGAGGCGCAACAAAAGGACCCTACTCTGGCGCCCTGCTTTAAAAAACTGCCCATGGCTAAGGACCCCAGACACAACGGAGACATCTTTTCTAAGGATGGTGTATTGTATCGTAGAACGGGCAACCCGGACACGGGGAATATCCAGCTCCTAGTACCGACGCAGTACAGAAACCAGATCTTAGAAATGGGGCACTCTCTTCCCTTTAGCGGACACATGGGACAAAACGCCACTATTCAGCGAATAAAAAAACCACTATTGGTGGCCAGGAATGAACTCTGACATTGTCAGGTACGTGAAATCCTGCGCCCAGTGCCAACGGGTAGCACCCAAGCACTTGACACCCCCAGTACCTATGGGGCAAATGCCAATAGTAGGGACTCCATTTGAACGGGTTGCTGTCGACATTATTGGTCCTCTGGAAAAGACCAAAAGAAGGAACAGGTTCATCCTGACCTTAGTTGACACTTGCACTATGTGGGCCGAAGCCGTACCGCTACCATGCACTAATTCCAAGCATGTCGCAGAAGCCCTTGTGCAAATTTTTACACGGTTGGGATTCCCTCAACAAGTTTTGACGGACAATGGATCCCAATTCCGTAGCCTGTTAATGGAGGAGATCTTTAAGATCTTGAGGGCCAAACATATCCACACAAGTCCCTACCATCCGGCCGGAAATGGGCTCGTGGAACGTTTTAACGGTACCCTCACCATGATGTTACGTAAGCTGGGTCAGGAGAAACCGGAAGACTGGGACCAATATATATCGGCTGCCTTATTCGCCTACCGAGAGGTACCCCAAGCGTCTACGGGTTTTGCGCCAGCTACACTTTTATTTGGCAGACCTATTAAGGGGCCACTAGAAGCCTTACTTCGGTCCCTGACAGACCAGAAGGCTGACGAGACAGTCGTCTCTGCAAGCAAGTATGTATCTGAGCTTACGGAAAGGCTAAAGCTAGGATGGGATCTAGCTACTACCAACCTTAAGAAAGCCCGCGCTAAAATTACTAAAAGATACAACAAAGCTGCAAAAGAGAGAGAACTACAACCAGGGGAGAAAGTCCTATTGCTACTTCCAACCGGAAGCAATAAACTTCGCATCGGATGGCAAGGACCGTTTACCGTCCTTAAAAAGATCTCACGTACCAACTACAAGATCTCCATCAAAGGAAAGGAGAAGGTCTTCCAAATAAATCTGCTAAAGAAATATTTGGAAAGACCGGTGCCATCCTCCGAGCATCTCCTGGCTGTCGCCATAGCAACGGAAGACGAGGAAGATGATGATGGTTGCATGGAGTATCCACTGCAACCCACAGAATCCTTTAAAGATGTCAAGTTCGGCGACAATCACCAGAACAACAAACAGAAACTAGGGCTCTACTAAAACAGTACAGCGCAGTCTTAACGGATGTACCTGGTCGAACAAATCTCATTGAATTTGATATGAAATTAACAAACGAGACCCCTGTTCAAACCAGAGTTTACCCCATCCCGTACGCTAAAGCTGATGCACTTCGCGGAGAAATAGACAAGCTGCGTCAGGCAGGAATTATCAGTGAGTCTACATCTCCTTACAGCTCGAGCGTAGTGCTGTTGCAGAAGCCCAATAAGGAAGTTCGGCTGTGCATTGATTACAGGTTGCTAAACGCTGTAACGGAATTCCAGCCCGAACCTCTGCAAACTGTTTCTGAGTTGTTCACCAAGCTCAGCAAAGCAAAGATCTTCTCCAAGATAGACCTCAGTAAAGGTTATTATCAAATACCAGTCAAGGAGGAAATTAAACCTTTGTTAGCTTTCAGCACTAGTGAAGGACATTACACATTTAACGTGATGCCGTTCGGTTTGCATAACGCACCAGGAGTGTTCACCAGGATGATGAGGAAGCTTCTAGAACCTTTGCAAAGTCCCCATATCCATAATTTCATGGATGACATCTTAATTGCATCGGAAACCTATGAAGAACATATTGCTACGGTTGCTATGCTCCTCAGGAGACTACAGGAAACGGGTCTCACAGCCAGACCTAGCAAATGTCTCATCGGGTTTGAACAGTTAGACTTCCTGGGGCACACTATTTCTCACGGATGCAGTTGGCCTATTAAGAAGAACGTGGAGAAAATAATGGCAGCAAAAAGACCCCGAACGAAGAAAGACGTACGTTCCTTCATATCGCTATGTGCATACTATCAGAAGTACATCCAGAACTTCAACGGACTGACGGCACCTCTGACTGACCTCACAAAGAAAGGTTGTCCTGATAAGGTCATATGGGATCAAAAGTGCGAACACGCGTATAGCACTTTGAAAGGACAGTTGTCTGCATACCCCATTTTGAGGTTGCCTGACCTCAAGAAACCTTTTGTACTGAGAGTCGACGCGTCAGGTCAGGGCATCGGGTCAACACTGCTTCAAGCCGATGACAGTGACCTGAACATGCTATTTCCAGTTGCCTATGGCAGTCGGAAATTAAATAAAGCGGAACGGAACTACAGCGTAGTTGAAAGGGAATGTCTTGCTCTGATTGACGGTATCAGACGCCATCATGAGTTTCTTTATTGTACATCTTTCACGGTGCAAACAGACCACGCTCCGTTAGCATTTCTTGGTGCCAATAAAGAATTTAACGCTAGGATCATGCGTTGGGCCCTCCTTTTAAGCGTTTATTCTTTCAAAGTGGAATATATTCCGGGAAGACAGAATGTCGGGGCTGATTTCCTGAGTAGAAACTGGACTACAGAGGAAGAGGAGGAAGGTGAAGATACCAATCATCCAAAAGTTACAGATCAGGGCAGCTTCATCGTCATAAATTAAACATGAAAACACGTTTTCACGTCTCAAAAGAGGGGACGATTGTGATGGACATACTCGGCTGACCCTGAACTTTGGTGTAATTCTTGTATAACGGGACTTCTTTCACGTGGATTCATTAGCTATGAAACTGTTCCACAGAGGGCAAACACGTTTGCTGATTGATATGCGGAAAGTTTACCTATCGTTGATTCTGGTCATCGCATTGATTTAAGGAGAGATTAAATCACGCCCACTAACATCTCTTGAACAATCATAGGCAGTTATTTTCATTAACTTGGCCAGGGGGGGTCGCCAGAATCAAACAGGTACAGCGACCACGATCAAAGAGACAGACCGAGGGATTTTAGGGGAGACTATCGGCGTTATCAAAGACAGTAGTGGTCCCTGATACGAGACGCAGTTGCTTGCCGCTAATTTCGCGTCTCGGTGTCAATCGCGAACGGGGAAAGCGAACGGGCAGCAGCGAACGGAGATACGAAGACCAGGGTGCGGTTTCTTCTCTTGATTTGGCGGTCAGATCCCCAAAAGTTCGTGAGATCAAATAAGCTGTCAAGTTTATCATGTCCCACTCAACTTACATTCCATTTTAGCTAAATAGACCATGAAGAACTAGACACGTTATCACTCGCTGGCCAGACCTTTACAGAAGCACTAGCTTTATTGAAATCTAGTTATAGATTTTCCCCTGGATTTTATATATATATTTGCAGTGATTTCTATTCTGTGCAAAGCGGTAATATATATTGTGTAAAGTGATCAGTGGTCTAGTTCAGTCATTCTATTTCAAGGGATTTTGTGTTAATTTAAATCTATTTAATTAAACCATCTCAAGAGTTCCAGTTTTAAATATAATGATCTATCTATTATATTATTTCAAAAGATAATAGATGCTTAAATTAACTTTTAAAGTCGCGAAGGAATTTATAATTAATAAATTCAGTTAAGTCCTAGTTTTATAGATGTGTGTTTTAACCACTAGAATTCGCGCAGTGTTTATTAAATACATAATTAAATACTCGAGTGTATTATAGGCTTAACGGGAAATTTATCGCGCTTGATTTTTCGGTATAGTTACATGTCTTTTTTCTTTCACACAGAGTGATCGTACCTGCGGTCCCAGCTAAATAAAGAAAGAAATAAAGAAATCATCCTATAAACTTCCAGTCATATTGAAGAAACATTTCTTTTAAATATAATCTTGTGGCGGTCCTTTTGCGACCTAGCTGTCATAATTAAATGAAATAAAGCCCACCCAAGAACATTTTAAAGAACAATCATCAAATTATCATTACAAACCTGTAAGATAAACTGGGAGGTAATCATCGCCAGTAGCGATATTATATTTACTGTTTACTGTGAGAGAGTACATATTTTCCTGACTGTGATTGAGCCTAGTTTTTCCTCAATTGGATTTAATAAAACTATCATCACGCATTGAAGGAATTTTACCATAGCGGAGGATTAAAAGAGACCACTTCATTTTCACCCCTGTGCCGAACTGTGTTAGTGCCATCCCATAGACTCCTTTTTTTTATAATAATAACACGAGAACTCTTAGTCTTCAAGTCTTGCGATAAGTGAGAATATTTGTTACCAACAAAACCTCGCAAACATCTGGGGCGGGACATCGAAGGACTAGACAGTTCATATGTCAAAGAATACTTGCTGTTTTTATATACTTTTATGGATCGTCTGAGGCTGCATTCGGTAAGTGTGTGAGTATATGAGTGTGGATCCTCACGCGTGTGCATGAATGACAGGAAATTTAATCTTTTTCTTTTGTAACCCTGTTGTTAACTTTCTTGCCTAGTAATATAATTTTTCTGTATTCCCTGCATTGTTCCTTTAAGGGGGAGTTAATAATTGGTTAACTCTGTTTAAAACCCCCCTCCTTTCCATTTGCGTAGTAAAGGGAAGAACAGCTGGGAAGAACAGGTTTTTTCTATCACCTATACCTAACTTGGTAACACCTCTTTCAGAGTAATTAACTTTACTGTTAGGTTAACGTACCTATGTTCCTGATATTATCTATCTCTGGACTGGGTTTATCTTTGTCTAATAAGCGGGAAGGGCTTAGTCGATACCAATCTTCATCACCCCTCCCAAATTTGTTATTTGCATTTGTGTACTTATGATAATTATTACTGTAATACCTGATATTTGTTAGTGATTGATGTTTAAAGTGAATAAAATCACATAAACTCATTGAGTACAGTGTTGGACATACCCACAGCCCAACTTTTCCCCTATTCGTTTAATATAGTTTGTATCTACATCGTCTGTGTGTGTGAAAAACACCAAATCGGTGTGCGCGCAGATGCGTGTCTGGAAAACTGGCAAATAATTGTTTACCAGGAGAGCGGAAGAGAAGATTGAGAGAAGCGATTTGTCGTAAATAAGTCTGTCTTTACTCTCCTCCAGCACGCTGTGAAGCAACTATTAAATCTCTACATTTTCTATCACTGAGCTTTCCATCATCATTTTCCACTCTAAACCGGACCACTATTTCTAAGACTCTTTTCTCTCAAAATAAATTTACGACAATACCGCCCCACCTATGTTTCAGTCGTATGGATGCGAGTCATGGCCAATGGCTACACGTCACAAAAGTCATCTAAACCCTCAGAAATAAGGTACCTGAGGAAAGTGGTTAAAGTAACAAGAAAAGACATGGTCAGCAACCAGACGAAACGGTAAGGCCTTAAATCCCGGCCACTGTAGACCCAAGAAGAACGGTCCCTACTACGTTGGTTTTGCCATGTATGCAGAATGTGACAAGATCGGCTTGTATGGAAAACTAAGAGCCAGGGATCCAGACCTCCAGGATGACCCACATTCCGCTCGGACGACAACATTAGACAATCTCTGAAGGACTGAGGACTAGTCTGGAACCAGGGTCAGGAGGAAGACAGCCGATAGGATAATATGGCGCTCTCTCTTCCAAACCTCTACACCGC
Source organism: Oreohelix idahoensis (assembly GCA_024509875.1). NCBI lineage: Eukaryota > Metazoa > Mollusca > Gastropoda > Stylommatophora > Oreohelicidae > Oreohelix > Oreohelix idahoensis. Next base: position 60,417 of record JAMPIV010001916.1, read on the forward strand.
AGTGTAAAAGAGGAACGACTAAGTAAGTAAGTAAATATATTTGCTATTGTACATGAAGAAGATGATTCTTTATGGAAGAAGTTACAAAACCACGAGCTAAAAACTGAAGATTAAAATCGGATACATCATTCATCACAGCAAGCCAGCAAAATGACATGTGACTCTGATGCGAGCCGCGCTGTAGATACAGAAAGAAAAAGACTGGCCTCAATCGAAGCAGCAACCGAAAAGTCGGAAGATGCTGCATTACGTCGAGTTGCAGATGCAGAAAGATTAAGACGCCGGCTTCAACCGAAGCGAGCCATAGAGACGCCGGAAGACGCTGCATTACGTCGAACTGCTGATTCAGAAAGAACAAGCCTAACTTCAATCAAAACCGAGCTACATAAGCGTCGTAAGACCTCGCATTGCGTCGAGCTGCAGCTTTCAGTAAATAACAGAGATATCATGTATCACATGATCATCAGCAAATTCGCGAGTCTCCTTCATTATTAACAGATTAGTTGAGCATCTATCTAAACATCCACATTACCGGTACTTCAAGCAAAAAATTCATTCGTATAATTCTATCCTGAATTTTGCAGTAGTGAGTGTACATATTGATAGCATCGGCGGTATGAGACTTTATTTCTTCTAAATGCATGGCCAAATGTACCACACTTTCATTTGTTCAATAATATTTCTTCTCATGTCATTTTTTACTACAAAGATGAAATGACGGTGACCGGTAATGAAATGACCAAAGTAGAAACAGTGCCGGTTTTAGGACATATAACAGAAAGCGCACACTATAACTAAAAACCCGACAATTTTGACGGATATATATATATATATATATATATATATATATATATATATATATATATATATATATATATATATATATATATATATATATATATATATATATATATATATATATATATATATACGAGGCGTGTCCAAATGAAACCCGACCGTGCTGCGCCAAGTGGACATTCGTAGGAGGAGCATGATGACGTCACATCTGACATAATAAGCACATACGAATGTACAAGTGTGTAAGTGTTCATTCTCCTAGTATTCATTGGTTGTGCTGCAGACCGTTAAAATAGTGGCCGGTGTGATAAGGAATCCGTCCAAGGTCGATCAGCGAGCGGTGATTCAGTTCCTAACAGCCGAAGGATGTCGACCAGTCGACATTCATCGCCGAATGAAAGCAGTGTATGGTGACAAAAGTGTGTCTAAGACTACAGTGAAATACTGGGCACGAATGTTTCGAGAAAGACGTCAGTTAACGAAAGATCTTCCGCGGTCAGGTTAGGTGCACATTGTTGCGACAGAAGAAGCCATCGCCGAGATTGATGCAGAAATACGGGTGGACCGTCGTCGGAGCTTAAGTTCGCTAGCAGAGGAATTCGCTGTGTCTCTTGGGACAGTTCAAATGGTGGTTAGGAAGAAACTGAAGTATCGAACGGTGTATTCACAATGGGTCCCACGGATGCTGACCGATCACCATAAGAAAGAACGCATGGGGTGGAGTTTGAACCATCTGCTGCGTTACGAAGAGGAGGGTGATGCATTTCTGTTGCGCATAGTGGCAGGCGATGAGTCGTGGTGCCACCACTTTGAGCCGTGCAGCAAATCAGCGAGCATGCAATGGAAACATCCCGGATCACCAAAACCCAAAAAATTCAAGTCACAGATTTCCGCCGATAAGGTTATGCTGACCGCATTTTTTGACCATGAAGGGCTTCTATTGGTAGACTTTAAAGAGCCTGGCGTGAACATCAATGCCATCCGCTACAAAGACACACTAGACAACCTGCATACAGCCATCAAGAATAAACGACCCGGCATGCTTTTGCGTGGTGTGATTCTGTTGCACGACAATGCTCGTCCACATGTTGAGAACATTGTGCAGGAAGCGTTAGCAAGGAAAAGGTGGGAAGTTCTGCCACACCCAGCCTACAGCCCCGATCTGTCACCATGTGACTTTCATTTGTTCGGACCCTTAAAAAATCTCTAAAGGGACAACGATTCGACTCCGATGCAGGCGTCAGGGTCTCGGTGACCAAATGGTTCAATAAGCAACAAAAGTCATTTTTCTCGGACGGCATCCGCCGTCTACCCAAGCGGTGGGATGCGTGTCTGAATGCCTATGGTGACTATTTCTAAAGAACCCCAGTGGGTACTTGCTTCATAACAATTGCTGTATTTAATTCTACTACTCCTGCTAATGTACCTTACATATATTTGTTATAAAGCCACTGGGACGGGTTTAATTTGAACACACCTCGTATATGTAAATATATGCATTCGGTGTGCGCACGTGCGTTATCCTGCTGGAGAAGCTGCAAGTCTGGATAATTTGTGAACGCAGGAGCAACCAATGCATCCAGAACCTCATCTCGATATGTCACAGCATTAACATTTCCACGGAAGACGTGAAGAGGCAAGCGATGGTGAAAACTGAATCCTTCCCAAATGTGAATACTGCCACCTCCAAATCGGCTGTGCTGACGAACACAGCAATCTGCAAAGCGCTCTCCACACCGTCGCCAAATCCGAATACGTCTATCAGCACAGGATATGTTGAATCTGCTCTCGTCTGTGAATAGGACAGCATTCCAATGCAGTCTAGTCCATCTGACTTGTTGCTCTGCCCATTGCAGGCGCTGCTGACGATGTCTGTGAGTCAAGTTTGGCCCAACAGAAGGTCGTCTTGCAGTAAGGCCTGTATCTCTGAGTCGTCGTATGACTGTCATTCGAGAGACTTGCCCACGTCTACCCACTATTGCTCTTGCTGTTTGACTTGCCAGGAGAGAACGATTCCTTAGGTGACTCAGCACAATATGACGATCTTGCGCAGGGGTAGTAACTCGTGGTTGGCCACTCCGAAGTCTATCCAGGGCACTGCCAGGGGTTCCGTAACTTTCATTGAGACGTACAATAGTGCTGTGGTGGTAATTCATCCTTCTGGCAATGGCCCGCGAGCTCATTCCGGTCTCCAACATACCAATGGCTCGTTGGCGGTCGTTTTAAGATAGTCGTGGCATTTCAAGCACATGTACTGGGTGTTTTGTCTCAATAGCCTTTTTATATCGAGTATACTGCCACAACGCGTACACATTTTCAGGGTCATTGTTTTCATGTAGTCTGTACACAAACCCGTGGGTTGAATCATGCACTTTCCATTCCAGCAGCCATTCGCTCTCTACCTCATGACAAACACGGGGAAAATCCATTCCCACATTTTTTTTTCCAGCTTCTCGGCATCAGTATATATAATAGTGGTGCGTTTTTAATGTGCTTCAATATATATATATATATAATATATATATATATATATATATATATACGAGGGGCGTTCAGAAAGTAGTGCACCACATCGTTTTTTTCAGGAGCTGTTTATTCATAAAGCATGAAATTTATACACAATATACATGAATATGTCATGTAAACATCGGTATTATTCAACATAATCCCCATCAACTTGTACGGCTTTATGCCAGCGTGAAACAAGTGCATGTATTCCTAACCCGTACCAGATTTTGTCTTGATCATGTAGCCATTTCTTCGCTGCATGAATCACTCCTTCATCATCTTCAAACCTTGTCCCACGGAGTGCATCTTTAAGTGGACCAAATAGATGAAAGTCAGAGGGTGCCAAATCGGGACTACAGGGTGGAGTGGGTATACAGTCCAACCCAATTTGGTGATTGCTTCCCGTGTTGCCAGACTTGTGTGAGGGCGCGCATTGTCGTGAAGGAGAAGCAGGTCTGCTGGATTCTTGTGCGGCCGAACTCTGCGAAAACGTTGATTGAGTTTTTTCAATGTCTTAATGTAAGCTTGCGAATTGATTGTCTCTCCTCTTGGCATAACGTCCACAAGAATCACATCTTCAATGTCCCAAAAACAGTGATCATGACCTTTCCAGCTGGAGGAATTGTCTTGAATTTCTTTCTTCTTGGTGATTGCGGATGATGCCACTCCATTGACTGTCTTTTTGTCTCAGGTTCAAAATGATTTGCCCAGGTTTCGTCACCTGTAACGATCTTAGCCAAAATGTTCTCTCTATCAGCATTGAAACGCTCCAACAATTCAGAAGAAATTGCTTTCCTTTGCAATCGGTGGTCATTTGTGAGACTTCGAGGAACCCATCTTGCGCAAACCTTAGAAAATCCGAGAGTTTTTATAACTGCATTTGCACTACCAATGCTGACTGACAGCTGTAATGCCAATTGTTGAGTAGTGATTCGCCTATCAGTAAGAATAATGCCCTCAGCGCATTTCAACATTTCTGCGTTGGTGGCTGGGGCAGGACGTCCACAGCGCGGCCGATCAAGCAACTCCGTATCTCCACTTCCTGATTCTTTGATTCTCTGAACCCAGCGACTGACTGTACTCCTGTCGACTGCAAAACTTCTATACACATCACATAGACGCTTGTGAATATTCACAACAGTTTCCTTCTCTGCAACGAGAAATTCTATCACAATTCGCTGTTTATAACGCAAGTTGCTAACACGCTCCATTTCAACGGTTTAGGGCAGCCGTATTATTTGGCCAGTTGTGGTGCAATTTGGTGCACACAACTGGCACATGCCATATTTGAAGTGTGCAAAATTTCATGCTTATATATATATATATATATATATATATATATATATATATATATATATATATATATATATATATATATATATATATATATATATATATATATATATATATATTCTTCTTCTTCTTCCGTCCTTAGCCAAAGACCGACCAAGCAGTCAGAGGCCATCACGCCTTGTGGCGTCTTAAGGGCAACAGCAGATTGATTTTCTCTGTTGTAGTTTCCCATCACGCCTAGCGGCGTCTTTAGGGCAACAACAAATAGATCCATCTGCCGTTGTTTCCGTAATCGGTGTGACAAGCCAACGGGTGATCAGCCCATTGGGCATATATATATATATATATATATATATATATATATATATATATATATATATATATATATATATATATATATATATATATATATATATATATATATATATATATATATATTATATATATATATATATATATATATATATATATATATATATATATATACACTGTTCAAAAAAAGAAACGCAACTTTTTTGGTGTTACTTTTATAAAAGATATTCGCTGATTGGACATCAGTCACCTATCGACTGTGTCCACCTGGTCATTAACTTCTCGTGGTTACCTGAATTGTACTCACCTCATGATTCGTGAGGTCATGAAAGATGTCACGGTCAAAACAACATTTTTGACAATAACTCGTTACAGGTTCAAGAGAATCCCGTGAAACTTACTGAACACAAAACTCTCTGACCATATTATTGAATGCCTATAAAAGATTGACGCTCCTCAAATAAATTCAGTTGAAAATTCAATGCGCAAGTATGGCTCATCTCACTACAGAACAACGACTCATCATCATTGGACGTTTACAGACTTAACAGTCATAAAGTGTAGTGGCCAGACAATTTATTGTGGTTAGAAGCACAATTAGTCGCCTTTGGAGTCGATTTCAAGAAACTGGTTCAGTAGCAGACCGGCCGCGCAGTGGAAGACCCAGAGTCACAACTCCTGCCGAAGACAGCTCCATACGGCTGCGTCACCTCAGGAATCGACTTGCATGTGCGTCCTCCACAGCCCAGTCAATGTCAGTAGCTCGTCGAATTTCAGATCAAACGGTCAGGAACCGGCTGCACGACTCTGGTCTTTGGGCTAGAAGACCCTACAGAGGTCCAGTTCTTACAGACCGGCATCGCCAGAACCGACTGCAGTGGGCGAACCAGCATCGTCAATGGACCGTTGTGAATGACTGGAGACGGATTTGGTTTAGTGATGAATCATTTTTTGTGCTCCAGGAACACGACAGACGGAGAAGAGTTTACCGCAGAATCCATGAGCGCTACGCCCAGAACAGCGTTGACGAGGCTCCTTGTGATAGAGATTATGTTATCGATTTCATATATCCTTCTCTTTGTCTTTATTTTCTTCTTCTACGTCTCGTCACCCACGCCCGTTGGGATAAAACTCTCGCATTCATACCTTTGTCTTTTCTTTTCTAATTTAGCAACGCATTTTATTGCTGTTAAGCTAAGTTTTTTGATGAGACCGAATCGTGTTAATTCGTTCTCGACAGGGATAAGAAGTAAGACTATCGTCTATTATTTTTCTCGGATCCGTCTGCCTATAGTTAATTATACTCGGTGTAAGATTTGAGATGAAAGACATTGATCTCTGGGAATGGCCATATTAAGCAGAACGTGTGAAACGCACAAGGTGAGTTTTACTGCCGAGGACGGATCAGATCGAGGAAATGTCTATAGGTGTTAAGTCTGTTTTCGGTTTCTTCGTGAGGAATCTCTCAAATTCGTAGAATGAGATATAATTTATGCAGATTCTCCTCTAGGTGCGAACATGTGGTAGAGAAAGTCTGGGGTTTCGATAATTTAATGAATTTTCCTTTCATCGGCAGTTTAGACTTCATTCACTTCAGTACTCCTTAGTCAGTAGACAGCTTCCTACGTTCTGAATACCGTATATAGAGAAGTTCTTAGTTTCTCGACATAGCCGAGTTCTAGACTACCTGCATAAAGTGTAGTTCCCAGATTCGTGGTGATAGCCTGTAGTTCTGTTTGGAGGTATATAATATGACTAGTATTGTCGAGTGATTAATTGATAGTTCGAATTTTATTTTACATAGTTTAATTTCTGTGCAGAGGGATTAAATGATAAGTCAGTTAATATTTCTCTAGTTATTGTTACAGTGGAAAGCAGAATAAATTATAATTTCTAGCTAAAACTCATACAGCTATAATAAATTTAATTAAATTGCTAGTAACCAGTCCGAGAACATTTTTAACTAACTATTAATGCACTGATTCATCATTGAGTATTGACGAAAAACGTATGTATTTCTAATTCATTATGATTGATTTTGTAATGACTAGAATATATTTCACGCAAGTTTTAACGATGAGACAAGCGCTAAGCTTATAGTCTCTAACTTAAAGTTAATAACCGAAGTGAATATATATATATTATATTTTACGCGAGGGTAGGATAGGATGTGTGTATAATATTGTGGTTAAGTATTTTGTACTCTTCTCTTCCTTATACAGTTTGGGTCAGCGGTTTTGTTTCAGTATATGAGAAAACCATAGAAGAAACATTTTGTAATTTAAATAAGTGAGTTTCCAAGTTACCACCTGTCTGGCGTGGTGTTTGCATCCAGAAAGAGACAGAGTATTCATCTCACTAACTTTAATACTAAATGAACTAACTGGGCCTATCGAGCCAGATTATAATTCACCCTAACAATTTCATTGTACATTCAGCCACTGTGGCGAGAGAAATTACCAACCATAACATTTCCGACCGTTTTTTTAAACTAATTGTGGTGTGACAAGAATTTTACATTTGAGAGTAGTTACAACCCTGACATTTCCTAAAGTACTGGAAACCTCAAGATTCTGACACTGTGAGCTTTGTGGCATCTCTTAGCTGAACTGATTTTTTCATAGTGACCTAACCAGTAACCCATATAATAATAACCGAGGGAACGCTCCCCGGAACAGTGGATTTGATGCTGTCTTTTGAGGAGCTGGGGTTCTCTTGGCGAAAAATAACTGGCGCTGCTGTATGTGTGTATGTCCCAAAGATTGTTCCAGAAAGGAAAAAAATCCAGTCTGTAAGTAGCAAGATTGCCAGTGGCCACTGTTGTATGAATAGAATGAGAGCAGGAATGAGTGACTCTTTTATTGTATAACAAATTTCACCCACTTTGTATTTCTTATATGCAATTTGTGTTGCAAATGCTGATTTCCTCTTAGGATAGATTAATATATCAACTCTGTTCTTAAACTATAGACGGGAAATCATAGAACATAGCGCATATATCTGTGACTCTTTGGAGGCTATAACTTTTCTGCTAACGGGATCGTGGGCTCTACATAGAGGGAAAGGATTACATCTATGGGTCTATTGTTCTTTTAGTAATTCATTAACCTATGTGTAATTGTATGTGCTTGATAAGCAACCTTATTTGTTGTGGACAATTTTCCTTATGTTAATAAAATTTACATAAACTTTATTCAAGCGTGTCGGTCAGCTTGTTTCAAAATATCTATATTCCATTGTTATAGTTTTTTTCACGTCTGTGCGTCTAACTGTCGTCACTTAGGTGTGTGTGTACGTGAGTGGTATATATATATATATATATATATATATATATATATATATATATATATATATATATATATATATATATATATATATATATATATATATATAGTCAAATAGACTGTCTGACTCCTCTAGATCTGTTATAGAAGATGGGCTGAAAGAGAAATAATAATAGAAATAGATTTTCACGAGTGAGATGGTAGAAATTAATAGAGTCTGTCCCTGAAATCGAGAATCTTCTCTCTTTCAGGGACAGACTCTATTAATTTCTACCATCTCACTCGTAAAAATCTATTTCTATTATTATCTCTCACTGTTGCTATCACTTGTTCTAATCTATTCAGAAGAGACAAACCCACGTTTTAATTCCCCTATCAAAAATCTACGACACTCCTCCACATGGTGGTGGAGGTGTACTGATGTGGGGGGGGGGGGGGGCGATCAACTTCAGGGGAAGAAGTGACCTGGTGCAAATTGAAGGACGCCTGAATGCCCAACGATACGTCGCTGAAATTCTTCGTCCTCACGTCCTTCCACTTCTGGCTGCACGAGGGTCGATTTTACAGCAGGATAACGCTCGACCTCATGTGGCACAACTCACCACCCAGTTCCTCGCTGACAACAACGTCCAGACTATTCCGTGGCCAGCCATGTCATCAGACATGAACCCCATAGAACACTTATGGGATGAACTCGACAGACGACTCCGCCAGCGAGACGTGGCTCCAGCCAATCTCCGACAGTTGTCTCTTGCACTGCGGGAAGAGTGGGCAGCCATCCCACAACAACAGATCCAACGGCTAATCGGATCCATGTCAAGGAGATGTCGTTCTCTGATAGAGGCCAGAGGAGGCCATACACCTTACTGAAACGGAGGCCTCAGTCGCAAAGAATAAAGGTCCAAACCAGATTTAATGAACATCATTTGATTGTTAAAGTCTGAAAGTTTCTCCACGCCAAGATTGAAACACTAATTCCGTAAAATAAAAGTTTCCTACAAGTTTTTAATTTGGTGTCCATTACCACTGCAATAATGTTGAGTTTTTTTTTTTTTTTTTTTTGAACAGTATATATATATATATAAGTTACTGAACTATTAATACAGACAGGCAGAGGTTCTAAAATATAGATTAGATAGTCTAAGTAGCCAAATGTCGCCCCAAATATCGCCCGAATTAGCCTAAAATATCATCCGAAGTAGCCCAAATTCGCTCAAAATATCGTCCAACGTAGCCTAAAATGTCACCTGAAGTAGTACAAAGTCGCCCAAAATATTGCCCGAAAGTCGCCCAAAATATTGTCCGAAGTCGCCCAAAATATTGTCCGAAGTAGCCCAAAATATCGCCCGAAGTCGTCCAAAATATCGCCTAAAGTAACACAGAACGCCCAAAGAACCCCAAAGTTGCCCAATGTCGCCAAAAAACATCGCCCGAAATAGCCCAAAATCCCCTGAATCAATAACTTCTCTAAAGCTTTTCTAAAGTGGGAGCTAAATCTAAAACTTGATAAAACAATGTTGATATAGGACACCAACCCAACCTACCTGGGAATACAGCTGGACACAGAACTGACATACATAAAACTGACTCTGTGATAAATAAAGCCTCAAAAAGGTTAAGTTTAATCCAATGGCTTGCTAGCACAGCTTGCGGTTCAGACCAGAAAACAAAGTAGAAGGGGGCAAACATAAGGAAGCTCATCACAGGGGAAATGGTGCTGTCCTCCGGACACGAAAAAGAAAGCTTACATCACAGTGAGGGGGGTAGCTCTACTGTTATCTAAAGAAGCAAGACGGCTGACCGTTAGAATGCAAAACACGTGATGTATTACGTCATTAGAGACCGGTGACGTAGCAAAATATAAGTTCAATATAAGTGAAAAATCGTACATAAAAAATGACTTTCAATACAGACAGCTATATATATATATATATATATATATATATATATATATATATATATATATATATATATATATATATATATATATATATATATATATATATATATATATATATATATATATATATATATATATATATATATATATATATATACTGTTCAAAAAAAGATACGCATACCTACTGAAGGCACACACATAGCCATAATTTTGACATTCAATAACTTTGTTAATTTAATGAGTTAATACTTCAAATTGCACACATGAATACCTTAGGGTTCAACCAATCAATTGACAGTTGTTTTGCATCTGGGTCACGAGAGTTTTTTTGGCGTACGGGCTTTCCGGTTAGTATGGTGTGTCGCCTCCTCTTGCATCGATCAGCGACTGGCATCTCCTGGGCATGGATGCGATCAGACGTCTGATGAGGGCCTGTGGGATGGCTGCCCACTCTTCCTGGAGTGCCTGGAACAGATCACGACGATTGGCTGGAGCAACGTCTCGGCGACAAACACGTCTATGCAGCTCATCCCACAGGTGCTCAATCGGACTCATTTCTGGAGACAGGGATGGCCAGGGAAGGGTGAGAATGTTGTTGGCAGTCAGGAACTGCATGGTCAACCGTGCACAATGGGGTCTGGCGTTGTCCTGTTGAAACACAGACCTTTGGGCAGCCAAAAGTGGAAGGACATGGGGTCGAAGAATTTCATTGACATATCAATGCGCATTCAAGCCTCCTTCAGTGTGCACCAATTGACTCCTTCCGTTGTAACTGATCATTCCCCACACCATTGCACCTCCACCACCGTGCGGCGGAGCTTCATCAACGCAATTTTGGGCAAAACGTTCATTTCACCTACGGTAGACCCTACGCCGTCTATCATGACGCTGCAACAAACAGAAAGATTCGTCACTAAACCAGACACGTCTCCATTGATTGTCAACTGCCCAGGGACCATTGCTCGGACCACTCTGTCAATTGGACGCTCCTACAATTGTTAGACATTTAAATAACGTAACTGAGATAGGACCTTGCTCGTGGAAACAACATTATTACACGAAGCCTAACATTATAATTTTGATTTAATGTAACGTTAATTGTTATTTATTTTCTGTTTTGATTGCTAAACGATTTATTACCCATTTTCTCCTCAGCGTCTGACTATCGGATGAAGGGGTTTATTCTGACCACGTTTAATTCCAACTATTCTGTGATAGAAACTCACGTAGACGATAATGTTAATATCTATCTGATTTATACTGTTCAACTGAATTCAGACATACCAGTCAAATCATTGAAAGTCTCATTACCATATAACAACAATTCTAACTTGCGCATAATCAACATGTGCGAGGTACAAGCCTTTGATGGTGATAGTAAGTATTATTTCTTGATATCGTTTCTTGTAGTGTCTAATAATCAAAAACTGTGTACCTTGACTTTATTAAGTTATACACTTCGTATTGAATCATAACGACAACAGTCCAAACAAACTTGAACATTTCAAAAGGTTGTAAAATACGTGATGACGTCCAGCGTAATTTGGAAAATATTAAATGACGTGTCAATTTTCCGTAGACTTTTATTTTTCAAAACATTTCAGCAGCTAAGTTGATTATGAGGTATGCGGTTGAGAACAATCATGGAGTTGTCTGTATGATGTCGTCGTTTTTTCTAAAGTCAACTTTGAGTTGTAATTTTTGTTTTCCTGTTCATTTTCTCAACAATAAGGAAGCGTAATGTCCTTGTTGTTAAGAAAAAATATTTGATTTGGTTTTGATCACCAGTGTAGAGCTCATTTGTTGCAAGATGTTTTCTTAATTTAACAATTCTTCAGTCCCTCAATTTTAATTTTCATCTTCAGGATCTAAACGTAATATTATCATTCATCTTGGCGAAATGATGTGTTTTTGTTGCATACTTCTTCTTCCTTCTTCCTCGTTCGCCCTGAAAAGGACGGTGGTTGCGTTGTGTCTGTTTGCACCGTAGCTGTGATATCTGCACCTTTCGGTCGACACATCCGACTTCAGCACGGCATTTTTTAGGGACCGGGTTTGCCTTCCCATTGCGATCCGTACTCGCTCAGCCAGACTGCACTGCTGCAGACTTTCCAGGACCAGCACGTGGAGGTGGAGTACGGTCTTGACCAGCTCTGGTTCGCTGGTCCTGATGCAAGCAGTCAAACTATGGGTCGTTGACTGCATTCACTATTGCTGCATCTTTGGGTCCCTGTTGCATACAAGAATGCTTATTTGTCATGGCCTAAGATTCTATCTTTAAATAACGAAGCGTTATATTCACATGGTAGACAAAAACCTTTTCCTTCAGATCTTTTCGGACGAAAATTGATGGTTTAACATAGCAGGCTGACATTTGATTCATGTTACCGTTGAAGCAAGGCTTGATTTTAAAATTGATTTCTGTTACATAATAATTATCCTGACATGGTTGAGTGTGTATAGGTTATTTAGGCTTCTACATCTTAGGTTTTGGAACGGAACGTCCGAATCCTATCACGGCATTGCAACAACTGTACTACGAATGCTCACTGGTTTCTATGGAAATTAATCAACTGATACTTGATCATGCCGGGATAATGATGCCATTTCTTATACTGATGTGTCTGTGATCCATGGGGAAAAATCAGGTTGGGGCTTCTCTGCTAGGGTAAAGGGCAGAATCGTTGTCGAACATAGCGGGGCATACAAGATAACAACTTTCAACATGAGAATGGAGGTGAAGGCAGCTACTGTAGCCTTATGGTGGATAACTGAACTTCAGTAACAAAGGTAGTCATTGTGTCAGACTCTCAGTCCATGCTTCGAAAGGTTCACGATGGTTGGCTACAATGAATGGAAAACCTCCATTGAAGCTTCGAATCTTCAGCAGCTGGTGTGGATCTACTGTCCTGGTCATGCAGGGGTACGGGGTTATGAGAGAGCATCAAAAGCACCAGCCGTGGGGACACTGGAAATGGATTAGGGAGAGATACTGAGAACAATTAATGATCGCCTGCTAAAGAATGACCCTGCAATAGATGAATCATCAAGGTTAAAACTGTTGGAATTTGGCATCAAACGTCAGGCTAGCACAGATGGACGTATGAGAGGGTACATCCGTAGTGTTTATAACCAGCGAGCTACAGGAACATTTAGCATTCACACTCTTCGACATATACTGAGGGAACCTGAGCACCTATGGGTTTGCCCGGAGTGCAATGATGTCGATTCTGTTGAACAATAGCAATAACAATATAGTCTGAAATAGAGACATCCTGGTCACGTCACAAACAGTTATTTTTAAGTTTGTTTACTCATCTCTTACAAATCTAAATGCGTCACTTCCGACTTTTATTTCCCCTTTCCAGTGCTTCTTAGAGCTTAACCCTATGACTTCATCAGAAAAAACCCCACCATTAAATATTGTGTTACCCCACAGTCACACTATAATATTTTTAAAATTTTTTTTTTTATTGATAGAATTTAAAGCACAATAACATAAAAACATGGAAACATGTTTGTTACGCAGCGAATTCGCGCTTACTGAAGCTGTGAGACTCGCAATTCTGGATTTCTTCATTGGAAAAAAAAAAGATTAATTATTTTTTTAACCTTATCTACTCAAAAAGGAGCCGGAAGGCCAAATAGGAACAGAAGACACATAACTGAGATCTACTAAATAAATTTCATAAAATAAAAATTCATTGAAACAGCCGCATAAGATGCCCCGCATGCTACGGAGAGTGTCGCGTCGTTATCACAGCAACCCGCAACAATGTAATGTCAATATGACAACTTGATAACGTGTGTAGGGCAAGTATTCGAAACTGAATATGAAATAAAAAAAATATTTATACACTGCTAAGTGTTTGATCGTGATTTTGTATCAATATTTCTGTATGAAGCCATCCTCTGCTTAGTGCTGTTAACTCGTTTCTGAAATATCGAGCGCTAACCGAAAATGTTCTAATTGAAAATTGGTTTGGTTAAAAACGATCATCTTCTTTCTACATCGGCAAATCTGTCAGTGCTCACATTTTTTATCTTAGATCACACCGGGAGGATCCCAGCACAGTGCACAACTCCGTACCACCGTCGAGGATCTTAATGTTTATATACAGGAATCACACATTTTATAAATATTTTTTGTGGCGCACGGGTTTCCTAATTTTTTAAATTTTGCCAATGCAGCTGCCGTATGACCTATTCTGAAAATGTATTTCCCATAAGACTTAATAGAAAACAACTTAATTTGTTCCAGAGGTCAAGAAAGCTTTATAAAAAGTAAGTGAGAGTGATACAAAATAAAAACTACATAGTTAACAACATTTATTAGCTAATTATTAAACATACTGAAAATAAACTAAATATTATGCATTTACTGGTAGGCAGTAAAAAAAAAATAATAATACATACACACGTGTGCAAATCTGCTAATGCGTGCGCTTATATGTCCATGTGCGTGTGTGTGTGTTGTACGTTTGAGTTCATGCGGTTCTGTATGTATGTGTAATCAACAATAAACATATCTCAGTCAACAATAATGCCTTCATACTCCTACTAAATACTAACTATATCATCACGCGAGAGAAAACTTAAATGAAACACTTCTATCTATGATGAAATATTCCACACAGCGCACTGGTCTAAATGACATCATTTTATCAGTATCTGAGAGGCCTAGCTGCTCTAAAGAACAAGCAGATATATACTCTTTTCTTACAGCTCTGTACTAAATGTAATAGGCATATGCTACTCACGGAGCTAGAGGGTACACTAAAAATCCTCTCACAATAATCACTGATGTAAAATTAACCACAGTTGCGGCTCACAAGAATGCATTATAACCTTAACACTCTCAAATAATAATAATAATACTAATACACACTTGTATACAGCGCAATGCGACACTAGAAAACACATAAATCGCCAATCAGCTTATATGAAACTATTGACAAATTCTGAGCGTTGTTAAAACAGCAATAACTCTTAAATATGAAACTCTTAATGTTACTAAATCTTAAGTATAACAAAATTTACTCATAGATAATCATACCTCAATGACGTTAGTTCTTTTACCACAGACCCAACTATGCAACAGCCCCAACTTCACTTACGTATCATACGAGGGAGCGTATTGCACAAGAAGACGATCTGGCTACTTCTCAGCTCTGCTCAGAGCCTTCAAATGTTTCAGTTTAAATCTTCGTTTACACCCCGGCACCATGATAGGAAACTCTTTACAGAGCGATACAACAGGAAGCAATCTGATCATCAGAAGAAGTCCCCCCGTCCGACAAGTGTTTCGGCCCTATATACTCCTTTACACTCTAAGGGGGGCGGGCCCACTTGGGTCATGACTCCCAAGCGTCTCAGCTTCCTGTTGTCTTGCATCAAAAATGAACCCATTTCACTTATGGTAGCAACTTTAAATTCCACAACTCCGCCAGCCGTGGAGGCAATTGTGAAAGTAACAAAGAGAAGACAAATTATTCCGTTCGTTCCGTCGCACACACTGAGACACCAGCGCGAAGTCAACGAGTCACCATATCATAGCCACGCCAAATGTCCAGCAAGCTCCGCCCATCCATCTAGTAAGCAAATCATGAGTCTTGTGCTCAGCTTGGATGACATGAGATCACTTTTTAGTAAGGATTATCTTCCTAATCGTACATAACTCAAGGTCCGCCCACTTGTGGTAACATTCCCACGATATCTGATGTCCGAGACACACCTCTCACGGTTTTGTGCTCAAGGTGTGTTCCTTTGGTGTAAGACAGCGCCAAGATGGCTACAATCGAGGGTCGTCTCCGATTACATCTTCTGCGTCTACACATTTGTCCATTTCCGTATGAGATGCTGCCAACATGAGCACAAATAGACACCGTAGACTAGATCGAAAATTAATTAATCAGTCTAAAATTACATCCTTCTGCCCACAAGGTCACAGTATGTTTACAGATGCCGCTGACGTAAGTGCTCTGTCATGAGCATTAATTTTGTTTATGTGAGTGAACGATGGTTCATTCACTGTTTGAAAACCATATCATGTGTGTCATGTAATCGCAAGCAAGACACGGGGATCACTATTCAGTCTGGGGCAGCCGCGCTGACTGCGCACCTATTTGAAAAGCCGGTATTATTTACGGCAGACATGACCGTCTGTGTCGCAGATTCTGTCGCCATTTAATTTATGGTTCGTCCTGTTTTTTTAATAGGGCTAATGCTGGTTAGCATGCTACAGCAGCGACCTATGTTATGTCCTTCTGAGATTCATACTTTGTGAGTATATTATTGATTTGTTTAGTTTGCACTGTAGATTGACTCCATGCTCGAGGAGGTAAGCTGTGGATATTTGTGTCCACGAGGATTAATTTACATTTCACCTGTGTTCAGGTATGCCTTTACATGTAGCAGTAAATTTGTTAGCTCACTAGCGCAATTTTATGGCCAAGTTTCTTTGCAACGAGTAAACGGAATAGAAACTAGCTGAGTTTTCCATTCATTTATGACGCCGTTGTTTGTGTGGTCCCCTAGCGTTGATCGAGTCTATGTCTCTGTACCGTAATGTAAACGCACTACGTTCAGCGTCTAGATTGTGGTTGTTAACCGCGTATCTATCACTGCGTCATGCAGAAAATATGTTGGCTTAAACACATTATAAAGGCAGTCAGCGCTGTTTCATTTACAATAAACACAAAGTAGGTAACTTATTTCTTTTTTTCTTCTGTGATCCTTAGCCACTGACTGTCAAAGCAATCAGAGACAATCACGCCTGGTGGCGTCTTATAGGGCAGCAACAAACTGTCTCCACTTTGGTCGGTCGGCAGCCATCTTTTGTGTGGTACCCCAGCTCTGGTTCATGCTTAGCTTATGTGCCCCCACAGTTCTCCACCTGGTAGCTTATGTGCCCCCACAGTTCTCCACCTGGTAGCTTATGTGCCCCCACAGTTCTCCACCTGGTAGCTTATGTGCCCCCACAGTTCTCCACCTGGTAGCTTATGTGCCTCCACAGTTCTCCACCTGGTAGCTTATGTGCCCCCACAGTTCTCCACCTAGTAGCTTATGTGCCCCCGCAGTTCTCCACCTGGTAGCTATTGACCGTATTGCTTTCGCTTTTCTTCCGGAGTCTATAACTTGGCAGTTCTGGTGAAGGTTTCAGGGTCTGTTCCGCTGGTGTGTCCAACCAAATTCCAGCGTCTACCCGCTAAAATGGTGCGCATATCTTCTTGGTGGTATCTAGTTAGCATTTCTTGGTTGGTGAAGGTGTTCGGCCAGACAATTTGAAGAATTTTCATTAGGCAGACTGTGTGGAAAGAGGACAGTTTGGACAGAAGTTAAGCAGTTTTCGTATATTTTCAATTTAGGGTGTGTACTGTATTGAGAAGACTTCCAAATGTTGTTTAGATTGGCGAAGACTATTCTGGCTTTATAATTTCGGCTGCTGATGTCTTTGCTTGTTCCAGCATCTAGTATTACTATGCTTCCTAAGTATGTGAATGTATTTATATGTTCTAGCTCTTGGTCCCTTAATAGCCACACAGAACACCACACTATCCTATTGCCTCTCTTCCTAATTTCCTGGTTCCAATCTAGTCCTCGGTCCTTCAAAGATTGTCTAATGTTTTCCTCCCAGTGGACTCTGGGTGGTTCTGGAGGTCTGGATCCCAGGCTCCTAGTTTCCCATACTTGTCGTGGTAGCCGATCTTCTCCCATTCTGCAGACATGGCTAAACCATCGTAGTTGGCACTGTTCTCCTGGAGTCTGCAGGGGCTGGGTTGTGAGGCCTTGCCATCTCGTTTATCTATTTCTACTTAAATTATTTGTTTCTTTTATTTTTCAGAAGTGAGTTTAGAGAATTAATGTATTGTCCCCTTTATGTTTAGCTCGATCTGGTATATGGTGTGCATCAAGTCCATTCATGGAATTTTCCCAAAGATAATCCAGTTATCTTCTCACGGTAATGTAAAAGATAGAAGTCTGAAATGTTAAAAATAAAACCCCCCCAAAAAATGAAGTTTTTTCTTTTTTTACTTTGGCAGCGTGTTTCAATTGATTTGAGTAAATTGTCTTTTATTACACTGAGTTCTTATTTTCGTTGCTTTGGATGTAATTTCACTGAAACATTAACAAATGGTTATCAGCGCCACTTTCATTATTGCTTTAAAAAAATATAGTGCAGGAATCGATGCATTTTGTGCTGTCATGCTGTGTTTCTTTTCAAAGTTAACCGCATCACTTCATATAATATATCATCATTTAATGCTGGGCTTTTTAAATAATTATTTGCCACTTGTGCTTTGTTACTGGGATTCTTGTTCTGAAGATATCTTATTGATGTTGTTGTTGTTGTTGTTGTTATTAATCCAGTGGCGCTTAGGCTCTTCGGGCCAATGCCATGTAGTGATATCTGCATGTTGTCGCAAGTTGTTTTGTTTCTTTGTACAAGTTGTTCAGCTTATGTGCCCTCGGAGGAAAGAGCATTTTCCTAAGATCATCGAGTGCTGGGCACTCAAAGAGATGGTGGTCAACAGTTCGTTGGGGTAGTTACATAGCTGGCACTCTGGAGAGTGTTGTGTTTGGATTCTGTTCAGGTGATTGTTGAATGGTTTATGTCTGAAGATATCTAAATCAATTATTTTTTTTTTCTCAATATATGAGTTCTGTTCTTTCTGTTCTAGCGATGATAGGAAACTCTATACAGAGCGATACAACAGGGGACAATCTGATCATCAGAAGGAGTCCCCCCGTCAATCAAGTGTTTCGGTCCTTTTTTCTCCTTTACACTCTAAGGTGGGAGGGCCCACCTGGGTCATGACTCCCAAGTGTATAAGCCTCCTGTTGTCTTGTGTTGAAAATGAACCCATTCCACCTTGGTTGCAGCTTTAAAATCCACAATTTTTGCGGAGGCAATTGTAAAAGTAACAAAGTGAAGACAAATTATTACGGTTGTTCCGCAGCACACCACTGACACACCTGCGTGAAGCCGACAAAGCGTGAAGCCATTACGAGCTGGCAACTGAAAACAAACTGCACCCGACACTTCATATAATACACCGCCTGTTACACGTAGAGCGCTGTCCTTTCACCTATACAACGAAAAACTTAGTGTATTGCGGACTTTCAAAAATGTCAATATCAGGGTGTTTCCTATACCTCAGGTGGGGCTAGATTTTACTGTCCCGAGTTCCATAGTCCACTGCCGTTGGTCCACAGCCAGCCTGATGCCTTTTCCGCAGTTTCACTAAACCTCTTCAGTGCCCTTGTTCTCGACTGTCCCTTCAGTCCAAACAGTTTCAATAAATCATACACTGATGCAGCCACGAGCCCTCTTGCACCCACCTCAACAGCCATGACCCTTGCAGTGAACCCATCGTGTCTCAGATCCGCGGCCAGATCACTATACTTAGTATCTCTCCCTTATCCATGTCCAGTGTCCCCACTATGGAACAAAGTCTCCAATTACAGACTTTGAAAGGTTCAAAGCAAATTGTAACAGGTTCTAATAATGTAAATATACACTTCCGAGACAAAGGACATACAGTACATCCCAAATCACACATTTTTAGCTTACCAACAATTCCTGAAAGTAAAAATGACTGGAAGCTGCGGTAGTGCTTCCTGGGCGAAAAACCAAACATAGTGTTATATTCCTCTACGTTGGTCCAGTGTCTTGTGGTCGAGGAGACAGGTCTAGAGGCCCGAGATTCTGTCCTCATTTCTTGAACATGAGGCAAGTCTATTTGAATCTAGATTAGATGAGAGACACAGAAGCGCGTTTGCAAAATGATCGAACATAATGAGGTCGTCACAGAGTCAAGATATGAGGGGTTTACAGCAAACAGAAAGTATGGCTGAAGAAGTTGGTGTGAGAGGTCTTTTGGCGGCCTCAATTTAGAATCCGCTAAAACAGCTGGATCTGAAGAGACAGTCAAGAGAAAAGGCACTTAAATGATCTAAGAATAAGTGTTACTTCCTCAGCCATCTCAGATTGGCATAATATGGACACCTCGGGAGGAAATAGCTATTTTGAAAATTGCAACGATGGGCATAAGGGGCATAATAAAGGATAATACTTGTGGTCATGGCCCATGTAGTTCGCCCCCTACCTTCCCAAAATTTTAACGAAGGAAAATTGACGAAAAACTTGTCTGAAGGGATCACTTCTGATTATTAGATTAGATTACTGGTATATTGTTATGTATAAAGTTTCCTTTTTCATTTTTTTATGGTCTAACATTAGTAGCACAAGGTTAGTATATTATCGTATTAACGAGATGTTTCTCTGAAGAAGGTTGGATCAGTGGATGCTTGACAATGGGTTGAACTAATTAATAAAGATGCCACTTGTCACCATTTCTCGACTTACTGCTTAAAGATATAGTTCTAAAATCATCAACTTCAGCCAACAATTTAGTGAACTCTTGACTAAACAGCTTGATGATCTAAATTTTTTCGATGACCTAGCTCTCCTGTCCCATAAACGTTTGTGTTTGTTTGTTTGTTTGTTTGTTTGGTTTTAAGGACAAGCTTCACTACACACGGACAACTCCATTTGTGCTCGGATCTTCTCTCTTAGATCACACAAGGAGGATGTAAGAGTAGCGCACGAACTCCACGGCACCGTCGAGAATCCCAGGAATCACACATTCTATCATGTTTTTGTGGTGGGTAGGTTTCTTAATTTCTAAATTTTACTATCTCAGCGGTCGTGTGGCCTACCCTTTTACGATTTCCAACTGCCGAGGGATTTTTAATGTGCGCAACTTGCACACGGGACCTCCTATTTTGTCGCTCTTATCCAAGAAGGCTAGGCGTCCGATCTCACTACCCAGGAGCTGGTTGGGGGGGGGGGGGGGGGGGGGGGGGGGGGGGGGGGCGGGGGGGGGGGGGGGGGGAGAGAGTACAATATCATTAGGAGCCACTGGTTATGAAAATAATTTCCCTCAATTATATTCCCTGTGCTGGGAAGCAAATCAAATACCTTCAGAATTAGGGGCTCCCGCCCCCGCTTTTCCCCCTCATAAACATAATCCATGTAGAATCATACATGTCTCTCTAAAGGTTTCTTCCTTGGTGAGCAAAATGTTCGTTTGAATATTAGTCTTCGTGCCCCTTGCCATCACCTCACGGTCTTTGCCATCACCTCAAGGTCCTTGCCATCACCTCAAGGTCTTTTCGTGACCTTTTCATCAACTTCATATCTGTCTCCTGGTGTCTTCTGCGTTGTTCTTTGTAATCTTCTATCTGTCTTAGCCGGGGGGTTCCATAATAACAACTCCATGTTATTGTTAACTGGAAGTTTTCTTAGTGTGTGTCCTATCCATCTCCAGAGTCTTCCTCTTTTCCCTTGTTTCACAGGCACTTGTCTAGTTCTTGTCATCAGTTCCACATTAATGATCTTGTCATCAGTTCCACATTAATGATCTTGTCATCAGTTCCACATTAGTGATCTTGTCATCAGTTCCACATTATTGATCTTGACATTAGTTCCACATTAGTGATCTTGACATCAGTTCCACATTAGTGATCTTGTCATCAGTTCCACATTAGTGATGTTGTCATCAGTTCCACATTAGTGATCATGACATCAGTTCCACATTGGTGATCTTGACATCAGTTTCACATTAGTGATCTTGACATCAGTTCCACATTAGTGATCTTGTCATCAGTTCCACATTAGTGATCTTGTCACCAGTTCCACATTAGTGATCTTGACATCAGTTCCATATTAGTGATCTTGATATCACTTCCACATCAGTGATCTTGACATCAGTTCCACGTTGGTGATCTTGTCATCAGTTCCACATTAGTGATCTTGTCATCAGTTTAACATTAGTGACCTTGACATAAGTTCCACATTAGTGACCTTGACATCAGTTCCACATTAGTGATCTTGACATCAGTTCCACATTAGTGATCTTGACATCAGTTCCACATTAGTGATCTTGACATCAGTTCCACATTAGTGATCTTGACATCAGTTCCACATTAGTGATCTTGACATCAGTTCCACATTAGTGATCTTGTCATCAGTTCCACATTAGTGATCTTGACATCAGTTCCACATTAGTGATCTGACATCAGTTCCACATTAGTGATCTTGACATCAGTGTCACATTAGTGATCTGACATCAGTTCCACATTAGTGATCTTGTCATCAGTTCCACATTAGTGATCTTGACATCAGTTCCACATTAGTGATCTTGACATCAGTTCCACATTAGTGATCTTGTCATCAGTTCCACATTAGTGATCTTGTCATACCACTTCAATCCTTTTATTCTATACAGACACGCATTTATGAAAGTCTGCACTGCTTTAGTTGTTGTTTGTGCTGTTCTCCATGTTTCAGAACCATACAATATGACTGACTTGACATTTCTGATTCTTGTGTTGGACCTGATGTCTTTCTGGTTACTTTCATACATCTGATATCTCTTCATGGAATGTTTCGGGCTGTTGACAGTTCGTTGAACTTCTTTTTAATAACTTCATGTTATAACGTTGTTTTGTTCTGTCTCAGTTTTGTAACTTCGTGATTTATGCGGCTAACCAATTGTCGATTGTAATGTTTTTCCTCAACGATATATGTATTAATTGATATGGCTTTGAAACATGGAGGACAATCAAACAGCTGGAGGACAATCAAACAGCTGGAGGACAATCAAACAGCTGGAGGACAATCAAACAGCTGCAGGACAATCAAACAGCTGGAGGACAATCAAACAGCTGCAGGACAATCAAACAGCTGCAGGACAATCAAACAGCTGGAGGACAATCAAACAGCTGGAGGACAATCAAACAGCTGGAGGACAATCAAACAGCTGCAGGACAATCAAACAGCTGCAGGACAATCAAACAGCTGGAGGACAATCAAACAGCTGGAGGACAATCAAACAGCTGGAGGACAATCAAACAGCTGCAGGACAATCAAACAGCTGCAGGACAATCAAACAGCTGGAGGACAATCAAACAGCTGCAGACTGTCATAAATGAGTAAAATAGGTAAAGGTAGTCCTATGGCAGATACTGCCGTAGGGGAGTGAAGTGTTAGAGACTTCACCATAATAGATCTAGCATTGAGAGGTGGGTTTACCAGTTCCCTTCCTCACTGCCTTTTCCTTCCCTAACTCAAAGAGCAGAGTCAGCTACCTATTTACAGCTGCGTAGAATTGAGCGTGTCGGTACAGTTATTCGAACCCGGTACCATTGCTGCAAAAGACCAGCGCTCTAACCACTCAGTCAGTCTGACATATATGAGTGCATACAATAATAGAAGAATTGAAATTGTATGATAAGGTCACCAATATTGAACTGGTTAAACTAGACAAGTGCCAAGGGAATAAGAGATGACAAGAAGACGATGGCGATGGATAAGACACACATTAAGGAAACCTGTTGATAGCATTACAAAGCAGTTCTTGTTCTGGAATCCCCAGGAAACGAGAGGTTGAGGGCGACCAAAAAACACATGGAGAAGAGAACTGGAGACAGAGGTGAAATAGATGAAGAAGACATGGAAAGAACTTGAGGACACGTCACATATGACTTGTCATGCGTTTGTTGATAGCCTATGCTCCTTGGGGAGCGAAAGTGTAAAGACTGATTGAAACATATAGAACAACAACAACGAGAACCAAGACGTTAGAGCATCACTGTATGACAAGATCATCATTATATGACAAGATCATCATTATATGACAAAATCATTATTATATGACACGATCATCATTGTACGACAGGATCATCATTATTTGACAAGATCATCAGTGCACAACAAGATCATCATGTTGACAAGATCATCATTATATGACAAGATCATCATTGTATGACAGGAACATCATTATATGACAAGATCATCATTGCATGACAAGATCATCTTTATATGACTAGATCATCATTGTACGACAAGATCATGTTGACAAGACCATCATTATATGACAAGATCATCATTGTATGACAGGATCATCATTACATGACAAGATCATCATTGTACAACAAAATCATAATTTTTATTTGTCAAGATCATCATTGTATGACAAGATCATCATTATCTGACAAGATCATCATTATATGGCAAGACCATAATTGTACGACAAGATTATCATTTTTTTTACAAGATCATCATTGTATGACAGGATCATCATTACATGACAAGATCATCATTGTACAACAAAATCATTTTTTTTTTTGTCAAGATCATCATTGTATGACAAGATCATCATTATCTGACAAGATCATCATTATATGGTGTTGAGGCTGCTTCATGGTGCGATTTTTATCAGGGCAACTTATTATTAGTTCCAGGTTTTGTCACACCATGTTGTACCTCAACTGAACGCAAGAAATATATGAAAGCGGTCGCGGTGAGATGAGTATCTAGGTATGATGCAGGGAGATTGATGTGACGTCAGACCGTCAAGATGTGTGTCTAAAATGGCTTGTGTATCAGCCAGTATATTTGTATGTTCAATAAATATTTCTGGAAAAATGGTAAGCTATGTGCTTTAAATGAGAGGCATGAGAATATGCCAGGAGTATAGTTGAAGTCAGTACGGGACGGTGGTTCCCAATACAAAGAAGTGTGTTGAAAATTAATTGAACAGTGTTATAACGGGAGGACTCATTCCCCGAAGTTTATGGAGTGGAAATTATGATGTATAAATATTAGATATACCGGGACGCTCAAATCCCCCGATGTTGTTGGAAAAAGATATAATGAATATGTGATATGCCGGGAGGCTCAATACCCCGATGTTAAATGGAATCAAAGAATGATATTATAAAAGTATCAACTAGGGAAAAGTTGAGTGACATTGTATAAAAGCGAACCAAGATAATGTTAGACTGAAAGTTAGAGGGAGTATTCATGCCATATTCGTGATTGTGACGTTTTGTGAATTCGTACTTACTGTGTATTAAACTGTTGCCAAATCGTCTAAGTCGAGAGGTTCGTTCAATCATTCAAGGTTCAGTTAACCAGTTGATAGCCTTATTCAGTAATTGAAGAGTGACAGAAGGGGTATCCAAGAAGATTGACTTCCAGAATATTGGACAATGCAAACCAAATTAAAAATAAAAGAACTTCAACATCTTTATTAAAACGAATGGATCCTAGACAACAAACGAGAGAATTCAGGCAATTTCTCTATCCCTTAACATATCATCATTGTACAATAAGATCATCACTATAAGCCAAAATCATCATTGCTTGACAGGAAAATAATTATATGACAAGATCATCATTGTATGACAAGATCATCAATGTACGACAAGATCATCATTGCATGACAAGAACATCATTGTATGACAAAATCATCATTATATGACACGATCATCATTGTATGACAAGATCATCATTACATGACAAGATCATCAATACATGATAAAATCATAATTGCATGACAAGATCATCATTGTAAAACAAAATCATCATTCTATGAATAGATCATCATTGAATGACAAGATCAGTATTGTATGACTAGATCATCATCATTCTGTGAATAGATCATCATTGTATGACAGGATCAGCATTGTATCAGGATCGCCATTCTATGACAAGATCATCATTGTGTGACAAGGTCACCATTGTCTCACAAGATGATCATTGTCTGACAAGATGATCATTGTCTGATAAGGTCATCATTGTATGACAATGTCATCATTGTATGGCATGATCATCATTGTATGACTAGATATTCATTGTATGACTAGATCATCATTGTATGACTAAATCATCATTGTATGACAAGATCATCATTGTATGACTAGATCATCATTGTAAGATGAGATCATCATTGTATGACAGAATCATCTTTGTATGACTAGATCATCATTGTATGACAGGATCATCATTGTATGACAGGATTGTCATTGTATGATTAGATCATCATTGTATGATAGGATCATCATTGAATGATTAGATCATCATTGTATGACTAGATCATCATTGTATGACAGGATCATCATTGTATGACTAGATCATCATTGTATGACTAGATCATCATTGTATGACAGGATCATCATTGTATGACAGGATCATCATTGTATGACTAGATCATCATTGTATGACTAGATCATCATTGTATGACAGGATCATGATTGTATGACTAGATCATGATTGTATGACTAAATCATGATTGTATGACTAGATCATCATTTTATGACTATGTCATCATTTTATGACAGGATCGTGATTGTATGACAGGATCATGATTGTATGACTAGATCATCTTTGTATGACTAGATCATCATTGTAAGACGAGATCATCATTGTATGACAGAATCATCATTGTATGACTAGATCATCATTGTATGACTAGATCATCATTGTATGACAGGATCATCATTGTATGACAGGATCGTCATTGTATGACTAGATCATCATTGCATGATAGGATCATCATTGTATGACTAGATCATCATTGTATGACAGGATCATCATTGTATGACTAGATATCTTATCATTGTATGACTAGATCATCATTGTATGACAGGATCATTATTGTTTGACAGGATCATCATTATATGACTAGATCATCATTGTATAACAGGATAATCACAACACACCACATAAATATATATATAAATAAATAAATAAATAAATAAATAAATAAATAAATAAATAAATAAATAAATAAATAAATAAATAAATAAATAAATAAATAAATAAATAAATATATATATATATATTTATATATATATATATATATATATATATATATATATATATATAATATATATATATATTATATATTATATTATATATATATATATATATATATAGATGTTCAATAAATTTGGTTTGGACTTTTATTCTTTGCGACTGAGACCTCCGTTTCAGTAAGGTGTATGGCCTCCTCTGGCCTCTATCAGAGAACGACATCTCTTTGACATGGATCCGATTAGCCGTTGGATCTGTTGTTGTGGGATGGCTGCCCAATCTTCCCGCAATGCAAGAGACAACTGTCGGAGATTGGCTGGAGCCACATCTCGCTGGCGGAGTCGTCTGTCGAGTTCATCCCATAAGTGTTCTATGGGGTTCATGTCTGATGACATGGCTGGCCTCGGAATGGTCTGGACGTTGTTGTCAGCGAGGAACTGGGTGGTGAGTTGTGCCACATGAGGTCGAGCATTATCCTGCTGAAAAATAGACCCTCGTGCAGCCAGAAATGGAAGGACGTGAGGACGAAGAATTTCAGCGACGTATCTGTTAAGGTGGGATTTACGTTAGGTGATGTAGGAACGTAACCATCTCTTTCCTGTGTACTGTTGTAGTCAGTCCGACCTGGGCCAAACAGCTTTGTTACGCATGAATAGCTCACCAGGCGTTGAGGCGCTGAAAGGGTGTCATGTTGACATTCGAACATCAGACATTTCTTGTATGTAAGGTACTTGAAGATTGTGTGGTTGACAAGTGATGTGGGCGTGTAGAGACACGAATGCGTTTAGGATCTTTGATATGTAAACAAGTCACCCACTCACTCACATGCAGTAGTCAGTAATTGTAGAAAACTGCTAGAACTTTCAACCATTTAATTACGTGACACAGTGACATCAACAGTTACAGTCAAATGAACGAGAATCAAGAACATCATGTACGAGGCGCGTTTTTTAAGTAATTCCCGTTTTAAAATAATAAAAAAAACATCATATATAAAAATGATCTATTGCAGCCAAAAGTGGACCACACATTTACATTATTTCTCAACATAGTCACCATTGACTTCAACACATTTTTGGTATCGTGGCACCAGGTTCTTAATTCCAGTGTCAAGGAAGTCTGCCGCCAGTGTCTTGAACCATTCATTAACGCCTGTCTGCAGTTCATCATCAGTTTCAAACTGCTAGGATGCCAGCCACTTCTTTAGGTGCATGAAAAAGTGGTAATCACTTGGCTCGAGATCGGGGCTGTATGGCGGGTGGTCAAAAATTTCCCAGTGAAATTTTTGCAACAATTGAACAGTTCGATCTGCGGTGTGAGGTCGAGCATTATCGTGCAAAAACACAATCCCAGTGGACAGCAACCCACGTCTTTTGTTATGGATGACACGTCTAAGTTTTATCAGTGTCACAATATGCATTGGCATTAACTGTCTTTCCACGTTCAAGAAAATCAATAAACATGACCCCTTCTTTGTCTCAGAAAACAGTGGCCATGATCTTTTTGACAGAAGGTGCTTGCTTAAACTTCTTTGCTTTCGGGGACTTGGAGTGTTGCCATTGCATCGACTGTTGCTTTGATTCGACGCTTGTGTAAGAAATCCAGGTCTCATCTCCAGTAACAATGTGGCCCAAAAATTCATCTCCTTCATTTCGATAGCGCTGCAAAAATGTTTGAGCCGAAGCCAGGCGTTTCTGCTTGTGTTCATCGGTTAACATTTTCGGCACCCATCTGGCGGCAGACTTCCTTGACACTGGAATTAAGAACCTGGTGCTATGATACCAAAAATGTGTTGAAGTCAATAGTGACTATGTTGAGAAATAATGTAAATGTGTGGTCCACTTTTGGCCGCAATAGATCATTTTTATATATGATGGTTTTTTTTATTATTTTAAAACGGGAATTACTTAAAAAACGCGCCTCGTATATTGGAAATGACTGGCAAAACATCTGGTATTATAGAGCTTGAACCACTCATCTATAAGGACGTTATCGACAATGGTGTGTCCTTTAACAACTGTTCATAGGTGGTAATAATTAGGAACATCGAACATCATCAGTTCTGTATAGCTCGTAGGAATGATGCTAATAACGCTTACTTGACAACACATTCTTTTCCTACTGTAGCTCAGGGCCCCTGACTGAACGCGTCAGGTAGTCCTTAAACAAATATAGTTGCTTAATATAGAAGTCTGTGAACTTGTTAATAAAGTCAAGACTTCATCTGGCTTCACCTTTCAGGTACTTCTTCTTCTGCTCAAAGTTATAGGCCGTAATGACGGGCCTTATAATGGTTGATAAACAACTGTACATTTTTCCACAGGCATGTATTATCTTCCATGCTGAAACATACCGCCATCCTGCGGGTTTCATAACAATATATGGTTATTGTGCTTCTATAAAGTACTTCAACGAATAGACCTAATTGGCTACGTCAAGCACACATAATAAACTCTGGATCACAAGAACTGTGAGCGCTACTCACAGGTTCATACTAAATGTTCTGCAAACTTTGCATAATAATAAAGTTATTTTACCTTGGACAGAATTCCAAAAAAACACAAATAACACCTGTCGTCATTCCAGACGAACAGAATAACTCTGGGGAAAACACTAATATGACAAGACTATCTTTTCCCCAGGTAATGCAGAGAAGAAACAATGAACATCTTCGTCCGGCAGAAACCAGCTCATAACTCTCAGACGGAAGTCTGCTCGGTTCGCGCTAAAAGCTAGCACATGCGTAGACAGAACAGATTTGAGAACAGTTAACTATCCCGACTTAAGAAAGAATAAACACAGGGAAGGTAACCCCTAATCAACCTGGATCAGGGAGTTAACATAGAGTTCTGTACCTTCGATTATTAAAAATATAAAATAGATTTACATCTTCTGGAACCGACAAAAATGACGGTAACAGACTAACACCCCCTCCGGATAAAAAAATGGAACTTTTTTTTTTTTTTTGAAATACATCAATGAGCGAGATGCAACAAGCTCATAACGCATGAATGATGCGCCGATGAAAGGATCAATAAATATAACGACATAATGTCAGACCCAATCAACGCACAATAGCGCGTCTAGTGAGAACAAAAGTTCACCTCACAAAATAAGAGAAAATATTTTCTCCAAGTAAAATATATCCGGGAGGTACCATCAAATAAACATCTGGCGATGCTAACAAAAATCACATACATATCAAAAAATTGCAATGTTATAGTGATGCGAATGATAACATATCTTGCAAAGTCATACAAACACTATAAATCTATAAAAGTATCATGTTATATAATGACTATCATCTAATGGATAGACATAATCAACATTTGTAAAGTTATACTTTATACATATGACAATTCAAGCGTATACTCTAACAAAATAGAAGATGACATCCACAAAGTATAAATCAATTCTGTATGTCGTAGATCATGTAAGCAGCATCGTCATGATTCTCAAAAGCACTCCGTACCTGGTACTAGTTTGCGCTGAGAACAATATAAATAACACAATTAGCAACATGCTATAATGTACTATAATTACTAATACATGTTACATGTGGCCGCATTAATTTTTTTTTCGACCTTTATATTATGTCAACTCAACCTTCTCCATTACACTAAAGATGGTAATAGAGAAAGAAAACAATTAATTTACCAATCTAAGTTGACAACAAATGTGTTAATATATATAGGTATAGTGAAGAGACATATGTCTAGCAGTGTATCAGGAAAAGCTAGGACACAAGAATTAAGTGGACTCATGTGGACATCAAGACAGTATTTCTGCCATCACAATATCCAGACCACGGATAGCTCGCACCGTGAAATGAAAAGGTTGAAGAGCAATAGCATATCGAGTAGATTTCGAGCTCTTCAAATTCTTACACTGAATAGCTGTAAGGGCTTTTTGGTCTGTTTCCACAATGAAATGCGCACCAAGAAGGAATCTTTGTAACTTAAGGATTGACCAAACCATAGCCAACAACTCACTGTCTAAAACCGAGTAATTCCTTTCTGCCGCATTCAGTTTCCTAGAAATATACATTACAGGATGCAGAGTTCCTGAATACTCTTGCATTAGTGCCGCTCCGATCCCTGTGGATGAGGCGTCACTACGAAGAACAAAAGTCTTATCCGCAATAGGTAGTCTTAAGATAGGTGGGGAAGAGAACAAATTCTTAATCTGATCCAATGAAGCTTGACATTCTTGAGACCAGCGCACCATGTTAGGAGACCCTTTCTTCAATAGGGTTGAGAGTGGTGCCATGATAGAGGATAGATTCTTAATGAATCTTCCGTAGAATTGTATTAATCCCAAAAGACTACGTACTTGTTTCTTTGTTTTAGGCACAGAGATATTTAATATCTTAGAAATGTTTTGGTCCTCTGTCTTCAATAGACCATGACCAACTCGATGACCCAGGAAAGAAATTTCGCTAAACCCAACAAAGGCTTTAGAGGGTTTCGCAGTCAAATTATGCTCGCGTAGAGTTGACAGTAATTCATTTAACCCCAAATAGTGATCTTCCCAAGTATTACTGAAAAGACAGATGTAATCTAAGTATGCAATGACATCTGAACGATATGAGATAATTCGACGCATCATGCGTACGAAAGTAGCCGGGGCGTTCATAAGCCCGAAAGGATCAGTAAGTATAATGTCATGCTCAATGACATGTGTATGTCCAGGAATGTCGGTAAGGACATCATGAAATACTTGTAGCGTAGAAGATATTTGTCGCTGTACCTCAAAAGACAAATTAGAAGAAACAGTAACGTTTCTCCATGATTCCGTAGAAGTAAGTGGAATCATAGGAAGAGTAGGTTAACATCCGAAAAAGTAGTTTCCTCATCCTGTTAACCGACAGGGATGAGATATGACCTTGTTGGACTGGAGAATCGTCCGTCGCCTGAGAAATAGGCTGCAAATAGTCTGGTCGCTCATGATATTCCGTAAGCATATTTATATGGAAGGTTTTATGCCTTCCATCAATATCGACAACATAGTCGACATCGGAAATCTTCGAGACTATAGTATATGGACCTTTCCATGTAATTAGCAGTCTGTTCTCCCTAGAAGGAAGTGAAACAAACGCTTTGTCTCCAGGACAAAAATGACGTAGGCGTCTCTTCTTATTAGCAAATAGCCTTGCCTTTTCCTTAGCAAATTCGGATGATGAAGTTGCTAGCTTGCATGCTTCAATAATTTTCTTTCTGAGAGCAATGACATACTCATATGAAGATTGTGTGTCATTGTCGATATTATCAGCAGTTATAAGATCATGCAGCAAAGACATAGGACCACGCGGTCGTGCGCCAAAGACAAGTTCAAAAGGAGAAAACCCTGTGTGTTCGTTTGGGACCTCCCTATAGGCAAAGAGAACCGCGGGCAGGACCCTGTCCCAATCCTGAGGATGATCCTCAGTTATCTTCCCCAGTAAGTTCTTGAGTGTCCTATTAAGACGATCAACTAACCCATTAGACATTGGGTGATAAATACTACTCAGAGATCTCTTAATGTTCAGAGTAGACATTACCTGCGACATTGTCTCTGATATCAATTGTGTGCCATGGTTTGAAAATATTTCCCCGGGAAAACTTAAACGAGAAAATATAAGCCAAAGAGCGTCTGCGATATCAGCAGTGGAAATGCTCTTAAGAGGAATAGCCTCTGGCCAACGCGTGCACATATCAACGCACGTAAGGATAAATTAATGTCCCCTGGCCGATTTAGTCTTAAAAGGGCCAATGATATCTATGGCCATTTTCTGAAACGGCCGGATGGGAATGTCTGCAGCCTGAAAAGGCGCAGTATGCCGTGGACCTCTAGACTTTACCTCTTGACATATTTTGCAAGACCGGCAATAAATTCGTATATCTTTATTGACAAAAGGCCAAAAGAAAGATCCCAAAACTCTCGACTTAGTTCGGGAAAAACCCATGTGTCCAGCACACTGAGAATCGTGTGCATGTTGAAGAATTAAAGCTCTCATACTTTTGGGCACGAGAATTTGAAAATTCATAGTCGCGTCTGAGTGTTGTACCATTAGCACTAGTATACCATTCTTCATAGTGATATATGATTTGCGATTTGTATTCTGATTCGCATCCCCGTTTTTAGCGAGAAGAAAGAATTTCTTTAAAGAAGGATCTTCTTCTTGTAGTTTCACAAACGAGTCATGCGAAATCTCCAAGTTATCATCTTGGCTAACTACTTCATTAACTTCAGTAAATGAAGTTTGAGGAATAAGAGCTTGTGCTCTTGTTACCACAGCATTGGCTGTTTGCATATTCTGTTCTTCCCAGGCAGCAATTTGTTGCGGGGTGCATTCCTTAACCCGTGAATGCGACCGATTATAAGATCGTTAGGTAGAAGACACGCGTGGACCTCTCCCGTAAAGAAAGGAGTAGCAATGTGAAAATAGCGGTTGAGTACTTTTCAACTGTGCCACCAAATGTTACACATTTAACTATTTTTCCTGTGGCACAGCTAGGATCTATAAGCGATTGCTTAACCCCAATAGTAGTGCACCCAGAATCAAATAGTAACGAGATTGGGTTACCATCCACGAGACCTCTATGCAAGATAAGCGATCCTGTCCCGTCATGCGCAATTGCAGCAGGGAGAGCGGGCAGAGGGTGACCACAACTCAAAGTAGTTACCGTGGTCGGTTCAAATAATGTTGAGCATTGGGTGCATTTAGATGCTCTCCCAAAGTCAAAAGCAGCACAAGTGACAGCATTAGAATTTTTATTATCGTTCACTTGATTATTAGCACCATCAGACTCTTGTTGTACAGAGTTTCCCTGGTGATGTGATCTCTTTTTCTTGTACTGAGATCTACCACGATTATTATTCCCTCTGAAATTATCATAGTTTGATCTACCTTGACCACCGCTCTGGTTCGAATCCCAGTTTCCATAATCACTATTGTCATTACCCCAATGATCATAGTATTTACCTGTTTGGTTACGATGCCCCCGCGAAGGATAGCCTTGAAAGTGTCTATAGTGACCACCTCTCCGCAAGTTTCCATAATTATAGGACCCGAAATAACGAGGACTATAAGATCGCCTCCAGTTCTTTGAAGAAGACCCATTATGTGATGGGTTACCCTGATTATGATCATAATTACGATTGCTCTTCTTATTGAAGTTGTGTTGAGCACCTTGGAATTTATTCATAAAATTAAGGCCATATGGTGCTGCAGAAGCAGTCGGCAATTCTTCTTTCACCCTAGCATTGCTAACAGTAGCATGGGGATGTGCAGTTACATACTGGCAACAGTATTCTTCCATGTCTTTTATGTCTTTAGGTTTACGCTCATGAATAAAAGCAAGGAAAGACTCATTGACAGATGACATAACTTTATCTCGAAGTAATAAGTCCATAAGCGCTTCATATGTTTTTTTCTTTTTTAGACAGCTCAATCCAACGTGTGAATGTAAGACGTATCTTAGTAATAAAGTCAGAGAACTCTACTCCAGTTTCTGGTAGCATTGTCTTAAAACGAAGATGATAATCTTCTTCTTTTAATTGATATCTCTTAAGTAAGGTTGCCCTGACAACATCATAATTAGTTCTATCAGTTTCTTCTACTGCCATTACAGTACTCAATGGTTCACCTGAAAGTAATCCCATCAGTTGTCCGACATATTGTTCCTTATCTACCTTATGCGCTACGCGTGTTAATTGGAACCTATCCAGGTAGAAGGTTATGTCGTCCTTTTGAGGATTGAAAGGATGTAATTTGACCTTATAAGTATTCTCCTTTATCCTACCCGAAGTTGATTGAGGAGCACTCATATTCATCACCTTTAATTTTTCCAACTCCAAAACTAATAGCTTTTCCTCATGTTCCATTTGTGCTTTCCTTTCCTCAGCAGCAGCTTGAAGTTTTTTCTCTTCAGCAGCAGCTTGAAATTTTCTCTCTTCAGTAGCAGCCTGAAGTTTTCTCTCCTCAGCAGCAGCTTGAAATTTCCTTTCTTCAGCAGCAGCAACTTCTCTGTCTAATCTTTTATTCTCAGCTTCACCAGCAGCTTGAAGTTTTCTCTCTTCAGCAGCAGCTTGAAGTTTTCTCTCTTCAGCAGCAGCTTCTCTTTGTTGCTGTATTCTTCTATCTTCAGCTTCTCTATCCAACTGCATTTGTATCCTTTTCTCTTCAGCCTTCTGTACCTTGGCATATTGAGCAAGTGCAAACTCTTCCAATTTATCTGTCATTTTTTATGGAGTTTCAAACATCGATCTATTGGTTGTAGGTTTTTTCACCCTGGTCAAAGTTTAGTAACTATGTCTTGACTTTGCTTGTGTCAGGTTGATTAGGGGTTGTCTTCCCTTGTTTGTTCGTTCATTGTGTTTGACCTTTTGGGTCAAAGGTAATACAGTTCTGGGCTATATGCGATGCGCAGTGGAGAGCGCAAAATTAGACTTCCGTCTTGTTGAGTTGTGAAGTCCTGGCTTCTGAGGACGTGTAGGTCCATTGTGTTTTTCGGGGAAAATCTTCGAAGTGACTGCGTTGGCAGTTCTCCCCAGTGATTCTCTGTACGTCGGAATGACGACAGAGTTCGTTATTATGTTCTGAGGATTCTGTGCAAGGTAACACCGACCTTTTCTACATTATTATGCATTCGGTGGCAGAACATGTTTAAGGTTACCAATACTGTGAACTACAGCTCACCGATCCTACATTACAGAACTTATACATTATGCTCAGGATAGCTATGTAAGACTATTTGTCTTTAAACAAACAGAAGTCCAGTGACGAAGTTATATTGTGGGAACCGCAGATTGGCGGTATATTGATATCTACATAAGCATTACTGCAGGGTTGATGTTAACCTGCTTAGAAGAAGTACACAGATGACGCCATAACGAGGCCTGTGTTAAGGCTAATATATTCATTCATTCACAACCCTCCACTCCCAAAGGAGCATAGGCCTTCAACAAACACATGCCAAGTCCTCCTGTCACGTGCCATCATCTCAAGTTCTTTCCATGTTCTCCTCATCATTTTCACCTCTGTTTCCAACTCTCTTCTCCATGTACTTCTTGGTCTTCCTCTGCCTCTCTTGCCCTGGGGGTTCCAGAACAAGGACTGCCTTGTAATGCTATCAACAGGTTTCCTCAGTGTGTGTCCTATCCATCGCCATCGTCTTCTTCTCATTTCTTGTTCCACTGGCACTTGTCTAGTTCTTGTCATCAGTTCCACGTTGGTAACCTTGTCATACCATTTTAATCCCTCTATTCTACGCAAGCACCCATTTATGAAAATCTGTAGTTTTTTTATTGTTGTCTTTGTTGTTCTCCATGTCTCTGAGCCATACAATAGGACTGACTTCACATTTAAGGCTAATATATTACAGCCTGATAATGTGCAATTGGCGGGGAAGCCAAGTTGTACCTGTATGTCAAAGTGATTAAAGTATCTGACGCGTTTAGTCAGAGATAACAAAGCGGCATTGTGAACTGTCATTGAA
Organism: Oreohelix idahoensis; assembly: GCA_024509875.1. NCBI lineage: Eukaryota > Metazoa > Mollusca > Gastropoda > Stylommatophora > Oreohelicidae > Oreohelix > Oreohelix idahoensis. The sequence goes on from JAMPIV010001916.1 coordinate 96,657, forward strand.
TAACAGTACTATTGACCATGTACGAATATTGGAATGTTTACCAGCCTTTTTGAATGCCTGATGTATACCTAACGATTTCCGGTCAGCATGACCTTGTTTACACTGACTGTTCCTGTTGATGCTATGTGTGTTACCGTCAATAAATGTTTTGAAACGTGCCAGCAGTCTTCAGGCATCCTTGACTACTGCATGTGAGTGTATGGGTTGCATTACATAACAGATACGAGCCTAAACACATTCGCGCCTTCATTTGCACCCACACTCAGCTCATCATTACAAGTACTACACATCTTAGCAACATGTATACTGTCTTGTGCAAGTGATCACCTTTACAGAAGAAAAAGACAGTTACATTTCTGGTAGGCCAGCTGATGGGGCTATTTTCGTGAGAAGGACAAGTGCACATTACATTTTTGATCTGTGGGTCTAAGCTACACACTGGACAGCTGTAACACACATACTCTACACTTTCAAGGTTTGTCTACACAGGACAGAAATAGGTCATCAACTGTTGACCCAGATAAACAGTGCGAGCATTTATGTTATAATGCTACATAAACCAACATGACAAGTACTGGAGTTAACATGTAGGCGTTTGTTTCGTGGACCACAACTGCAAGTCAAGTCCCTTACTGTAAACGGTACCGCTGGTCGTTTGCATGTTTCAGTCAACAACAGACTTTTCTACGTCCGAGCATTCAAGTTACATTGTTCGAGGTCAAGTTCCTGTTTGTAAACGGTACGTGAAATTGTCAACGTTCGATGTGCAAGACTCAAGATACGAGAAGGTCATAGTAACTTTATGTTCGTGAAGACCACTTCATACTACAGTGGATCTGTCAATCAGTGCGCGCTTGACATTTTGTGTCTATGTTCGCAAGGAGCAGGATAGTTACTGTAACATCATGTGTGACTAAGCTTTATTTTGCAACACATTCAATTGCTATTTATGTTACTTGTACTACTGTTGTTGTGTATTTTTCTTGTGTTCTTTTGCGGGTTTAAGGTTGGGCGGTGTCTATTATAAGAGATACCATGGTCTGTAAGATATAGTGGTCTTATAATAGCGTTCTGTAGGAGCAATTTCCTTAATTGGAATTTGCTAGCGACAATTGTTGCTATTTACGTTTAGCTGTGACGACATGAGTTAGTGTTGTTTTCGTATTTTTTTCATTCTTTGATTTTCGATTTGTTTTGTTTGTATCTGTAGGTCTCTCCTTCCTTCCGTTTATTTCTTTACACCTTTTTGTTTATAACAGTGTTGCCATTTGTCTTGTTTACTTTTCGCGGTCATCAGTACACATTTGTGTAACATTTTCTTTACTTTTTGCTGTATTGTTTATTTGACTTCCGCGAACGTTTTCGGTCATTGTTCTGTATCTTTGTCTTTGTATTTATGATTGTACTACATTATTGTCATACACAGTCTACATACATATACTTGGTCATGTATTATTATTATTATTGATAAGGTACACTCTTCATATAGAGATTGTTAATAGAATATTATTATATAAGATATTTATACAAGTTCTTTGTTAAAAGACTTGTTGTCCAAAGATTGAGACAAGGTGGAATACATATGAAAGTTCTTTATAAAAAAAGACTTGTGAGTGGGATATAAAGGTATTATTTTCCACAGGTACTTAAGTGATTATTTGTTATATTATAAACAAGATAACCATACAAGGTCTTTGACTAAGACTAAGAGAGTGAAATAAAGTGAAGTGAGTATACAAGTCTATAGTACAGACTTGTCTCCCATTGAAGTGGGATAAGGTAATTTATTTAATTTTTTCAGGTTTCTGATCTCATTAGACAGAATGTCTAATTTGGATTTCTTCATCCAGCAGGGGTTAACCCCTGGTAAGTCTGGTAAAGAATTGGAAGAATATTCATCTGCTCAATTCGCCATTGCATTAAAGTCAGAAGAAAAAAAAAACAAAAAGAGGAAATTTAATTGAAAGCAGAAGCTGAACTGAAGAAGCTAGAAGCTGAGAATAGAAGATTGGAACTTGAAGAAAAAAGGTATCAAAGAGAGGCTGAGGAGAGAAAAGCTGCTGCTGATGAAAGAAAATTCCAGATGGAAATGGAAGACAAAAAACTTCAAGCTGCTGCTGAGGCTGAAATCAGAAAAATGGAACATGAGGAAAATGTGATAAGGGTGGATTTAACTGGAATGATAAGCCAAAGGGTCTGACCACCAAAAGTGGATTTAGGCTGACGACAAATCACCACCCCTATCGACACCTGGTATAAAAGTGCAAGATGTAGGTGTCTTCTCTGGTTTATAGTGTTGCTGTGTATGTTGCAGTAGAATAGTTCACAGGGTACAACACAGGCAACATGATGTGTAGAGTCATGAAAATGGTAACTTCGCTTTATGTTTTATACCATTTATTGCACGCCACAAAACAGTCATGATATTTTGTCATCACCAACATAGTTTAACGAATGCAGCATTCAAAATCATATTAGCTGATAGTCATGTAGGATTCAATACTCAATAGTTCTATTGTAAACAGATAGCTTCTGTATATTCGATATCATAAAGTTCTGGTTCATGAAGCTGTATATAAATATATATATATATATATATATATATATATATATATATATATATATATATATATATATATATATATATATATATATATATATATATATATATATATATATATATATATATAGCACAGATCTGGGTGCCTAAGGTTCATACATATAACTTCTGCAACAGTGTCAGCTGCAGATCATCAATGTTCATAGACAATAATAAATGCTCCCTTCCTGATGCTAGCAGATCAGATGTGTACAATAAGTCCGTTTACTGTCTGCACGTGAATAGCATACATGGAATACAGGTCAAACCGACCCTTATAACCTTCCTAAGTCTAACCATCTGACTTGGACGTGATCTCTGATATAACGAATCCTGGAACACAGACAATAGTCTTGTTGGTCTAGAGCGACCCATATATATATAACTAGTTCAGGTATAAAGATACCGGTGGCGAAAATCCTAGTCAAAGTACCTCTCCATTTTGAATCACACAGGCGAGCAAGGAGCCACAAAATGACGAACTTCTAGATGATAGCATAAAGTTCAATACAAGAGGAATTACCTTTCTTCGGAAATCAACCACGAACATATGCCTCCAGGCAGGCTTGAATAATACTGGGAAATAGTCTAGTTAGCTAACTAACTCACAAAGACAATGTATTTCCCTCAGAAAATCACAAGACGCACATTGCGTCCGCTCGCTGCTCAGACCATTTCTAAACTCCCGAGCTGGGCGGAACACACCAAACGAACTACCAGTTTTGACATGCGCAGAACTCCAATATCTGAGTCGCCGCTCACATAAGACGATTCTAAGAACATTCGAGATAAAAGTCTTACACAGTCGCGCCTTTTATGGTCATGAACAGAAGCGTTAAGACAGGTTTCAGACATCTACAACAGTTGACTGATACTACCAAATAAGGAGATATGGTCACGCTTCGTTCAAGAAATTATAGACCGAACGTGTCTCTATACAAGAGAAGGCAAACTCATAAAAAAAAATTGTAGTCTCGATATCTCGGGTTATGTCCCTTTGACTGTAAAAAACATAATACACCTTTCAGTCAAAAAATGATCATACATACGAAAAATGATCATACAAAGACTTTGGAAAAAAAGTAATTATTTGTGCGTAACATTACCGCACCCTCCCGGGAAAAAAAAAATGAAACATTTTTTTTTTAAAATCCTGGAGCCGGAAAAAATCTAGGCTCCTAACGCACGTATGATGCGCGGATATATACCTAACAAACTAGCTCAACGCATGGAGCGAAACTGAGATCATATCTCAGGTCCTTAGAGAAAAAATTTATCTAAGTATTCGCGTATATATTCCAGGAAGGTGCCACCAACACACGCCACAATGATGGCAACATCATAATAAAAGTCAAATTACTCTCATACCAATATATGAAATTAAATATATCATTATGATATCATACAATGTGTTGTGCAAATAGCGGTGTAATATACTAATATACCGCACTATATTATTACATTATATAATGCATCAGTAATTAATAACTAATACAATGTTATTCTTCGTTGACATAAAACAATCAATAGAAGAAGATGTGGACATCATCCGCTCCCAATCTAGGACAGGACTTGATATCCTCAATGTTCCACAATGGACATAATCTCGCAGACTTCACTGATGTGCTGCGAAAATATCAATAACACAAATCTTAAAGACAACTGGTAAATCTCTTAATACAATTATGCAAATATATTATCTAAATGTGGCCGAGTGATCTTTTGGCCCGTATATCACTAACTAAGCCTTCTTAGATAATTACATGGTACAATGTTATAAATTCCCCCCAAAAAAGTGAGAAAAAATCTACTAACATGTCATTATAATATTGGACTGTATATATCAGGAAAATATATATATGACAGAAGAATCATGTGGAATCGTGTGGGCATCTGGACAGAATGTCTGCCATCACATTATCCGAACCACGGATAGCTCGAACCGAGAAATGAAATGGTTGAAGAGCTATGGCATAACGAGTGGACCTCGAGCTCTTCAAGTTTTTGCTCTGAATAGCAGTAAGCGCTTTCTGGTCGGTTTCCACAATGAAGTGTGCGCCTAGAAGAAATCTTTGTAACTTCAGAATAGACCATACCATAGCCAATAACTCACGGTCTAAAACCGAGTAATTCTTTTCTGCAGCATTTAATTTCCTAGAGATATACATCACCGGATGCAGAGTATCAGAATACTCCTGCATTAGTGCTGCCCCAATCCCAGTTGACGAGGCGTCACTTCGAAGAACAAAAGTCTTCTCAATAGTAGGTAACCTAAGAATAGGTGGAGATGAAAATAGGGCTTTAACCTGGTCCAATGAGGATTGACATTCTTTAGACCAGCGGATCAGATTAGGCGACCCTTTCTTCAATAAAGTAGAAAGCGGTGCCATAATGGAGGACAGATTCGGAATGAATCGTCCGTAGAATTGGATCAAACCTAATAGACTCCGTACTTGTTTCTTCGTCTTAGGGACCGAAATGTTAAGTATTTTTGAAACATTGTGGTCCTCTGTCTTTAAAAGACCATGACCAACACGATGACCTAGGAAAGAAATCTCGCTAAATCCTATAAAGGCTTTAGAGGGTTTTGCAGTCAAGTTATACTCGCGAAGAGTAGACAGTAATTCGTATAAACCCAAATAGTGATCTTCCCAGGAATCACTGAATAGACAGATATCATCTAAGTATGCTATGACATCTGTACGATATGCGAGAATTCGCCGCATCATGCGTACGAATGTAGCAGGGGCGTTCATAAGACCGAAAGGCATGAAATTCCATTGGAATAAACCCCTAGGTGTAGAAAAAGCTGTAAAAGGTTTGGCACGTTCAGTTAGCGGAACTTGCCAATAACCTTTAGACAAATCTAGTTTGGTAAAGAATCTAGAATTAGCAAGTTTATTGAGTAGCTCTTCTAATGAAGGCATAGGTTCAGCGTCGAACTTCGTAACTTGGTTCAATTTGCGATAATCTACGCAAATGCGAATGTTATTATCCTTCTTTCGAACAATAACCATAGACGAAGAGTATGCTGAAGTGGATGGTTCAATGATTTCCAAACGTATCATTTCATCCAATTCTTTTTCGACTTGAGACTGGAAATGGATAGGTATTGGATAAGGTCTGACTCTGATAGGATTATGATCAGTTAGCACAATGTCATGTTCAATGACATGTGTGTGTCCCGGGATGTCTGTAAGAACATCCTGAAATGTTTGCAACATCGAAGAAACTTGTCGATGTTCCTCAGCGGAAAGATTTGGAGAAACGGTCACGTTTTTTCCAAGATTCCGTAGAATAAAGTGGGACCATAGGAAGAGGAAGATTGACATCAGAAAAAGTAGTTTCCTCATCCTGTATAACTGACAGAGATGAGTACTGACCATGAGGTGCTTGAGAATTGTCCGTTGCCTGGAAAATAGGCTGCAAATAGTCAGGTCTTTCATAAAATTCCGTGAGCATATTTATGTGGAAAGTTTTATGCTTTCCATCAATATCGACAACATAGTCGACATCAGAAATTTTGGAGACTATTGCATATGGACCTTTCCATGCAATTAGAAGTCTGTTCTCCCTTGAAGGAAGTAGAACGAGAGCTTTGTCACCTGGACAAAGTTGTCGTAGACATCTATTTTTATTTGCAAACTGCCTTGCCTTTTCTTTAGCAAATTCGGATGAAGAAGTTGCTAGTTTGCATGCCTCGATGATCTTTTGCCTAAGAGCAATGACGTACTCATAAGAAGATTGAGTTTCATCGCTAATATTATCGGCAGTGATTAGATCGTGAAGTAAAGACATAGGGCCGCGCGGTTGCGCGCCAAAGACAAGTTCAAAAGGGGAAAACCCTGTATGTTCATTGGGGACCTCTCTATACGCAAAGAGAGCCGCGGGTAAGACCCTGTCCCAATCCTGAGGATGATCCTCAGTTATCTTACCAAGTAAAGTTTTCAGAGTCCTATTTAAACGTTCGACTAACCCATTAGACATTGGGTGATAGATACTGCTGAGAGACCTTTTAATATGTAGCATAGACATTACCTGTGACATAGTGTCTGATATAAGTTGAGTGCCATGGTCTGACAATATTTCTCCGGGAAAACCCAAGCGAGAAAATATCAGCCAAAGAGCGTCTGCGATATCAGCAGTTGAGATGCTCTTGAGAGGTATTGCCTCTGGCCAACGTGTGCACATATCGACACATGTAAGAATAAATTGATGTCCTCTAGCTGACTTAATTCTAAAAGGACCGATAATATCTATTGCCATTTTTTGAAAAGGGCGAATAGGAATGTCAGCAGCCTGGATAGGCGCAGCATGTCGTGGTCCTTTAGATTTGACCTCCTGACATACTTTGCAAGAGCGACAGTAAATTCGTATGTCCTTGCTCACAAATGGCCAAAAGAAAGCCGCAAGAACCCTCGACTTTGTACGGGAAAAACCCATATGTCCAGCACATTGCGAGTCATGAGCATGTTGCAATATTTGCAATCTCATGCTCTTGGGCACAAGAATTTGTGAATGAGTGGACGTAGTCGAGTCTTGTACCATACGTACAAGTACGCCGTTCTTCATAGAAATCCAAGATTTTCTATTAGTATTCTGATTAGGATCACCTTTTTTTGCTAGAATGAAGAATTTTTGTAAAGACGGATCTTCTTCTTGCAATTTGATAAATGAGTCACGTGTAATAGTCAAGTGACTATCTTGGTCATTTACTTCATCATTATTAGTTAATGAAGTTTGAGGTGGATCCAGAGCATGTGCTCTTGTGACCACCGCATTGGTAGCTTCAATGTTTTGCTCTTCCCAAACAGCAATCTGCTGTGGGGTACATTCCCTAACTCCGTGAATACGACCAATAATAAGGTCCGCAATAGGATTTGGAAGTAGACACGCGTGGACCTCTCCCGTGAAGAAAGGAGTAGCAATATGTATTATGGCAGTAGGATACTTTTCCAACGTGCCACCAAATGTGACACATTTGATGACCTTTCCTGTAGCACAGGATGGATCTACAAGAGATTGCCTAACACCAACAGTAGTACATCCAGAATCAAACAACACTGAGACTGGATTACTATTTACAAGCCCCTTATGTAATATAAGAGAACCTCTCCCATCATGAGCAACATTAGCAGGAAGAGCGGGCAAAGGATGACCACAGCTTAGAGTACTAACGGTCTTCGGATCAAATAAAGTACTGCATTGGATACATTTATTTGCTCTACCAAAATCAAAAGATGAGCATCCGATAGCATTATGGTCTTTATCACTATTAATCTGTTTATCTGCTCCCTGAGATTCTTGTTGAACAGAATTCGTCTGTTGATATCTTTTCCTCTTATGTTGCGATCTACCGCGACCATTATTGCCTCTGCAATTATCATTAAAGTCCCTACTGTAATTTTTATCCTGGTTTGAGTTCCAGTTTCCATAACTGTCATTACCATCTCTATGCTGTTGAGAACCTCTATTATCTTGGTATTGAGGTCTCTGCAAAAAATATTTCCCTCTATGCCGATTACCTTTGTGAAAATTTCTAAAGTTAACCGGAGTAGAATACCGTGTAGTATTAGGTTGTCTCCAGTTCTGGGAAGAAGAATCACCCTGGAATTGATTACTATGGTTCTGGGCATAATTACGGTTACTCTTTTTATTGAAATTTTGCTGGCTACCCTGAAATTTACGCATAAAATTTGGGCCATAAGGTGCTGCCGAAGCAACTGGCAGACCTTCTTTTACTTTAGAGTTGCTAATGGTTATGTGAGGATGCGCAGTAACATACTGGCTACAGTATTCTTCCATTTCTTTTATGTTTTTAGGCTTACGCTCATGAAGAAAAGAAAGAAAAGCTTCATTAACAGAAGACATGACCTTGTCTCTAAGTAGTAAATCCATAAGGGCTTCAAATGTACTTTCTGTCTTAGACAACTCAACCCATCGTAAAAAAGTAAGACGTATGCTTGAGATGAATTCAGAGAATTCAACTCCAGTTTCTGGTAACATGTTTTTAAATTTAAGACGATATCCGTCCTCGTTAAGTTGGTACTTCTTTAACAATGCCGCCCTGACAACCTCATAGTTGTTTTTGTCCGGCACATCTACCATACTCAACAAAGTCAAAGCATCACCTCTAAGTATCTTGGACAGATGATAAACATATAATGTTTTTTCTATATTATGCACCTTACATGCACTTTCAAATCTATCTAGATAAAATGTTATATCATCAATTGAGGGATTAAATGCTGGTAGATTAAGCTTGAAATCCTTAGCATTAGTCTTATCTGACACCTTATTTGCATCATTAGCATTACCAGTGTTCAATAACTTTAACTTCTCTAACTCTAAAGCTAAGAGTTTTTCTTCATGCTCCATTTTTGCTTTTCTCTCATCAGCTTCTCTTTGTAACCTTCTTTCTTCAGCCTCAGCCTGTAACTTTCTTTCTTCAGCCTGAGCCTGTAACTTTTTTTCTTCAGCCTGAGCCTGTAACTTTTTTTCTTCAACCTCTATTTCAAGTCTCTTATTTTCAGCTTCTTTTTCAAGCCTCTTCTCCTGAGATTCTGCTTCTCTTTTTTGTTTTTCCATTTCCATTTGTAATCTTTTTTCATCTACCTGCATCTGCAGTTTTAAATTTTCAGCATCTATTCTCTTTTGTTCAGTTTGTTCTTTCATTTTCTTTTCCTCCGACTTCAATGCCTTGGCATATTGAACAGTCGCAAATTCTTCTAATTTATCACCAGTCTTCCCAAGGGTTTTACCCTGCTCAATAAAGTACTCAAATGTAGACATGATGTCTAAAATGTGAGTACAGAACCTGAAATAATTAATTATCTTATTTCAATCTTAATAGCAACAAGACTTAATAAAGTGCTTGTATAATCACTATGTTTACTCCAATCTCTGTGGGAAACAAGATTTGACACCAACTTGTATTATCAAATGTATAATAATATCACAAGTCACCTCTTTATCATCAGTGCACTACACAAATCAGTGCATAACCATCAGTTATTTATCATAACTGCACTACAATAGTGCATAAGCAAAAAACCACCAGTTAGTTATGATATGTGCACTATAGACCAATAGTGCATGAGCATATATGTAACAATAGTGAAAGCTAACTATGCAAGAACTATGTAAACAATAACAAGACAATGTAAACAATAACAAAGGTCACCAACAATGTAAACAATAACAAAGATCAAAGTCAATGTAAACAACAACAAAGATCAAAGTCAATGTAAACAATAACAAAGATCAGAGTCAATGTAAACAACAACAAAGATCAAAGTCAATGTAAACAATAACAAAGATCAAAGCAATACGAAAAACATTCGCATAAGTCAAATAAATAAACAGCGAAAACTAAAAAGAAATATGCGAAGATATGACAAACAAATGACGCTACAGTGTATAGACAGCAATTTTGTAAAGAATTGAATAATAGAAAAGAGGAGACCTACAAATACAAACAAATGAAATCGAAACTAAAAAACAGAAAGAGAGAGAAAAAAAAATATACAAAAAACGAAAATAAAGCACAACTCGTCACAACTAAACAGATATAGCAACGATTGTCGCTAGCAAATTTCACAGTAGGAAATTCGCACAGTCCCTAACGAAAACGCTAACAGTAGAACCTCTGTGACGTGGTATCTTCTACTGAAAGACACCGCCCAACCGAAAAACCCGCTGAAATATAAACATATAAATATTCAAATACAAATAACATTTAACATGTAACATGTAAACAGTGTGAAAAATGTGAGAGACAGAAGGCTCAGTTAGAACATAAGGGCACAGTTCACAAACAAAACAGGCCACTTAACTTCTATGAATCCACAACGTCAGCACAGTTCAGAACAGGATGTGATCAGCATTCTTAGGACAATGATCCAACGTTGATCCATATCTGCTCTCATAAACTGCCACGACGACGGAAATGAGCTTCTGACAGAAAACAGCTTCTGAACTTGACCTTCTGAATTGACTTGAGCACTTGACCTTCTCAATCCGGAACAGTTGTTACGGCACTTGTCCTTCTTCCTAACAGATCAGGAAATCGATTTGCTCGGCACTTGTCCTTCTATCGTAGGAAAACTGCCAACTTGACGAGCAACGCCGGGTATTTTGAAACAATTTCCAACTTTCAGCAACGCCGGGTACTTTCAAAATCTTTCATCAAACATTGAGGTGATGAGTTGAAACTGTAATGTTGAAAGCTTGATGATGATGTCTGGGTTTGTTGACCCCCTTGATAGCTGGTACCAGAGTAAACCAACAATTGGCCACCAAAAATGATAAGGGTGGATTTAACTGGAATGATAAGCCAAAGGGTCTGACCACCAAAAGTGGATTTAGGCTGACGACAAATCACCACCCCTATCGACACCTGGTATAAAAGTGCAAGATGTAGGTGTCTTCTCTGGTTTATAGTGTTGCTGTGTATGTTGCAGTAGAATAGTTCACAGGGTACAACACAGGCAACATGATGTGTAGAGTCATGAAAATGGTAACTTCGCTTTATGTTTTATACCATTTATTGCACGCCACAAAACAGTCATGATATTTTGTCATCACCAACATAGTTTAACGAATGCAGCATTCAAAATCATATTAGCTGATAGTCATGTAGGATTCAATACTCAATAGTTCTATTGTAAACAGATAGCTTCTGTATATTCGATATCATAAAGTTCTGGTTCATGAAGCTGTATAAAATATATATATATATATATATATATATATATATATATATATATATATATATATATATATATATATATATATATATATATATATATATATATATATATATAGCACAGATCTGGGTGCCTAAGGTTCATACATATAACTTCTGCAACAGTGTCAGCTGCAGATCATCAATGTTCATAGACAATAATAAATGCTCCCTTCCTGATGCTAGCAGATCAGATGTGTACAATAAGTCCGTTTACTGTCTGCACGTGAATAGCATACATGGAATACAGGTCAAACCGACCCTTATAACCTTCCTAAGTCTAACCATCTGACTTGGACGTGATCTCTGATATAACGAATCCTGGAACACAGACAATAGTCTTGTTGGTCTAGAGCGACCCATATATATATATAACTAGTTCAGGTATAAAGATACCGGTGGCGAAAATCCTAGTCAAAGTACCTCTCCATTTTGAATCACACAGGCGAGCAAGGAGCCACAAAATGACGAACTTCTAGATGATAGCATAAAGTTCAATACAAGAGGAATTACCTTTCTTCGGAAATCAACCACGAACATATGCCTCCAGGCAGGCTTGAATAATACTGGGAAATAGTCTAGTTAGCTAACTAACTCACAAAGACAATGTATTTCCCTCAGAAAATCACAAGACGCACATTGCGTCCGCTCGCTGCTCAGACCATTTCTAAACTCCCGAGCTGGGCGGAACACACCAAACGAACTACCAGTTTTGACATGCGCAGAACTCCAATATCTGAGTCGCCGCTCACATAAGACGATTCTAAGAACATTCGAGATAAAAGTCTTACACAGTCGCGCCTTTTATGGTCATGAACAGAAGCGTTAAGACAGGTTTCAGACATCTACAACAGTTGACTGATACTACCAAATAAGGAGATATGGTCACGCTTCGTTCAAGAAATTATAGACCGAACGTGTCTCTATACAAGAGAAGGCAAACTCATAAAAAAAATTGTAGTCTCGATATCTCGGGTTATGTCCCTTTGACTGTAAAAAACATAATACACCTTTCAGTCAAAAAATGATCATACATACGAAAAATGATCATACAAAGACTTTGGAAAAAGTTTTGTGCGTAACATTACCGCACCCTCCCGGGAAAAAAAAAAATGAAACATTTTTTTTTTAAATCCTGGAGCCGGAAAAATCTAGGCTCCTAACGCACGTATGATGCGCGGATATATACCTAACAAACTAGCTCAACGCATGGAGCGAAACTGAGATCATATCTCAGGTCCTTAGAGAAAAAATTTATCTAAGTATTCGCGTATATATTCCAGGAAGGTGCCACCAACACACGCCACAATGATGGCAACATCATAATAAAAGTCAAATTACTCTCATACCAATATATGAAATTAAATATATCATTATGATATCATACAATGTGTTGTGCAAATAGCGGTGTAATATACTAATATACCGCACTATATTATTACATTATATAATGCATCAGTAATTAATAACTAATACAATGTTATTCTTCGTTGACATAAAACAATCAATAGAAGAAGATGTGGACATCATCCGCTCCCAATCTAGGACAGGACTTGATATCCTCAATGTTCCACAATGGACATAATCTCGCAGACTTCACTGATGTGCTGCGAAAATATCAATAACACAAATCTTAAAGACAACTGGTAAATCTCTTAATACAATTATGCAAATATATTATCTAAATGTGGCCGAGTGATCTTTTGGCCCGTATATCACTAACTAAGCCTTCTTAGATAATTACATGGTACAATGTTATAAATTCCCCCCAAAAAAGTGAGAAAAAATCTACTAACATGTCATTATAATATTGGACTGTATATCAGGAAATATATATATATGACAGAAGAATCATGTGGAATCGTGTGGGCATCTGGACAGAATGTCTGCCATCACATTATCCGAACCACGGATAGCTCGAACCGAGAAATGAAATGGTTGAAGAGCTATGGCATAACGAGTGGACCTCGAGCTCTTCAAGTTTTTGCTCTGAATAGCAGTAAGCGCTTTCTGGTCGGTTTCCACAATGAAGTGTGCGCCTAGAAGAAATCTTTGTAACTTCAGAATAGACCATACCATAGCCAATAACTCACGGTCTAAAACCGAGTAATTCTTTTCTGCAGCATTTAATTTCCTAGAGATATACATCACCGGATGCAGAGTATCAGAATACTCCTGCATTAGTGCTGCCCCAATCCCAGTTGACGAGGCGTCACTTCGAAGAACAAAAGTCTTCTCAATAGTAGGTAACCTAAGAATAGGTGGAGATGAAAATAGGGCTTTAACCTGGTCCAATGAGGATTGACATTCTTTAGACCAGCGGATCAGATTAGGCGACCCTTTCTTCAATAAAGTAGAAAGCGGTGCCATAATGGAGGACAGATTCGGAATGAATCGTCCGTAGAATTGGATCAAACCTAATAGACTCCGTACTTGTTTCTTCGTCTTAGGGACCGAAATGTTAAGTATTTTTGAAACATTGTGGTCCTCTGTCTTTAAAAGACCATGACCAACACGATGACCTAGGAAAGAAATCTCGCTAAATCCTATAAAGGCTTTAGAGGGTTTTGCAGTCAAGTTATACTCGCGAAGAGTAGACAGTAATTCGTATAAACCCAAATAGTGATCTTCCCAGGAATCACTGAATAGACAGATATCATCTAAGTATGCTATGACATCTGTACGATATGCGAGAATTCGCCGCATCATGCGTACGAATGTAGCAGGGGCGTTCATAAGACCGAAAGGCATGAAATTCCATTGGAATAAACCCCTAGGTGTAGAAAAAGCTGTAAAAGGTTTGGCACGTTCAGTTAGCGGAACTTGCCAATAACCTTTAGACAAATCTAGTTTGGTAAAGAATCTAGAATTAGCAAGTTTATTGAGTAGCTCTTCTAATGAAGGCATAGGTTCAGCGTCGAACTTCGTAACTTGGTTCAATTTGCGATAATCTACGCAAATGCGAATGTTATTATCCTTCTTTCGAACAATAACCATAGACGAAGAGTATGCTGAAGTGGATGGTTCAATGATTTCCAAACGTATCATTTCATCCAATTCTTTTTCGACTTGAGACTGGAAATGGATAGGTATTGGATAAGGTCTGACTCTGATAGGATTATGATCAGTTAGCACAATGTCATGTTCAATGACATGTGTGTGTCCCGGGATGTCTGTAAGAAAATCCTGAAATGTTTGCAACATCGAAGAAACTTGTCGATGTTCCTCAGCGGAAAGATTTGGAGAAACGGTCACGTTTTTCCAAGATTCCGTAGAATAAAGTGGGACCATAGAAAGAGGAAGATTGACATCAGAAAAAGTAGTTTCCTCATCCTGTATAACTGACAGAGATGAGTACTGACCATGAGGTGCTTGAGAATTGTCCGTTGCCTGGAAAATAGGCTGCAAATAGTCTGGTCTTTCATGAAATTCCGTGAGCATATTTATGGAACGAGAGCTTTTGTCACCTGGACAAAGTTGTCTTACACATCTATTTTTATTTGCAAACTGCCTTGCCTTTTCTTTAGCAAATCGGAGGAGAAGTTGTAGTTTGCATGCCTCGTGATATTTTGCTAAAGAGCAATGACGTCCTCTTAAGAAGAGATTGAGTTTCATCGCTAATATTATCGGCTGTGATATTAGGATCGTGATGTAAAGGGGTCTTAAGGGCCGCGCGGTT